>OY829328.1:44672101-45074601 GCA_963691655.1 Toxonevra muliebris | reverse complement strand
AAGATAATAATAAAAAAAATAATATAAAAATAAAATGATACTCCCTGGGCTAATGGGTTTATGAACCCTTCTATATTCGCGCACAAGGAGCGCGACCCGAACAAAGTAACCCGGCTAAAATTACTTTACCGCTGTCGCTACAAGTTAGCGACACAACAAAATAAAAATTGATTTTAACTCCGCGCTCACTATTTAATAAAATTAATAAATTAAATTAAATTTACCACTATTGGTCCACCACGACTTGGTGGTACCAATCACAATAATATTAATTTAAAATACTTTGGTTCACCCGACTTGGTGATACCAAAGTACACAAAAATTAATTCACCAAAAGAAAAAAAGACACAAAAGAAAATTTAATAATTCGCACAAGATTCAAAAAAACGTATAATTTAAAATAAATCGTGAAATATTCGCACTAAGAAAAATCCTGATCGTCGCTCTCGAAAGCTAGCACAGAACTGAATATAAGTACGGTGCAAAAATATGTACCACTTATATTCAGCCGCATACATTATATTTTCGTCCGCTATGTCAGCAGGACACAATGCAGTTTCTCCAAGAAACTGGTCTCTAAACGGGAAATCATCATACCCATACATGTGTGGGTGTACATGATTACACCCTGGACAAAGTCCCCGACCCAACCAATTGTATGAGAATTGGCGGCAATGCACCTGTATTAGTGCATAGCGGAGTCATACCGTTGAATTTTCACTAGAAAATCAACCAAATGAGAGAACCAAAGTTTTCCCGTTTTTCCGCAAATTTACAACAAATACACCTCTGCGCTCTCTTACAGAAGTCTCCATATCCCCACTCCCAGTAGTATAATCTAGTACTAAATGGTACTCTTTTACTATTGTGAATGTGGATATCGGCCAAAAAGAAGAGGAAGAGTGACAGAAGAAAGATAGAGAAAGAAAAGACGAAAAAGGTTAGGAAGTGCAGCACGCGGCTGCGCTTCCTAACAAAATTAAATAATTTTAATTTCGCGAGTGACGCGCCGCGGAATTAAATCGCGATAACCCCACCTCTACCTCCGCGAAAGTTGCTTGGACTCACCAAGAGGACAACAACTTTCGACCAGCACACCCTTAGTCCGGCCAGTACTCCTCAGTATGTGGTCTCAGGTCTTGAACATGCCAAGTACCTTTTTCCCTACCGTCTTCATCTTCTAATATATAGGTCCAAGGAGACACCCTCTTTTTAATCCTAAACGGTCCAATAAATTTCGGAGCCAACTTCGCGGCGAAGAAGTTTGCAGCATCCGACAGTACAAAATTTTTCCTCCACACCAACTCGTTTGGTAAATACTGTGTATCCCTACGTCTTAAATTATAAGTCTGCGCCATCTTGGCGCTTGCTGTCTGTAGCTTAATGCGTATGTTTTCCCTCAAGTCTGCCATTTGCTTGGCTCTGTCCTCGATACTTGTCGTAGTCGTTTCGTCAAAGTCATTTTCCCGTCTGTAATCCTTGTCTCCCCGGACTGCCATGTTTCGCCCAAAGTTTGCATAGTACGGAGAAACCCCCAAGACTTCATGTTGTGCTGTGCGTATACAACATGCCACCTTCGACAGGTGGGTATCCCAAGTCTTGTGATTCTCCGACACATATGCCCTTAACGTCGTCTTAATCGTCTGGTTAATGCGCTCCGCTGGGTTTGCCTGAGGGTGATAATGAGCCGTATATCTAATGCGCACCCCATACGACTCACATAGAGCCTTTAGCTCTTTGCTCCTAAATTGGGGGCCATTGTCGCACACAATGGAACCAGGGACACCAAAGAGAAGGAACACATTGTCTTCCAACTCTCTTAAAATGCTCTTGGCTGTTGCCGTCCGCAACGGAAACAAGAGCGGAAACTTAGTGAAGTAGTCGACCACAGTGAGTATATAAGAATACCCCCGGTTTGACCTCACTAAGGGCCCTACCAGATCCACACAGATCATTTCAAAAGGTTCTAAGACCTTGGTCCTACCTACCATACAACCAGCTGGTCTTCTGTTTTCGGGTTTGACACTCTGACAAACCTGACACCCACGAACATACCTACTAACATCCGCCTTCATCTTCGGCCAAAAATATCTCTCTAATACCCTACTAACGGTTTTCAAAACTCCCATATGGCCCGCTAAAGGGTCATCATGACATTCGACTAATGCCTTTCCCCTATCACCCTTACCTAGGACTCTTTTCCAGTCATATGCCTGGTTATACATATTCTGGGGTCCTGTTCTGACGTGCTTATACAAATTTCCATTCTGGATACGCCACGCCGGATAATTTAATGGGTCTTCCGTTACCCTTTTACACATATTAGTTAGCCACGTATCCCGCGACGACTCCGCGACTTCGTTCACGACCGGAACACTTCTCGATAACATGTCTGGAACGACATGTTCTTTACCTTTACGATGTACGATCATGTAATCGTATTGTTGCAACTTCAACGCCCATCGCGCCAATCTACCGCACGGATCTTTTAAGTTGTTGAGCCATACTAACGAGTAATGATCGGTCACCACTGTGAAACGAACACCTTCGATGTATGGTCTCAACTTCTCAACCGCCCACAAAACCGCCAAACATTCCTTCTCCGTCGTCGAGTAATTTCTTTCACTCCTACTCAGGGACCTACTTAGGTAAGAAATTACTTTTTCCCCCTCGTCAAACTCCTGCGTCAGTACAGCACCCACTCCAAAGTCTGATGCGTCAGTCTGTAGTACAAAGGGTCTATCAAAGTCTGGGCAACTTAGGACAGGAGCTGTTACTAAACACTCCTTGGCCCGCAAGAAACTATCTTCACATTCCTGAGACCAGTGAAACCTCTTATTTTTCTTTGTAAGATCAGTAAGGGGCCTCACTAATTCCGCGAAATGTGACACAAACCTACGGTACCACGAAACAGTTCCCACAAAGGATCGTACTTCCTTAACATTTCGGGGCGCTGGTATCTTAAGCATGGCCTCGACCTTCTCCGGATCTACATGTAGACCCTGTCGATCGACAACATACCCAAGATACTTAAGCGAAGATAAACAAAAGTTACACTTCTGCCGATTCAAACGTAAACCCGCGTTGCTTATACGGGTCAGGACCTCCTTGAGCACTTCAATGTGTTTCGCGAACGTGTTCGTGACTATGATGATATCATCAAGGTACACGAGCACGTGAGGCTCCAAGTCGGCACCAATGACTCTGTCAATAAATCTCTGCCAAGTGGCAGGCGCATTATGCAGACCGAAAGGCATACGCTTGAATTGGTACAAACCCCTACCAGGGACAGTGAATGCCGTGAAGGCCCTAGAATTCTCCGCTACTGGTATTTGCCAATAGGCGGATTTAATATCTAAGCTAGATAAGTATTTAGCATCTTTCAGCTTGTCTAAAGTAGCTGAAACATACGGTAAAGGGTAGCTATCTTTTTCAGTATTCTTATTAAGGGTCCTATAGTCCACACAAAACCTATACGTATCGTCCTTCTTTTTTATCATTACCACAGGAGAAGCCCATGGACTATGTGATACCTCAACCACCCCCTTCTCTAACATGTCTTCTAGTTCAGTATCAATTCGTTTCTGAATCGCCGGCGACACGGGATAATACCGTTGTTTAATCGGTTCGACGTTCGGTTTGGTTCGGATCCGATGTTCGACCAAATGAGTACACCCAAGACCATCAGGCATACTTTCGAAAGTATCCACTATCAATCGGCTTAATTCCTCCTCTTCACTCCTGGACAATTGTGTCCTCTCAATTATCGTCGCGACTGACGAGACCTCGACTTGGCCTGAGAAACTCCACTGATCCTTGGATAAATCTGGTACAATACCCGACTTTACCCAAAAGTCAACACCAAGGATCAGCTTCTGTGGAAGATTCGGAATTATTAAACAATTTATGAGGACCGACTTGCCCTCTACCTCGATTGGTAGTGAAACTGTACCCTCGACCGGTACCCGCTCTCCATCCGCCAATGCTACCTCGCGAATATTACACGCATTGGGTTTAACACCCCACGATTTTAAAATTTCCCATCCAGGGCGCCCGAGTATGGTGCGCGTTGCACCCGAATCCAATAAAGCCCTAATTAGCACGCCAAAAATTCTAACTCCTAAATATGGCCTACTATCCGATTCATTTTTCGAGAACGCAAAACCTAGACACACAACTTCTCGATCTAAATGAGAAGGCCTAATACCTAACACCAGCTGATTGCTCGCAGGCAATCTACCTAACTCCGACGAGTCTCCTGCCCTGCTGCCACAGGAGCTCGCACCACATTTCCCGAATTATTTGGGATACGATTATCCCCTCTAGGGCCTGTCCGACCCATGGCAGAAGCACTGCCTCCATTATTCCGATTATTTGGAATATCTGTAATGGCCCGTTGGCCCGCCGTACACCGAGGACAATCCCGCTTCATTACGCCCGCTCTTCCGCAACCGTAACATTTTATTCCGTTGGGACAGTTCGCCGACACATGTCCAAATCGCTTACAGTTGAAGCACCGGAACGACGCAAGCTTCGACTGTGTTGGTGCCTTTATCCGACGCTCCAATCGTTGATCGCGAAGTGGCGCATTAAGTTCCGCGACATCTGGTCCAATCGATACGTACGCGAGATCCGGTTCCAGTAGGTTCTTCGACCGACTACTGGGTGGTGGAACAAATGATTCCACGTTTGTCCGAACTGCTTCCAGCCGACGTCCGAGGGAAACCAACTCGGGCAACGATTTCGGCTCAGCCAAGCCCAGCTGAGTTTGGTAGAAAGGCGAAAGATTCGCCATAATTAATCCTAATATCCGACGCTCGGATAATGGTTCGGAAAGCCTGCCGAACATCCCTTTCATCGCCGCAACATAAACTCCAATGGACTCCGTACCTCCTTGAGTCCGACGTCTGATCTCGTCCAGTAAAATTTCGTCGTAGTTGGGTGGTAAAAACTCCAACTTTAGCTCCACTACTAGCTCTTGCCAGCTAGACACCATTTTGCGCACCGCGCGGAACCATATAAGCGCCTTTCCTGAAAATAAATCAACCGCACCACGAAGAAGTTGAGTCTCACTGACTCCACGAGCTTCACACAGCTCGTCCACACGCTCCAGGAAGGCATTGAGAGACAAACCAGTCTTCTCGCCATTGAACTTTACTTCCCACTTGGCCAAATTTTCAAATTTTTCTACGGCTACGGCACCTCCAGCCGAAGGTGCAGTCCTAACCCCAGGGGTATCTAACCCCACTTCTACTGCAGCCTCCTTCTGCAGAGTTCCCCTCTGAATATTCCCTAACATGGGCCTTGGCACCGCCATTGGTGCAGCCTCTTCCTCATCCCCACCTACCAGCTCATCAAGCTCAGCTAGAAGCATAACTAGCTTACTTTTGAGCTCCATTTGTTCTGACGCTCCTACACCATCAGTGGGCTTCGCCCGAGAAATCCGCCCAAGCGCCCACTCGATCTTCACGAGTATCTTCTGGTACTCGGAAGACTTCGTATCCTTGGGTGGCGACAACATTAATTTCACAATCTCGGAAATTTTCTCAACAACCGCATCCTTATCCTCTTCAAAAGGAAACGGATAATCGGCGAAAACGTCAACCGATCCCCGCCGTTCGACAACCCTGGAAGCCCTCAACGACTTCCTCATGACGTCCACAGTGTCAATTTTCAGACCCCGAGCCTCCATCTCGTAGGCCAACTCTTCTTGATTTAACCGATTAATTTCCATTATGAGATTGAGAGAAAAAAAAATTAAATAAAAAAAGAAGAAAGAAAGAAAAAAAACAAAAATCGCAAATTTTCCCAAAGAAATTTCCCACTAGTATATACTAGTCACAGATAAAAAAAATAAAACACGAAAATAGTATAATAAATAATAAAAAAAATAAAACTGTTTGTAAAAATAATAACTATAATAAATAATAATAATAATAAAAAAAATAACGCAAAATTAAAAAAAAATATTAACGCAAAATTAAAATAAAATTTTCCAATAAGACGAGAAACCGAAAAAAAACAAAAAAGAATTAACTTTAAATTATACCAAACAAAATCAAATTAAAGAAAAATTTAAAAAAATAAAAAAAATTTGATTAAAAAAAATTAAAATTAAAATAACTAAAATTTAATGAAACCGAATAGAATAAAATTAAAATTAAAAAAAAATTTAATAAAAAAATAAAAAAAAATTTAATAAAAAATTAAAAAAACTGTAACCAAAAATTCAATAAAACCGATTGAAAAAAAAATAGTAATAAAACGGAACGGACTCACCGAACGCAAAACCAAAACCACCAACCAAGTTTTCCGGACAAAGTTGGGTACACAATTTTTACTCTTCCGACTGCTGATGTTCACCGCTGGAACTCAAAGTAATTTTCTTCTGGAAGGAAAAAAAATTATTAGTGACACAATTCACTAAATTATATAAAAAAAAAATAAAAAATAAAAAAAAATACAAAAATACAAGTTCGTGAGAATTCCGATTCTCAATTTAAATTTCTTAATAAATGAATGCCCCACGTTGGGCGCCAATTTGTCACCGTCACTTTCGCTTTTAAATTAAATTCAAAGGAGAAAGACGGAGCCTCTGCGTTGCCAGATATCTCAGTGGAGAAGTGGTCGCAGGTTCAAAATAAAATGAAAATAAGAATAAAAAAAAATATATTTTTTGGAAACGCTCGATTTCTGTAGCTCAATACTGAGCTACCGCACAATTTTACAAAAGGTAAAATTAAATTTCACCCGCACAACCTGCTGGGCTCACGAGCACACAAACGGACTTCCACAAATTTTAAAAAGAAAGGAGAGAAAATAAAGTTAGTAGTAGGAGAAGCCTACTCCACAAACAAAATAGTCACTTGCAGTTAGCAAAAAAAAGATAATAATAAAAAAAATAATATAAAAATAAAATGATACTCCCTGGGCTAATGGGTTTATGAACCCTTCTATATTCGCGCACAAGGAGCGCGACCCGAACAAAGTAACCCGGCTAAAATTACTTTACCGCTGTCGCTACAAGTTAGCGACACAACAAAATAAAAATTGATTTTAACTCCGCGCTCACTATTTAATAAAATTAATAAATTAAATTAAATTTACCACTATTGGTCCACCACGACTTGGTGGTACCAATCACAATAATATTAATTTAAAATACTTTGGTTCACCCGACTTGGTGATACCAAAGTACACAAAAATTAATTCACCAAAAGAAAAAAAGACACAAAAGAAAATTTAATAATTCGCACAAGATTCAAAAAAACGTATAATTTAAAATAAATCGTGAAATATTCGCACTAAGAAAAATCCTGATCGTCGCTCTCGAAAGCTAGCACAGAACTGAATATAAGTACGGTGCAAAAATATGTACCACTTATATTCAGCCGCATACATTATATTTTCGTCCGCTATGTCAGCAGGACACAATGCAGTTTCTCCAAGAAACTGGTCTCTAAACGGGAAATCATCATACCCATACATGTGTGGGTGTACATGATTACACCCTGGACAAAGTCCCCGACCCAACCAATTGTATGAGAATTGGCGGCAATGCACCTGTATTAGTGCATAGCGGAGTCATACCGTTGAATTTTCACTAGAAAATCAACCAAATGAGAGAACCAAAGTTTTCCCGTTTTTCCGCAAATTTACAACAAATACACCTCTGCGCTCTCTTACAGAAGTCTCCATATCCCCACTCCCAGTAGTATAATCTAGTACTAAATGGTACTCTTTTACTATTGTGAATGTGGATATCGGCCAAAAAGAAGAGGAAGAGTGACAGAAGAAAGATAGAGAAAGAAAAGACGAAAAAGGTTAGGAAGTGCAGCACGCGGCTGCGCTTCCTAACAAAATTAAATAATTTTAATTTCGCGAGTGACGCGCCGCGGAATTAAATCGCGATAAACAAACTCAATATATTTTGAAAGTATAAAAATCAGTAAATCTTTTTCTGTGGCTGTCATTTCATTCAATACTATGTATGCCGGCTGTGGCGTAGATTTTCCAGCTGGTGGTCAGGACGAGATTCCTTGGAAACTACACTTGGGTTCGGCAAGTGGATATATAGATGATTTAGCCCCTATAATCCTCGTCATTTTCCGATTAACTATAGAAAAAGTTAAAGAAGAAATTTTGAAATATTTAACAAAAGAAATTGGAACACGACACATAACATTTTTAACCAAAATATTTTTAATAAATACGACATAACAAATAACTTTTAATTACATTCTGCTACTAAATTAAGAATTTATAAACATTATTGAGTCTTTTTCTGCAGTTGTCATTTATTCCACTACTACGTGTGCTGGCTATAGCCTAGATTTTCCAGCTGGTGGTCAGGACGAGATTGCTTGGAAACTGGACTTGGGTTCGGCAAGTGGGTGTATGGAAGTATTAGTCCCTTTCTTTCTCGTCATTTTGCCATCAACCATAGAAAAAGTTAAAGAAGAAATTTTGAAATATTTAACAAAAGAAATTGGAACACGACACATAACATTTTTAACCAAAATATTTTTAATAAATACGACATAACAAATAACTTTTAATTACATTCTGCTACTAAATTATGAATTCATAAACTTTACATGAGTATTTTTCTGCAGTTGTCGCTTCTTCTGATTTAACTTCTGCTGTATATGGCATTGATTCTCCAAATTGGTGGTCAGAACGAGATTCCTTGGAAAATAGACTTGGGCTCGGCAAGTGAGTATATAGAAGTGTTAGCCCCTATCTTCCTCGTCATTTTGCCATTAATTATAGAAAAAGTGTAAGACGAAATTTGAGAAATTAGTTTAAAAACAAAATCATTGCTGTAGCTCCTAACAGATAGAAGAAAGAATTATGACGTCTTTTGGAAAACGTAATTAGTTTATTTTTTTCTTGTTTGTTCATTTTTCGATAATTACTTTCTGCTTTAATTTTAATTAACACTTTTAATGTATGGATATTTCAATTAAAAAAGTTTAAGAGCTCATAGAGCTAGCATGTGTAATCCTAACTATCAGGATTATAAAAAATATAAGCATGTTAGCAACTAGCTTAAAGTGTGTATCGAGAAAGATTTGAAATGCTAATCGCCCAGCTGATTCCATGGGGTGTTTAGAATCATGCAAGTTCTTCCAGTGAGACATTTATAGTATTTTAGAGTCTCACACGTTTTTTATAAGATGTGGCTATGTCCTATCTTCAGAAACTATCTACAACTTACGCAATAATTCACACTCTTTTTTTTAATCTACCTATTTTTCGCAGCACTCATGTTCATGACGTTCCCGTCATTCGAGGTATTTATTAAATATATATTAAATCCTTGAATATTTCGAAGAACCTTATTTGCATATTTGAAAAAAGTTAAATTCTGACTTCTTAATTTCAAACACACTGAAATTGAAGTTTTATTGCGATCTAGAAACTAATTCATAAGTGCATAGTATGTTTTTCTTAAATATTTTATTTAATTTGTTTTTTTTTATAAGCCTTTCTTTCTTTATTTAACTTAATAAGTACTAACAATTTTTTTTTGTTTATTTTATATTTTCTGTTCATCCACAAATTCTTATTATTCATTTACATACAAATTTATTTTAAAAGAAGTGACATTTATCACTATTTTATTATATAAAATATAATTTACCATACTCTTAAGTGATTAATTTTTGTCAATTCTTTCAACTATTTCTTGTAAATTTATTTTAAGTGTTAGAAATTTAATAAAAACATAAATAATTTTGTGCAAAGAAACTTAAATAATAGTAATAGAAAAATTAGCAATAAAGTAAAGCTGTTGGAATTAATTTTATTTTCTTTTTAATTAATTAACATTAAAAAAGTAATAACAGTAGTAAAAATTCACAATTTTAAAAGCAAAACTAGTGAAATTTTACTTATAAAAATATAATAACATAAAATTTAACATAACTCATATTAAATAAATATTTATAATTTGTAAAAAATTTTTTTAAGTTAAACTAAAAATGTTTTACTATAATGGATAAGAAAAAGCATTTTAAATGCAATCTGTAAAACATTGGATCATCATTGCTGATGTTTTCAAGCTGTGTTGAATGTTAAGCTGACACACATATACTTATTGTTGATGTAGGCCCAAGTGATATCGACCTTCTAGACATCCTTTGGAATTTAACGATGACCACAATTAAGTTATCCACTTATTTTATGTGTCGTGTTCCAATTTCTTTTGTTAAATATTTCAAAATTTCTTCTTTAACTTTTTCTATGGTTGATGGCAAAATGACGAGAAAGAAAGGGACTAATACTTCTATATACCCAATTGCCGAACCCAAGTCTAGTTTCCCAAAAATCCCGTCCTGACCACCAGTTGGATAATCAATGCACACGTTGTATTGAAATAAATGATAACTACAGAAAAAGACTTATTTATTTGGATTTATTGGTTTAGAGGCAGAATTTACTTAAAACCTCTATACTCACCCATAAAACCCAACTTTAGCTTCGAAGGAATCTCGACCTGAAAATCAGTTGTAAATTTCACTTAAATTAATTTATTCCGTCAAATATCTCAATATTTCGTCTTTAATTTTTTCTATATTTGATGGCAAAGTGAAGAGAAAGATTGGGACTAAAACTTATATGTACTCACTTGCCGAACTCAAGTCTAATTTCCAAGGAATCTCGTCCCGACCACCAGTTGGAAAATCTAGGCTATAGCCAGCACACGTAGTATTAGAATAAATGATAACTGCAGAAAAAGACTCAATAATGTTTATAGATTCATAATTTAATGGCAGAGTTTAAATAAAAGTAATTTGTTATGTCGTATTTATTAAAAATACTTTGGATGAAATTATTTGTTTGTGCATGTGTGATATTCCATCATTGCGCCCGTATGAAATTCTAAGAAAAAGCAAAATGTAAACAAACTTGAAATGTTTATTTAAATCAATAATTGCCTATAAAATTTAAGCAAACATACTTAGTTTTCTAAATAATATGATTAACAATAAATTAATTAAGTTATTCTAACAGATGTCATAAATGGTTTTGCTATTTGTTGGAAGTTATAGCAAAGATTTTGTGCATTTGTTTTTTTGACTAATTGGTCGAAATTTCGTCTTTAACTTTTTCTATGGTTGATGACAAAATGAAGAGGAAGATCGGGGCTAACACTTCCATATACCCACTGACCGAACCCAAGTCCATTTTCCAAGGAATCTCGTCCTGGCCACCAGCTGGAAAATTTAGGCTATAGCCAGCACACGTAGTAGTAGAATAAATGACAACTGCAGAAAATGACTCAATAATGTTTATAAATTCTTAATTTAGTAGCAGAATGTAATTAAAAGTTATTTGTTATGTCGTATTTATTAAAAATATTTTGGATAAAAATTTTATGTGTCGTGGTGTTCCAATTTCTTTTGTTAAATATTTCAAAATTTCTTCTTTAACTTTTTCTATAACTAATGGGAAAATGAAGAGGAAGATCGGGACTAACACTTCCATACACCCACTTGCCGAACCCAAGTCCAGTTTCCAAGCAATCTCGTCCTGACCACCAGCTGGAAAATCTAGGCTATAGCCAGCACACGTAGTAGTGGAATAAATGACAACTGCAGAAAAAGACTCAATAATGTTTATAAATTCTTAATTTAGTAGCAGAATGTAATTAAAAGTTATTTGTTATGTCGTATTTATTAAAAATATTTTGGTTAAAAATGTTATGTGTCGTGTTCCAATTTCTTTTGTTAAATATTTCAAAATTTCTTCTTTAACTTTTTCTATAGTTAATCGGAAAATGACGAGGATTATAGGGGCTAAATCATCTATATATCCACTTGCCGAACCCAAGTGTAGTTTCCAAGGAATCTCGTCCTGACCACCAGCTGGAAAATCTACGCCACAGCCGGCATACATAGTATTGAACGAAATGACAGCCACAGAAAAAGATTTACTGATTTTTATACTTTCAAAATATATTGAGTTTGTTTTATTAAAATATTTCGTTAATATTAAATTAGTTAATAATAAAATGGTCTAACATGCATACATTATTTCAACATAACCTCACATTTCACCAACTTTTTAGTTTTTAACAACTTTTCGTTCACAATAGATTTCCTTGATTTCATTCCTTTGTTTCAATTCCGCCCGTTCTGGTTGTTGAATCAGGGTTGTTAACTTCACACCCGTTCGCGATAGCATATTTCTATTAGCTGATCGTCATTTTTGAAAAAAAAATACGATTTTTTTAATAATGAAGTGGAAAAAATAAGAGCAAAATAGTTATGACAGCATTGGGAATGAGAGTATTCTTGCACAGCCCACGGTGTCTGTGGTGTTATCAGAGGCTTTAAATGGCCTGTGAAATTGTATTTGCCAAAGATGGATAAAATTCAATTATTATGTGTTATTTACAAGCGAAAGTATATTTTGTTAATGAAAGCAGAATGTCGGGAATTATTGGCTGGTCCTAAATCATTTAGTTCCAACGAGAATTCTTCCCATTTCTTCCTCGCCAGTACTTTTGAGGAAATACGCTTTGCACTCAGAGGAATCAATGACACAAGTTTCTCTAACTGCAATAACAAAATAGAGAGAAGAAGGTTGCAAAAACTTTAACAGAATTTGTTTTAAATATTTTCTAATAATTTTCAAATAAACAACAAAGTTTCACTGTGTTCTACTGTGAGTGCCTGCAGACACATAATTTTTTTATGTATGGTGGGATATATTTAAAAAAAAAAACCTCGAAAAGTTGAAATTACTTATAGTCATCCAGTTTAATATTTTATTTACAGTTTCTCATTCAGTTGACAATGCTATAAATCAAAAAAATTGTGTGCAACTGTGGTTTTTATTTTCTTTAAAATCGTGTGTCTCAAAGAGTTAAAAAAACAAATAACAGCACTGTTGTACGGTTTTTGCAAGAGTAAAAGAAATAAAATTTAATGAAAATAAATTTGCTTGTGTAGCTCAGTTGGTAAGCATTCACGATGAGGATTTTCGGCCACAGGTTTTAGATGGGAAAAAGACAACTCAAGAGAAGATCAGAAAATAAAACGAAAAGTGAATGAACCAGTGAATATAACATTATTTATTTATTTATTTGTTTCTAGTAAATCCTAGCGTTACAAGATTTATAATCTTAACATAAAAACTCTAGTCATAAAAATAGTACATAATTAACAAAGTTTAAAAACTAAAGTTAACAAAGCACAAAAAAGTTTCATTTTTACATTCATAGGTCAACTTAAAAAACAATTATAGCAGAAATTTAAACAATTTTATTTCATTAAATAATGTGTAACAGGCTTGAAGAATGTGTATGTGTAGTCATCACAACAACAGTGTATACAGAGACGGGAAATCATACGGCCATTTCGGAATTCGCCACGATTCCTCATCAGTGATCTTAGTGATAGTTCTTAATCTTTCAATATCCTATATAAGCTACAAATATTTGAAATTATAACCAAGAATTACAGATTTGATTCCAAATATCTTCACGGAATATAGATATTGAAAGAAAACTACCACTACCGTTCTGTATACTTATTTGCCTGTCTCTGTATACACTGTTGTTGTGATGACTACACATACACATTATTTAATCAAACACATACATGGAATAGTAGTCAAGACTTTGAAAAATTAACAACTAGATGTAATTTCCATAGTCTACAAAAAAACATAACAAATTAATTGAATATGGCCTGATTAACCAATAGTAGTTTCAATAGAAAAATGTCTCAAAAGTTAATTTTTAAAAGGCATCGTTTTACGTATGAGTTTCAGATTGTTTAGAAGAGAGTTCCAGAGACTGATGGCAAAAACAAAAAATTGACGTTCGGAAATAAGAGTGGAGTATTTAAGATGAATAAGAGAGTTGTTACGAATTGAACGCGTGAATTTGAGTTTGTTGAATAAGTAGACTGGCTCTTTATTGAAAATAATTTTATGCAACATAATGAGTGTTTTGAAATTAAGTAAATTGTTAAACGAAATTGAGTACAATTCTTTGGCCAAACGCGAAACATGTTCAGAGCGATTTATAAAATTTTAATTTATAGAATTTAAACTTAGACCACAAATCAAAAAAACAATTTAAAAAAAGAATTTTGTGGGATTTGAACCTTGGCCTACATGTGGCTGCATGCTTCTAACTGGCGTTTTAAGCAACTAGTCTATGGAGTCATAAATTTTGTGAGAAACTATATCCTTTATTACTCCTTTTGGAGGCTAAAAGGAGTATGTTAAAAAGGAGTACAAAATGCAAGAGCTCTGGAGTCATAGGGAGTAATCGATTGCTCACTTTGGAGCGCTCAATGGCTACTCTGACGATCATCCAAAGTTCAATTGGGTAATTTTGAATTTTCAGCACTTGCGCGACAGTCTCAAAAACCATACGGAGTATATACAAACGCAACGATTGAAATAAATTAAACGATGTATACAAAGCTTTCATAACGACCACTATTATATTATTATTTTAATTTAACAAAGAAAAAACGTAAATTTAAGTAGGAAGACATTTCAATTCGAAGTTTTATAGTTTTTACATATGTTTCTTTCTCTCGTACTCTTATTATTTGTTCAAGCGAATAGTTGCGTGCTGAAACCCGCACTTTCTGTGAGCAGATTTACTATCTGCTTTACTTCACTTCTTATTTTTTACTTTTATGCATTATAATAAATATTAATATAACTTATTTCATTTAAATTATTTTTGTAAAGTCATTTTGCGGGGGTCGTCAACATTAGGGGAGTCCGTTATCCGAGGCTTCTTTATTGGATTCATTGAGGATTGTTTTTGACGTGGTGGGTTCCAAGCTCGACGCACAACCATTCATTCAAGATCACGGAGAAATCCGCCACACGCATTAGTTAGCTCACTGACGGTTGTCAGTTCGCTATCCAGGGGGCACCACGAGGAGGCTGTGTGTTGACTTGAGACGGAGAAGCGCAAGGATCGAATGTGGACTCTCCTGAGCCGGTCACAGACTTTACCTTGTGTTCTCCGCCCCAAGCCCCCCAAACGCCCAAAAGACAACGATTTACGGATATGCACCTCGAATGTCCGGACCCTTTACAGGGAAGGTGCCTCTATCCAGCTGGTAGATGTCCTCGGACGATATCGAGCTGACATCACCGCTATACAGGAAATGCGATGGACGGGACAGGGTTGCTCCAAAAGAGCATCCTGTGACATCTACTACAGCTGTTATGATTCACGACACGAATTTGGTGTCCAGTTTGTGGTTGGGAAGAGAACTACTAAGAGACTACGCAATCTTATCTCGAGGTTCACGCCATCTTGTCTCGAGGCTCACGCCCGTGAACGAGCGCCTAGCCACTATCCGCATCAAGGCAAAACTTTTCAACATCAGCCTGATTTGTGTCCATGCCCCGACGGATGAGAAAGACGAAGCGACCAAAGATGACTTCTGAGAGCTCCTCGACAAAACCTATGAGCACTGCCCCCGCCACGATATTAAAATCGTGCTAGGCGACTTTAATGCCAAGGTGGGCAGGGAGGGTCTCTTTGGTCCGACGATCGGAAAATTCAGTCTCCATGACGAAACTACCGACAACGGTATGAGACTGATCGACTTCGCCGCGGCAAGAAACATGACAGTTAGTAGCACCAGATTCCAGCATCGAGATATCCATAAGGCCACCTGGCTGTCCCCTGATCAAAATACACGTAACCAAATTGATCACGTTGTGATCGAGGGAAGGCACGCTTCCAGTATACTGAACGTACACACAATACGTGGCGCTAACATCGACTCGGACCACTTCTTGGTTGCAGTCAAGGTCCGCACACGCCTCTGTGCAGCGAAACGCGTACGTACCAGTACACAGAGAAGGCTGGATGTCGAAAAGCTGCAATCACAACGGGCAGCCGACGCCTTCGCTAATCGAATCTCACTCCTCTTTTCCCAAAACACCCCTCAACTCGATGATATATGCGCGCAGAGGACGCACATTTCCCGCTCTATGCATACAGCTACCGAAGAGGTGCTAGGCTACCACCGTCGACTGCGAAATATGTGGTACGACCAAGAGTGTCGCGATGCGACTGAAGCGAAAAATGCAGTATATCGAGCCACCCTGCACTCAGTTTCAACGCGAGCTGCTAAGGAGCGATACAGAGAGTTGAGGAGGGAGGAGAAACGTCTTTTCAGGCGCAAGAAACGAGAGTCAGAAAGACGTGAGTGCGACGATATCGAGATGCTTGGAGACAGGAATGAGGTTCGAAAATTCTTCGAAAAAATAAGACGCCTGACTAACGGTTTGAAGACCGGCGCCTCTTCCTACAAGGACGAAGACGGAACTCTGGTGACAGATGTCCAGGGTACTATGAGGTTATGGAGGGAAGGAACACTTCTCGCAGCTGCTCAATGGTGATGACGACAACATTCGGGAAGCTGTTCCGGAAACCACAATCACTGAAGGCGTTGAAGTACCGCCGCCCGACTATGACGAGGTCTTAAAAGCCATCGCTCGGCTGAAAAATAATAAGGCTGCGGGAGCAGATGGCCTGCCTTCAGAGTTGTTTAAGACTGCGGGCGAAGAGCTCACAAAACGCATGCACGAGCTTTTATGCAGAATATGGTCGGATGAAAGCATGCCCAGTGATTAGAACCTCAGCGTACTCTGCCCAATCCACAAGAAAGGTGATTCCACGATCCGCGCCAACTACCGTGGGATAAGCCTTAACATCGCATACAAGGTTCTATCGAGCGTACTATGTGAAAGACTGAAGCCCATAGTCAACAAACTGATTGGACCTTATCAGTGTGGCTTCAGGCCTGGTAAATCCATAATCGACCAGATATTCACACTACGCCAAGTCCTGGAAAAGACCCGAGAAAAACAAATCGACACACACCATTTATTCGTCGATTATAAAGCCGCTTTGGACAGCACGATTAGAGATCACCTATACGCCGCAATGTCTGGTTTTGGTATCCCTGCAAAGCTCATTCGTCTTTGCAAAATGACACTGACAGAAACCACCAGCGCAGTGAAAATTGAGACTAACCTTTCCGCGCCATTTGATACCAAAAGAGGTTTCAGAAAAGGTGATTCTTGCGACTTCTTTAACCTAATGCTGTAAAAAATAATTCGAACATCGACATCTCTGGCACTATCTTTTACAAGAGTGTCTTGCTGCTAGCATATGTTGATGATATTGACGTCATTAGCATCAACGCGCGTGCAGTCAGTGCAGCATTCTCCAACTTGGAGAGGGAGTCTAGTCGAGTTGGTCTAGTGGTGAACAAGGACAAAACGAAATACCTTGTGTAAACAAACAAAGAGTCACGGCGTCTTGGACAAAATGTCACTGTTGACAATTACAAATTCGCAGTCGTCAAGGATTTCGTTTATCTTGGATCCAGCATCAACACCAACAATAATGTCAGCCTTGAGATCAAGCCAAGAATAACTCTTGCCAACAGGTGTTACTACGGACTCAGTAGGCAATTGAGAAGCAGGGCCCTCTCTCCACGTACGAAAATAAAGCTCTTCAAGTCACTCATCCTTCCCGTACTAATGTATGGCGCTGAGACGTGGACATTAACCACCAACGATGAGAGGCTGTTAGGAGCGTTCGAGAGAAAGATACTTCGCAAGATCTATGGTCCTGTGTGCATGGACGACGTGTATCATATAAGATGGACTCAAGCGTATGAAACTCCAGCGGGTTCGCTGGCTGGGTCATGTTGAGCGAATGGATGAAAGTGCTCCGGCTAGAAGGGTATTTTATTCGAGGTGGAACGCGCAGAAGAGGAAGACCTAATCTACTTTGGAAAGACCAGGTACAGGGGGAGCAGTGTGCACTTGGCCTTACTAACTGGCGCCGGCGCGCGCATTCCAGAAGCGACTGGCGAGGCTTTATAGAAGCGGCCAAGACCGATCATCGGTTGTAGAGCCAACTAAGTAAAGTCATTTTTAAATTAAAAATGTTCGCTGCGTCACTTTTTCTTCTTTTCATTTCACTTTTATATTATTAAATATCTCAAAAACTCATTATAGTTGTGTGCTGTGCTGCCAGAATGTTATAAATATTTTCTCAAGTGAGAAAGAGTTGAGAAAATGTTTATTTTAACTAAAGATTAAACTAAAATTTTTTCAAAAGCTTGAGATTTTTTTTCCACTGTTTGTTAGAAAGTTGTTACGTTTTAAGGGCCAAATTCACAATATACATTTAAATTGAATTTAAGTTAATTGCAGTGTGGCCAACTTTTGTTTTTCAAAATCCGCTAAAATGAAGAAAAAAAACGCGTATTTTCTTTAGAAAAGCGCTAAATTTTTTCGTTATAAAAGTGCTAAACACAAATGTTTTTATATATATATTTGAGTTTTAATTAAAATACGGATGCTGGCTGTCAATGAGTGGATTGTATACATGCAGTGTCATCGCCCTAAATTAGCTTTGCTATAATCTTAATTACAGAGATTATAGCAGACATTAAGCTCCATTGGAAAACTTAAGAATAACTGTGAGGATTAAGAGTCCTGGACAAATTATTTTTTTAAATGTATTATTTGCATACAATTTTAAAGAAATTCAACAAAGATTTTGAGGAAAAACTCGGGGGTGAAAGGGTTAAATCGAAAACCTCTGTAATTCTTAAAAAATTGCTGGTCCCTTGCGATTACGAATTATCGAGATTCTGCTGTATTAAAAAGAAAATTAATTAAATACATGTATTTTTAAAGTTTTTAATTCAAATTTCTAAATTAAAGAATCCAAGTCTATATTCTCTTCATTACTATTAGCTTCTTCTGACCATAACATACTCTTTAATCTGAATTCAGAAGCATTATAAACACTAGTGCTGTTTATTCAAACATTAATGCCATCGGGTATTTTGTAGTTTTCACAAAGTGAATTTTCGTGTTGTAAAAAATTTTTTGAATTGAGTGACTTACGGTTACGAACTTTGGTTTTAAATAAGTTCATTGCTTATTGTTTCGATAAAAACTGTTGTTAGGATTATTCAGGAAATGGATTATTTAGCGGAGCATTTAGTGTCTTTTAAATTGAAAAAAAAAACACGTTAAAAAACCCACTGATAGCTAAATCACTTTTTTCCGCGTTTTAATTTTCAAAAAGCACTAAGTTTAGCGATTAAAGCACTGAGATTGCCACACTGGTTAATTGTAAATTAAAAATTCAATGCAATTTAACTTTTTGCGGTTTTCACAGTATCTGCATTTAGATATTAAATATTAGTGGCAACACTGCGGTCTACGCTATGAAGTTGGTTGTCGTTAAACCCATGGTAGAAGTATTTAGAGGTAGATGCATTTTTCAAAAAGTAGCCATTTTGAACTTTTGACTAGTAAGAGGAACTTTTTAGAGATGCATCTTTTGAAATGGGTTCAAAAGTACAGTTAGTAGTAGATTAATAAATTAGTCGTTCATCTATGTGTATAAAAATTAAAATATTTGTATATATTTCGAAATAACACTGAAACCTTACAAATTTGTACAATGATGCATTATTATTTTATTTTCCTGTTCTGACTGTTATTATTATTTTCTCTTTATTTAACAAAATTTTCATTTAAAATTTCATAATGATGCATTATGTCTCCGGCCATAAGATATGCATAGTCTGAGTTCAAAATTACAAGTGGTTGTGGCACCTCCCATACAAACTATGGTCCTTATTATGAACTGCGTTCGATCTTGGACTGTAGTCGAATGCCCTGATCGAACGAATTTGAGTTTAGTATTATGACGTGCTTTCGACAGTGAATAGCGTTATTGTGAATTCCGCTCATTTTGGGTTATTCACGGTAGTATGTTTCTATCAGCTGATCGTCATTTTGAAAAATAAATACGATTTGTTTAAAAATGAAGTAGAAAAAATAAGGAGAAAATAGAAATAATGGTTCAACGATTCATCGGAAGAGGATGAGAGCTTGATGGAACTGGCCAGAAGTAGAAAACGATTAAGTGCAACCTTTCGAAACAGCTTTGGCATTTACGAAATTCGTGTACAGATTTCTACAGGACTTACGACTGACCAAGGAGACGTTTGTGGACTTGATGACTACTATAGATGAACTGCTCAAGCAATGCACATGAGCAAGATCAATTCCAAACATATTAAAATTGGCAACAGTTCTGCGATTTTGTGCTCAGAGACCACTCCAACTAAGCATTGGGAAAGAGAATACTCTTGGACTGGCTCAGCCCACGGTGTCTGTGGTGTTATCAGAGGCTTTAGATGTCCTGAAAAATTGTATTTGCCAAAGATGAATAAAATTCAATAAGGGAAATGACGGGAATTATTGGTTGGTCCTAAACCATTTAGTTCTTTCTTCGTCGCACAGAACTTTTGAGGAAATACCCTTTGCAATCAGAGGATCTGCTTTCCAATAATGATACAAGTTTCTATAACTGTAATGTGATGCTCACTGTTGAGGACTTTGTGGAGGAGCCCCTCATTGCACTAACCGTCATCCCCACAACCCATTCCGTCGTCCCGCGACCACCCTAAATATAGTAAACTAAAAATGAATTACCTTGAATTAATTTGAAATTGTTGAATTTCCCTAAAATACCACTCTGGTATTAATTTGAATTGTTAAATTCCTTTGAAATACACCTTTCGGTATTTATCTATTACAATGTAATATTTATGTATATATTCCCTTTATATACAAAAATATTGTAATAGATTCTCTCAAGCAATGGGATTTTATACCGTACTGGTATAATCCCATGGATTATACCAGAGATTGAGAAGAGTCGGATGGAGAATCAATGGGTAATACGCAGAGCTATAGGCCGTATAAATACTGCGCTCATGTGATTGTCGGCGCCACGATATAACTTGACTACTCCGCCAAGACGCCATTCGTAAGGAGGGAGAAAATCATCTTTAATGACGACGAGTTCGCCTTCACCGATGTCTTTTTGAGGATGCTTCCACTTATATCTCTTATGTAATTTTTTGAGATATTATTCTTTCCACCGTCTACTAAACTGGTGGTGCAAGACCTTGAGCCTTTGCCATCTAGTAGAGAAACTAAGATGTTCGGCATTCGGTTCAGGGCCACCGCGTAGAAAATGCCCAGGAGTGAAGGCGAGTAAATCAGACGGATCCTGAGACATGGGTGATAGTGGTCGAGAATTGAGCACTACTTCTATCCTAGTGATGAGGGTGAGAAATTCCTCGAAAGTAAATTTGTGAGCCCCAGCAATTTTGATAAAATGAGTCTTGAAACTCTTTACTCCGGATTCCCAGAAGCCACCCATGTGAGGTGCATTTGGAGGGATGAATTGCCATTCAAAACCCTGAGTAGTATATTTAGCTGAAATATCCGCCGAAACCTCTTTCAAGAATTGAATTAGGTCTTTGTGGAGTGCACGTTGGGCTCCGATGAATGTCTTCCCATTGTCGGAAATAATTTTGCTCGGAAGACCTCGTCGGCCAGTAAATCTAGCAAATGCTGCTCGAAATGCTTTAGTTGTGAGATCTGAGCAAACCTCGAGGAGTATCGCCTTTGTAGAGAAACAGACGAAAACACAGACATATGCCTTTAGAAATGGCGATCGTCGGAGAGTTGACGACTTCACCTGAAAGGGGCCAGCGAAGCCGACTCCGGTGATGGTAAATGGGAGAGAGAATGTGCACCGCTCCGGAGGTAGAGCGGCCATTATTTGGGATCGGACCCGTTGCTTATATAAAGTGTAAGCTTAGCATTGAAATATGCATTTTTTCACCTTGAGTTTTAGGCGAGGAATATTGTACTCTTGCTGTACCATTCGAATCATAAGTTGTTTTTCGGCATGCAAGAGAATTTTATGGAGAAAATCTAAGTATAATGAACAAAAACGAGACGTATCAGGGATGGTAATAGGGTGACGTTCATTATAGCTTAGAGCAGCATGAACTAAGCGTCCATTGACTCTCCAGGAATGGATTCAGCGAGAGTAATGAACTTTTCTTGCCAAGCGGTTTTGACGCCAAAAGCGTTAAGTATTCAGTACTGAAATACTGAGATTGAGTGAGTTTTATCAAACGAGTTTTGACAAATTGTACTTTTAACTGGGTTATGTTGCCGACCTCAGAAATAGAAGCTTTCTTAAGCTTATGGAAAAAGCGAAATACGAGGCAAAGAACACGTAATACACGAGAGAACGAAGAGAACCGCTCGAGGATGTCGGCACATTTAACTGCATGGAAAACGTCTACCTTACGTACTCCAGGGTGAGATTTTGTGGATTGTGAGGGCTATGGCCATTGAAAAGGGACTTTCTGTAGCCATTCGGGACCCATCCACTATAGAGAATGGGCTGTTAAGTCTTGTGCTTTGCATCCACGAGTACCTAAGTCAGCTGGGTTATCCGCACTTGCGACATGACGCCAAGATGCATTACCAAAATTTTTGATAAATTGAGATGTACGATTCGCTACATATGATTTCCAAGTGCATGGAGGCTTTTCTAGCCAAGTAAGAACGATCTCAGAGTCTGACCAAAGGACTAGTTCCTGGTTCTCCAGATTAAGATATGATCGAACATGTTTAACTAATTTGGAGAGTAAAATCACTCCACATAATTCTAGCCGCGGAAGGCTTATTGTTTGCAGAGGAGCCACTTTATCTTTTGCAACTAAGAGGTGAGAGGAAACGGGATTGTCTTGTGTGCGAATATAAAAGCAAGCACAATAAGCTTTTTCCGATGCATCATAAAATCCATGGAGTTGGATATGTTTGTTAGGTGAAAATTGGATCCATCAAGGGATTTCGATGTTGCCGATTGTAGAGAGATTTTCTACAAAATTGTTCCATTTATGGAGCGAATTCGGTTTTACACATTCATCCCAATCCGTACCTTCCAACCAGAGTTGTTGGAGTAAAGTTTCGCAACAGAAGAGACAATCTGGCTTTTCGTGGCAGAGGTTGAAGCTGGAATGGGTTCGAGTGAATATGAAAATTAGTCTTTTATTGCATTCCACCGAATGCCTAGAGTTTTTGTGGATGACGTGTCTTTGAAACTCAAAAAATCAGAGTCTAGCAAGTCTTGAATTGGAACCTTATCGAGAATAGTGGGATTATTTGAAGTTATCTTTTTCCAAGGCAAACCTGCGGAATTCAGGGATTGAATTACCTGACACATGGATTCAATGGCTGACTCTACATCATGACCACCAGAAAGTATGTCATCGACATAGGTTTTTTCTAACAGAATATTAGAAGCGAGAAATTTTTCTTTAGAATCATATGCTAATTGATGCAAAGTTCTTATAGCTAAATATGGGGCGCAATTTACACCAAAAGTCACCGTTTTCAATTTGTAGTCTTCTATTATACTTTGTGGAGATTTGCGGAAGAGAATCCGTTGAAAATTTTGATCGTCCTCATGAACAAGGATTTGCCGATACATTTTTTCAATATCGCCATTGAAAACAAATTGATAAAACCTCCATCTTAAAATGAGAAGCATTAAGTCGGTTTGAAGGGTAGGGCCGGTGTAGAGAACATCGTTTAAGGAATTCCCTGAATTAGTAACTTTGGACGCATTAAAAACTACTAGAACTTTTGTAGTTTTCTTTTCTCGGCGAACTACTGCATGATGTGGCAAATAAAAAGAGAAATATTTACCATTCGATACTGTTTCCCCATGAAGTGGTTTTTTCCATGTGGTTCAGAGAGAGATATTCGTCAAGTACTTTCGAGTAAGTATCTTGCAAATCACCTTTCTTTGCCAGAGTGCGCTCCATACCTAGGAGTTGGTGGAGCGCCTGAGTTCTGGAATGTCCTAATGCCATGGATTCTGGAAATGCTGACTTAAAGGGAAGTCTTATCACATATCTACCATCAGATCATCTTGTGGTTGTTTCTTTGTACAACTCTTCACAAGTTTTGTCTTCTTCTAACGCTGCTGGGGAATCCAGTATTTCTTCCTGCTCCCAGAATTGTCTTAATTGAGCACTAAGACCATCGCTTGAGATGGGAGATACTTGCGTCGTGAATGCCGTTACGTTTTCTGCTATGGGTCCGCTTAAGATCTATCCGAAAATTGTATTTTGTGCAAGCAAACTTCCGCAAATGTTTCGATGCAAGCCTTGTAATAGGATTTGAGGGGTCAAATCGCTACCAATAATCAGATCGATTTTAGCAGGAGAAAAACATTGTGGATCAGCTAGCTCTAACCTCGAGAACTCCTTCCACTCAGGATCTTTCATCTTAAATGTGGGCAAGAAGTGGGTTAATTGTGGGAGGACTATTGCGTGAGCTGCAATTTTCTTATTTATGTTTGAGGAACATAGTGTGAGAGAGATCTTTCGACTTTTGAACCATTCTACCTCCCATACCAGAAATTGAGTAATGAGTTTCTGTTGTGGGGAGTGCTATGGTTTTTTGAATTTTTGATGAAATAAAGGTTTTCTGGGAACCTGAATCTATTAACGCACGGACTTTATAAACTTCACCTAAATGTGAGATTGAAACTATTGCAGTGGGAAGCAAAGTTTTTTCTCCAATATTGGAATGGTGAGCATGAACTTGCTCACTATTGGGTTCACTAGGCTTTTTTTGAGGGTTATCTGTAGTGGAGTGAGCATTCGTAGATGCATGAGAGCTAGGTCTGGGTTATTACAATATTTTTGTATACTCACCACTTTGAACCTGCAAAAATCTTGCAAAAGCTATTTAAAATTAGTTCTTAGTCCTCAAAAAGCAAAAAGAAATAGCAAAATACTATGTTTTTAACAATTATTATTATCGAAAGCATAACTGCATTCGACAGAAAATTCGATGCGCAACGATAATTTCGACAGGGCTGCGCTGCTCATAATACGAATTTTACATTCGATATTCGATAACCAGCGAAGATCGTACGTCGAAAGCAGCTCATAATAAGGGCCTACATGCTTTTTTGGGTATATATCTAGAACCATTTACGGTACAGTACTGAAATTTTGCGCAAGGATGTCGATTGACAATATCATTTTACAGGAAAACGTGGGTTGGGTTGGAAAAGGGGTACGACTCCAAGACTTAGTATGAAGGACCTTGAATACTGTCCTCTTTACCGCATATTTTTCGGAGTCTGATGTCGCCGTTTCATGTTCGAATATCTGAAATAGCTCTCTTCACTTTCGCTTCATCAATTTCGCTTCGATTTGTCTTCTTTATGAAGCTACGTACCATATGTTTCAAAATGTATAAACAGAAAATATAACAATTGTAAATACCAGAGAATGGAAACTTTACCATTACACATGGTGCCAAGTGATTTAGTAGACCTACCACAGTAGTGCCAAGCGGATTAGTAGACCTACCTCAGTAGTACCAGTCGAACCAAAAAGTATTGCTGATGTTCATGGTTTTTTGTTACACTTTACTATTTTGCCTTATTATTTCCTTTGAGTTTACTCCTATTGCTATATGTTATATTTTTTGTCTTATGAAATGTTTCAAAATTGTTATTTTGTTTTTTAGCACACAATCAAAATATTGAAATCGTACCAACTATGATTTTTTGCTAAAAACTATTTTTATATGTCTAAAAGCGTTATATTCGTAGTTCATTCGATGAACAAAACCTTTTTGTTTACTCATAACTGAACTGACCAAACTGAATAGATGCCTGATTTCATTTATTATTATATTTATTTACTAATAAGTTCACATAAGTAAGAACCAAAAGTTTTAATTGAATGAATTTTATTTAGTACAATTTTTGATAAAGCGTACTTTTTTTTTTGCATACATTTTCGTTTTGTTAGCACGGCAATACATATCCATGAATATTATTCACCGCGTCAAAAATATTGGATTATCTTTTTATTTTGCGTGAATAATTTTATAATATTAATAGTGACTAAAACAGTTTTTTTTTCAAAACTAATAATTTATATTTAATTGTGGATAAACAGTTTTTTTCTAAACTTAAAATTTATAAAATAAAAAAAAATGCCTCATCAGAGAAAATATATGGTCTTTGTTTCTTCTTCAGCAATAGTCCAGTGTGGGTCTGCTATGATGGCGGTCAACGCTCTGCCTTCATTTACAAAATTTGTTGCACTTACTGAAAACAAATAACAATTTTTTTGTTTAGAACAAGAGAACAGCTCCGTTTTGTTTGGTTACTTACTTTTTTACGTTTTTCCGCTTTCACCAAGATGAAAATTCTGTTCCAATCCAGAATTTTAACATCTCATCAATCGCATTTGCATATATCGTTTTACTGGCGCAGTCCATCCTTCTCATTTTTGCACTCCTCTATGTTGATAATGAAAATGTCTGCCGGCAAAGATAAAGAAATATATTATTGTATAATTTATTATCGTTTAAATTAAAGAATATTGCAAAAATACTTACTTTTGCATTCAATTTAGAAAATGTGAAAATTTAATCAGCTGATTTATTTTTCACCACCAACAACAACGAAACTGAGGTGAACTTATACATATATGTCTGTCCGCTATAGCGACATAAAAAACGCAAATTTTTCAAAAAATTAGGAGGAAGACTTTCCATTCTCTGTATATTCTCTGGTAAATACAATATCCGTTCGATTATATAGACGCTCACATATATGAGCATCCAAACAAGCGAGCAAAAAAAGCCCAACATTTTTTGTACACTAGGTTCTAAAGAGTGAACAAGGCTAATCACTATTATGTGAACAGAATTTTAATTTCACTTGTTTTTATGTTCAAGAACATTTTTGTTTGCTTTTTACGTATGAAACTTTTAACGCAAAAACTATATTCGGTTGCAGTAAACACTTCGGAAGTTTTAGATGCTTTCAATAAAATCACCGTTTGGGCTGACGAAAATTGTACAACTGATGAAATTTTGGTGTTTCGTAAATGCAGAGAGCAAGCATTGCAAATGAGCCTAAACGCAAATAAAACACAAGCACATTTAACACAATATTTTTCAATATTCAATAATTCATTTTAATTTATTTTTTTTTTTAATTTGAACTCTGAAACAATAGTTTGTACAATATGCAATGAATTTTTCAATCAAAATGCTTTTTATTCATTAAAATACAATTTTGTAATTTTTCATATAAGAGATAAAAAGGTAAATATATGGGGCATTCTTTCTTAAATTAACCACCCCTCTACGCATTTTTTTTTTAAGATGAAATTTAATTTTCATCAAAAACTCAATGGGATTTTTGATCCCGTATGGTGTTTTTAATTTCCTTTTAAGGCTAAGGGAATATGACCGAAATATGAAGACCTAATTTTCTGACTTTAGGTCCATATTGGGGTAAGGTTTGAGAACTGTTTAATTTAAATGTAAAACTTTTTTTTTAAGTTGCAACCAATTTAACACAGACTTTTTAGTTTTTCGATATTATTTGCACACTTTTCCATTTTTTGGAGGGGTTTAAGCTATATTTTTATCTTCAAAAATAAAATGCACAGAGAAGTGGCTGATTTGAGAAAGAATGCCCCATATATGTTTACATATTCGGATATATGATCAATTCAATTATGTGAACTATGCTTGTCTAAATTAGTTTACATAAGCGAGCGGGTACTGTACGTAAATCTGCAATATGAGGGAAATTTGATATTTGTTAAATGTGCCCCTTTGGTAAAAGTCAAATGTGCCCCAAATACTTCTATTTCAATTTATCTTGTTTTATTTTCACAAAACACACTTTTATTTTGTTAACATTAAAGAGCAGTGCTAACAAATTTTTTTACTCTTTTTTAACAAACAGTTACAATTAATTCACAAAACGCTTACATACGAGTTGTCGAAAATTACATCAGTGTTAGCAAATTTACAAAAACAAGTGTTAATCCAAGAAGAGTTAAAGTAGAACCTTCAAAGTTCATAACGTTTCTTTTAATCAAACTGAGCTTTTTTCTGCATTTGAACTTTTTGGCATTTAGGGCGTACTCACACTGAAAATGGCAAAGTCAAATGTGCTCCGGTGTCAAAGGTACCCCACTTTACCCTACTATTAAATTATATTTGTATAAAAAAAGTATAAATAATGTTATTTAAATTTGTTTTTTTTATAAGCAAACACCTTTAACATGTTAAGAGTTGAAAAATAATATAAAAGCAAGAACTAATTATCCCTATGTGCGATTTGAATGGACTAAAATTTATCGATACCGTGTCGTCGAAATTATGATTTCTCTTGTCATTACAAACAAAAAGTCCTTCCACGACATAGGTCTAAAATGAATTTCCGGCTCCGGAATTTGATTTTTATTGAAAATGTTCGGTTTATGTAGAATTTTCAAAGCACTTGCAATTTTTGTAATTACACAGCGCAAAAGTAAATTTCAAATGTCGAATGGTTAACTTTTTAAGGGTAATTTGGGGTCGCGAAATCCGATCCTGTACTAAGATTTTCTCTAAGATTCCCGAAATGGAGGCCGAAACCCATAATTTTGGTATACGTGGGACCAATATAAAATTTGCTTTTATTTTACTTTGTACATGTCTCATAGCTAAGAGAAAGTTTTTTATAATGGAAGGGAGGAAAAAATTACTTAGACAGAAACACTCCACCAAACCCCCATACCCGCCCTTTGGGGTGTTATATGAAGCCTCTATTCGATATATGACTATACCGGGTAAACGATCGCGAAACCTATCATTAGGTTTTGGTAAAAAATTTTCCACATCGAAAAGGGGTCAACTAAGGTCAAAATTACCTAGGTCCAACATTTTTTTAAAAACTAACCTGTTGAGTTATTAATCTTTTTTAATAACTATAAAATTTTTAGCAAAATGACGGCAAAATTAACTATGAAAGAAAACGACTAAATGTATCGAGGCAAATTTATACGCTTTATTTGAAGAGTCTTTTCTTCACGAAAATTCAATGATAATTTACAATTCATTTTGGATGAAAGTACAGTTTACAAAAAAGCGAACAGCTAATCGAACTAGCAATATACATATCCATAAAAAATGAGAGAGAGCTTTTAAAAGAAGTCCCGCTTGCACAACTATGCTAGCTAATGCAGTTATTAAAAATTAGTCGAAAGAGATATTATAATATGTTAGGGATGACAAAACTAAATGCGCCAATTATAGTTCAGGCACTACTGCTCCCGACATCTTCCGCCCTTTGGAAGTTTCGGCTTTCAACTATATCATATTTAATCGGTAAAAGGCATAATTTTGTCACAGCTCGCTTGAATATTCCATAAGAAGTTTTTAGCACCGCGACCCGAACTTCGCCATAAATTCTCGCCAATGCCCATTTGAGTGGAGCCTGATTTCCATCCGAATGCCATTTCCTCCAAAATTGCTGCTGCATATATCACACACGCTGCCATCTACCAAGGCGACCTATGTTTAAGGAAGAAACGTCAGGCTCCGCAACGGAGCTCCAATTAAAAAATGCGCTGGTGTAAGCACTCCCAAATCGTCGGCGCTCTCTGAAATTGGACATAAAAGACGTGAGTTTATAATTGCCGAAATTTGACAAATTAGTGTACGAAATTCTTCGAAGTTTAGGGTTGACAAGCCAACCACACGATAAAAATGAAATGAAATGAAAAATGAGCGTGCTGGGATAAACTTCCAGTCAATACCATCGCATAAACACTGCTCATGCACAGCCTTTATGTTAGCGTCGTTCAGGAAAAGCTGCTTCAGCTCCCTCAGTTCATTTTTCGCGCCTGATCGCATTATCAGACCATATAGTTTGAGGGCTTCCACGCGTACAAGCAAATCTTTTTAGAGCTGCCAAAAAACGAAGGAGTTGGCAGATCCTTGACCAACTCAAGATGGACGGCCTTAGTTGAAAAACATATAAATAGGCATATGTAGCATTTGATTAGAGGGCGACTTCACACTTCTGATTGATGGTGGAAAGGTCCGCAAGAGTCCACTCCTGTGGTTAGAAACGCTCTATAGGGCTGAACCCTTGCCGAAGGTAAACTTCCCATGATATGTCTTATTAAACTGGGTTTAGCGCGAAAGCAACGCACGCATTTAGCTATCACACGGCTTTTCTGCCGCCCACTGGCCAGTATTGTAATCTGATCGAAGCTAGCAACGACTGTGGCCCTGCGTGGAGCATTTGATGGTAGAAGTTATCGATAATTGAGTCAGTTACAGGTTGTCGCTTGGGCAAAATAATTGGGTGTTTAGATTTAAATTCTAGCAACGAATTCTGCAATCTGCCACCAACTCGAATTAATCCATTTACATCATACGAATAAGAAGAAATGTACCCTGTTGAACCTCGTTTGTTGTTAGTTGTCCAGAACATTTAGTACCCACACGCCTTTAAAAGCGAAAAACGTAGGAAAACACGCCCTGGAAAACATTTAGCTTCGAAACGCGCGATTTTGAGCAAATTAGATTTGTGCGTATCACTCCGCTTTTCTCAGCGCGTATGTATACGCACACGCCGTACGCAACCAAGCTTGCCTCGCAAAATGCGTATATTTCTATGCTGGCATCAGGCATCACAACATATCTGTTGAAGCTGAAGCGATCCACTAGCTCATACTCATTGCATATTTCAACCCATTATGATTGTAGCGCCTGCGGAAGACTTTCGTCCCAATGCAATTTTTGCATCCAAAGATGTTGTTTTAGCTTTGGCCTCAACAGGTCCAATTAAGCCTAGGTGGATCGTAAAGTCGAGCGATGGTTGATGAAACTGTTCGTTTTGTTATTTTTGGTTGCGTCACAAACGGCGAAAATTAAAATATAGAAATGTCGGAGTTTGGTTTCCAGATCAATCCAAGAGTTTCGTAACGTCAGTACCATCGTGAAATTTAAGGAATTTTTCTCTATCTGCTTCTGCAACATCAACGAGGACACGACTATCGTTCAAGCACCACTTTTTCAATTCGAAATTTCCTTTTGATAAAACGACCTGGTTTGATTAAGAATTGCGCGAGCTTCTTCTACAGAGTTTGCGCAGGAAATTATGTCTACATAAAAACCTTTACAAATTATTTTTGAATCAATTAGATAGGCATGACCTTCATCAGCAGCCAACTGCTGCATTGCCCGAATAGCGAGAGAAGATGCAGGCTTTGTGCGTAGGTGACAGTATCGAGCTTAAAAAAACTAATTTCTTCATTGGGGTGGTCCCTCTATAAGATGCATTGGAGGAAATCGTCTGGTTATGACATCCTAATGCAGCGGTACATTTTACATATGTCGCTAGTAAGAGCGATTTTGAAAGAGCGAAATTGCAAGAGAGTATCAAAAAAACTGCGTTAGATAGTGGGACCTGCCATTAATATTTCGTTTAGTGAATATCCGCTGGGGTGGGTGGGTCTCTTGATAATTATGCGGTTGATAGGAACTTTTTAATAATATTTGTGAATATATTTTTGGGATTTTTGAATATTTATTAATAATTTTTTTTTTGTCAACGAATAAAATATATTTGCTAATAGATATTTGTGTATATACATAAGAGTACCATAATTAATTTTACTCAAAAAACAAACAAAGAAATTTACCAAAATACTTAATTTTCGTTCTTTTCAAATAAAATAAATTCAACAAATTTTCCTCAAAATTATATTTCAGGACATAATTCTGCAAGAAAATCGTGGGTGGTAAAAGGAAAATATTTAAATTCTTTAAAACCTTCTATAGATGGTAAGGAAAGCTTTATTATATAATTTTCCAAAATCTTTCATTAAACCTAAAATCTTTTTTATATTATTGAAAAACTCTTTCAAAATCTCTGGCGTATATATGTATGTATGATGATAATTATAAAGATTTAATTTTGAATTATCTTCTTATCAAATTGAATGCAGCCTTACTTGTGTACGGCTCTAAGTTTTACACTGAGTTCGCGTATGTTCAGATTATTTACATATTGTACACGTACAATGTGTGCACGTACATAAATACATATTATATACAGGGTGTTTCGATGTAATGGTGAATATGACATATGGTAATAGGTGAAGAGACAAATAGGGTGTGTGTGAAACGGTAACTTTTTCCTCGATGAAAATAGTGGTGAAAAATTTCCTATGGTGAGAAAATTTGTAAATTTTGCTGTGCGAAATGGAGATAAAATTTTGACAGAGAAAATTTTGACATTTCCGGTTGAGGTTGTAAACAAATAAACTGTGTGGAATAAATATACCATATTAAATTTCTGTGTAGTTTCATGTTATTATTATTGAAATGAGAAATAAGTATACCTACATACATGGCAGAAGAATTAAGAAGGTAGATGCATTTTGACATGTAAGAGGAACTTTGACAATTGGGAAAACATTTGTTTTGATACTTTTCTTCTTTTTGCAACAGCGTTGAATGTTCATAATACAATTTTTAATTGAGAATTTATAGAAAATAATTTGCATAGTACTGCATGTACATAGGAATAATAAGTTCCTGCTTTTTATGTTACTTTTTAACTTTTAACATATTCAAGGTGCTTGCTTATAAAGAAAATAAATTCAAATAACATTATTTATACTTTTTTATTACAAATAAAATTTATAATTTAGTACTAAGTAATAAAAGTTGTATTAATAATCTACTACTAACCCTCTCTTTTGTACCCATTTCAAAAAATGCATCTCTAAAAAGTTCCTCTTACTTGTCAAAAGTTCAAAATGGCTACTTGTCGAAAAAAATGCATCTACCTCTAAATATTTATACCATGCCTACATACATATTTTTCTTTATTAATTGCGATAATTACGCAAAAAGAGAAATGCAAACAGAAATGTAATTGAAAAAATAAATGTAACAAAAATTTAATTAATTCATTTACTTCCAGGTTTTGTCGCCATTCACATTTTTTCTGTTCATATCGTCCATAGCTATCCTATTTTCTATAAGATATTTTCTTTCTCTATTATATGAGTACAGTAAATATTTGTTTTAGTTATTAAAACTTGCATTTTTCTTTTTTGGATTTGCATTATATTTAGTGTTGAATTTTTTTAGTAAAATGCAACTGTGTATGTTAACATACAAAATACTTATTTTGTTGTTCTAAACATTTCATTCTGAATTTTCAAAATTTACAGTAGCCCTTGACCTAGTGAAAATTTTGGCAGTTCATATCCACTTCAATAGTGTCAATATTTACTCTCGAACTGTCAAAATTTTCTTTTCCGAGTAAAAAGCTACCGTTTCACACACACCCATAATAAAAAAAAATCGTATTCTTGGTCTATAAAGATTTTTTTATCTGACAGTCTATTCAACATAGCATCTAAAGTTTACATATTATGAAAACAAATTGTTATTAATGTGGGTATTAAAACCTTCGAGGTTCAATCAAATTGTCCTATATAAAGATAATATACAAAATTTCTGCTGAAAAACTGAAAATTATATATATATTTTCAATACAATTTACAACTAAATACATAAGTAAAAATAGGACGAACAAAAACTGAAACCTTTTCAAAAACGTCCTTTAGTTAAAACTTTGGCACTGGCCATACGATTTACCACTTGTCTTCCATCTCACCGGGAATACCCTGTATATATACATATGTACATATATTGATATTTATTGTTTTGGTTTATCAATGATAATGTTAGCGTTCCCAAAGCTCTCATTCAATTCTGATAACATTAATCTATAGTCAGTTGATGCTGAACTCTTATAGGCCACATTAAAAAACTGTAAACCTTGTTCGCAGAAATTCCGCATAATCGCTTATAATTGTTTACTCAGTTTTTTAATGATTGTGGCATGAGCCCTGTGCTCCAGATACGTTTAAATATAACTCGAATGTGAACTATATAATATATATCGCTAAAGTTGTGTGAAAATAATACGAAAAAAGTAATTTAATTAAATAAAAAAAATATTTATGAAGTGTATTACAATGACTTCAACAAATGTAGGAATATAGTAATTTACATCAATTGGTAAAATTTTTAAATTTCGTAATTATTTTATATGCCTTTTACTGTGTGCTGATTCGAACAGTGATTGGAACATTATCAAAGGATAATGTTAGTACCTGAATCACATGTTTAATTTGTGTCTTTTTTGAAAATCAGATGATGGATTTATAATAAACACCATTTTTTGAACCCAAAAAGAAACATTAGTGAATTTCAAAAGTTTTAACTTGGTTTTTATTGCAGGTGTGCTTCTAAAAAACTAAAAAAAAATTTCGAGACAGTTCATCAAGGAGTAACATTAAGTTTTATTGTAAATGCTATTTTAAGAAAAACGTGTTCAAAGTTACAAGTGCTATGAACTTACGTGTAAAGGCGCGTTTATACAATCAATTATTTTTGCGTAAAGTTGGACTTTGCATGTAATTTCACATTGGTTGCGTTCAGAAGATACACAAAATTTTAAACTGTTGTTTGTAAATTGCCAATTTTTGGGAAACAACAAGTTGGTATGAAAGAGCGGAAAAATAATCGCAAAAATGGAGTTCAAATGCCAACAGTTGTGCTGAGCAAAAACACACAACTACGCGTTCAGAAGACACGCTCTCCTCTGTTGGGCAACAGTTGCGTCTTCTGAACGTAACCATTAGTAAACTTCATTTAGCATGCAAATCGAAAAAAGTTGATTGTCTTCCAGCTTTCTTTGCTCAAAGTCGATAAGAAAGGAACAATTTTGACATTTCATTTTCGTCGTCTTCTGTTTTTGTTGTCGGCATTTTGTGTTTCTGCAGAAAAAAAGTAACAAAAAACCTTTGCGGTCAAAATAAGTTTAAACATTTTTTATTTTGCAGCTTACTAAGTTTTACATACAAAAAAATCTTGTAGGTTGAGAAATTTGGAAATTTTTAAACAAAATTTACTGTCTGGTGTGTGCCTGTAGCAAACTTGAAATTATCTGCTATTTTTTGTTTACTCATCCACATTTACTTAGTATAGTCGCGATGCCCAAGCAAAGTGAGAAAAATATTCCACGTCACTCTCTGCCATTTTTTATTTGATTTTGTTTTTGTATTTTGGGGGCATCATAATATTTTTCAATAGGCAATGTTACACAATTAATGTTTTGCTGTCAAACAATGAAATTGTTATTGTTTAGAAAAATGAACACTGAGCAAAAGAGAGAATGAGAACGTTTCATTTCAAACTTTATTGATAAGACTAGAACACATTTGCGTCGTAATGAGAAAAGCGGTCGACGGTGAGTGGACGGCTGCCGTTGGCGGTAAAAATGCCGCCACCGCAATTCTGTGTCATTTCACACGAGGATGCGCATTTTAGTTTTGACAGCGGGTAGCCGTCGACCGCTTTACACGTCGTACGACGCTTTTGGTTGGTTTTGCGTTTGACAGATGTGTAAAAATAATGAAATATCATAAAATCAAAAGCAACGCGATAAGTTAACCTTCTACATTTGCGTGCTTTTGACAATTGATCTTTAACACAAAAAAAAAAATTAAGAAAATAAGTTCAATTTAAAAATACAATGGAATTTTTATTTAAAGAAAAATTAGGTCCTTATTATGAACTGCGTTCGATCTTCGACTGTAGTCGAATGCCCTAATCGAACGAATTTGAGTTTGGTATTATGACGTGCTTTCGACAGAGAATAGCGTTATTGTGAATTTCGCTCATTTTGGGTTATTCACGGTAGTATGTTTCTATCAGCTGATCGTCATTTTGAAAAATAAATACGATTTGTTTAAAAATGAAGTAGAAAAAATAAGGAGAAAATAGAAATAATGGTTCAACGATTCATCGGAAGAGGATGAGAGTTTGATGGAACTGGCCAGAAGTAGAAAACGATTAAGTGCAACCTTTCGATACAGCTTTGGCATTTACGAAATTCGTGTACAGATTTCTACAGGACTTACGACTGACCATGGAGACGTTTGTGGACTTGACTACTATAGATGAACTGCTCAAGCAATGCACATGAGCAAGATCAATTCCAAACATATTAAAATTGGCAACAGTTCTGCGATTTTGTGCTCAGAGACCACTCCAACTAAGCATTGGGAAAGAGAATACTCTTGGACTTGCTCAGCCCACGGTGTCTGTGGTGTTATCAGAGGCTTTAGATGTCCTGAAAAATTGTATTTGCCAAAGATGAATAAAATTCAATAAGGGAAATGCCGGGAATTATTGGTTGGTCCTAAACCATTTAGTTCTTTCTTCGTCGCACAGAACTTTTGAGGAAATACCCTTTGCAATCAGAGGATCTGCTTTCCAATAATGATACAAGTTTCTATAACTGTAATGTGATGCTCACTGTTGAGGACCCTGTGGAGGAGCCCCTCATTGCACTAACTGTCATCACCACAACCCATTCAGTCGTGCCGCGACCACCCTAAATATAGTAAACTAAAAATGAATTACCTTGAATTAATTTGAAATTGTTGAATTTCCCTAAAATACCACTCTGGTATTAATTTGAATTGTTAAATTCCTTTGAAATACCCCTTTCGGTATTTATCTATTACAATGTAATATTTATGTATATATTCCCTTTATATACAAAAATATTGTAATAGATTCTCTCAAGCAATGGGATTTTATACCGTCTGGCAACTGGTATAATCCCATGGATTATACCAGAGATTGAGAAGAGTCGGATGGAGAATCAATGGGTAACACGCAGAGCTATAGGCCGTATAAATACTGCGCTCATGTGATTGTCGGCGCCACGATATAACTTGACTACACCGCCAAGACGCCATTCGTGAGGAGGGAGAAAATCATCTTTAATGACGACGAGTTCGCCTTCACCGATGTCTTTTTGAGGATGCTTCCACTTATATCTCTTATGTAATTTTTTGAGATATTATTCTTTCCACCGTCTACTAAACTGGTGGTGCAAGACCTTGAGCCTTTGCCATCTAGTAGAGAAACTAAGATGTTCGGCATTCGGTTCAGGGCCACCGCGTAGAAAATGCCCAGGAGTGAAGGCGAGTAAATCAGACGGATCCTGAGACATGGGTGATAGTGGTCGAGAATTGGGCACTACTTCTATCCTAGTGATGAGGGTGAGAAATTCCTCGAAAGTAAATTTGTGAGCCCCAGCAATTTTGATAAAATGAGTCTTGAAACTCTTTACTCCGGATTCCCAGAAGCCACCCATGTGAGGTGCATTTGGAGGGATGAATTGCCATTCAAAACCCTGAGTAGTATATTTAGCTGAAATATCCGCCGAAACCTCTTTCAAGAATTGAATTAGGTCTTTGTGGAGTGCACGTTGGGCTCCGATGAATGTCTTCCCATTGTCGGAAATAATTTTGCTCGGAAGACCTCGTCGGCCAGTAAATCTAGCAAATGCTGCTCGAAATGCTTTAGTTGTGAGATCTGAGCAAACCTCGAGGAGTATCGCCTTTGTAGAGAAACAGACGAAAACACAGACATATGCCTTTAGAAATGGCGATCGTCGGAGAGTTGACGACTTCACCTGAAAGGGGCCAGCGAAGCCGACTCCGGTGATGGTAAATGGGAGAGAGAATGTGCACCGCTCCGGAGGTAGAGCGGCCATTATTTGGGATCGGACCCGTTGCTTATATAAAGTGTAAGCTTAGCATTGAAATATGCATTTTTTCACCTTGAGTTTTAGGCGAGGAATATTGTACTCTTGCTGTACCATTCGAATCATAAGTTGTTTTTCGGCATGCAAGAGAATTTTATGGAGAAAATCTAAGTATAATGAACAAAAACGAGACGTATCAGGGATGGTAATAGGGTGACGTTCATTATAGCTTAGAGCAGCATGAACTAAGCGTCCATTGACTCTCCAGGAATGGATTCAGCGAGAGTAATGAACTTTTCTTGCCAAGCGGTTTTGACGCCAAAAGCGTTAAGTATTCAGTACTGAAATACTGAGATTGAGTGAGTTTTATCAAACGAGTTTTGACAAATTGTACTTTTAACTGGGTTATGTTGCCGACCTCAGAAATAGAAGCTTTCTTAAGCTTATGGAAAAAGCGAAATACGAGGCAAAGAACACGTAATACACGAGAGAACGAAGAGAACCGCTCGAGGATGTCGGCATATTTAACTGCATGGAAAACGTCTACCTTACGTACTCCAGGGTGAGATTTTGTGGATTGTGAGGGCTATGGCCATTGAAGAGGGACTTTCTGTAGCCATTCGGGACCCATCCACTATAGAGAATGGGCTGTTAAGTCTTGTGCTTTGCATCCACGAGTACCTAAGTCAGCTGGGTTATCCGCACTTGCGACATGACGCCAAGATGCATTACCAAAATTTTTGATAAATTGAGATGTACGATTCGCTACATATGTTTTCCAAGTGCATGGAGGCTTTTCTAGCCAAGTAAGAACGATCTCAGAGTCTGACCAAAGGACTAGTTCCTGGTTCTCCAGATTAAGATATGATCGAACATGTTTAACTAATTTGGAGAGTAAAATCACTCCACATAATTCTAGCCGCGGAAGGCTTATTGTTTGCAGAGGAGCCACTTTATCTTTTGCAACTAAGAGGTGAGAGGAAACGGGATTGTCTTGTGTGCGAATATAAAAGCAAGCACAATAAGCTTTTTCCGATGCATCATAAAATCCATGGAGTTGGATATGTTTGTTAGGTGAAAATTGGATCCATCAAGGGATTTCGATGTTGCCGATTGTAGAGAGATTTTCTACAAAATTGTTCCATTTATGGAGCGAATTCGGTTTTACACATTCATCCCAATCCGTACCTTCCAACCAGAGTTGTTGGAGTAAAGTTTCGCAACAGAAGAGACAATCTGGCTTTTCGTGGCAGAGGTTGAAGCTGGAATGGGTTCGAGTGAATATGAAAATTAGTCTTTTATTGCATTCCACCGAATGCCTAGAGTTTTTGTGGATGACGTGTCTTTGAAACTCAAAAAATCAGAGTCTAGCAAGTCTTGAATTGGAACCTTATCGAGAATAGTGGGATTATTTGAAGTTATCTTTTTCCAAGGCAAACCTGCGGAATTCAGGGATTGAATTACCTGACACATGGATTCAATGGCTGACTCTACATCATGACCACCAGAAAGTATGTCATCGACATAGGTTTTTTCTAACAGAATATTAGAAGCGAGAAATTTTTCTTTAGAATCATATGCTAATTGATGCAAAGTTCTTATAGCTAAATATGGGGCGCAATTTACACCAAAAGTCACCGTTTTCAATTTGTAGTCTTCTATTATACTTTGTGGAGATTTGCGGAAGAGAATCCGTTGAAAATTTTGATCGTCCTCATGAACAAGGATTTGCCGATACATTTTTTCAATATCGCCATTGAAAACAAATTGATAAAACCTCCATCTTAAAATGAGAAGCATTAAGTCGGTTTGAAGGGTAGGGCCGGTGTAGAGAACATCGTTTAAGGAATTCCCTGAATTAGTAACTTTGGACGCATTAAAAACTACTAGAACTTTTGTAGTTTTCTTTTCTCGGCGAACTACTGCATGATGTGGCAAATAAAAAGAGAAATATTTACCATTCGATACTGTTTCCCCATGAAGTGGTTTTTTCCATGTGGTTCAGAGAGAGATATTCGTCAAGTACTTTCGAGTAAGTATCTTGCAAATCACCTTTCTTTGCCAGAGTGCGCTCCATACCTAGGAGTTGGTGGAGCGCCTGAGTTCTGGAATGTCCTAATGCCATGGATTCTGGAAATGCTGACTTAAAGGGAAGTCTTATCACATATCTACCATCAGATCATCTTGTGGTTGTTTCTTTGTACAACTCTTCACAAGTTTTGTCTTCTTCTAACGCTGCTGGGGAATCCAGTATTTCTTCCTGCTCCCAGAATTGTCTTAATTGAGCACTAAGACCATCGCTTGAGATGGGAGATACTTGCGTCGTGAATGCCGTTACGTTTTCTGCTATGGGTCCGCTTAAGATCTATCCGAAAATTGTATTTTGTGCAAGCAAACTTCCGCAAATGTTTCGATGCAAGCCTTGTAATAGGATTTGAGGGGTCAAATCGCTACCAATAACCAGATCGATTTTAGCAGGAGAAAAACATTGTGGATCAGCTAGCTCTAACCTCGAGAACTCCTTCCACTCAGGATCTTTCATCTTAAATGTGGGCAAGAAGTGGGTTAATTGTGGGAGGACTATTGCGTGAGCTGCAATTTTCTTATTTATGTTTGAGGAACATAGTGTGAGAGAGATCTTTCGACTTTTGAACCATTCTACCTCCCATACCAGAAATTGAGTAATGAGTTTCTGTTGTGGGGAGTGCTATGGTTTTTTGAATTTTTGATGAAATAAAGGTTTTCTGGGAACCTGAATCTATTAACGCACGGACTTTATAAACTTCACCTAAATGTGAGATTGAAACTATTGCAGTGGGAAGCAAAGTTTTTTCTCCAATATTGGAATGGTGAGCATGAACTTGCTCACTATTGGGTTCACTAGGCTTTTTTTGAGGGTTATCTGTAGTGGAGTGAGCATTCGTAGATGCATGAGAGCTAGGTCTGGGTTATTACAATATTTTTGTATACTCACCACTTTGAACCTGCAAAAATCTTGCAAAAGCTATTTAAAATTAGTTCTTAGTCCTCAAAAAGCAAAAAGAAATAGCAAAATACTATGTTTTTAACAATTATTATTATCGAAAGCATAACTGCATTCGACAGAAAATTCGATGCGCAACGATAATTTCGACAGGGCTGCGCTGCTCATAATACGAATTTTACATTCGATATTCGATAACCAGCGAAGATCGTACGTCGAAAGCAGCTCATAATAAGGGCCTACATGCTTTTTTGGGTATATATCTAGAACCATTTACGGTACAGTACTGAAATTTTGCGCAAGGATGTCGATTGACAATATCATTTTACAGGAAAACGTGGGTTGGGTTGGAAAAGGGGTACGACTCCAAGACTTAGTATGAAGGACCTTGAATACTGTCCTCTTTACCGCATATTTTTCGGAGTCTGATGTCGCCGTTTCATGTTCGAATATCTGAAATAGCTCTCTTCACTTTCGCTTCATCAATTTCGCTTCGATTTGTCTTCTTTATGAAGCTACGTACCATATGTTTCAAAATGTATAAACAGAAAATATAACAATTGTAAATACAATATCCGTTCGATTATATAGACGCTCACATATATGAGCATCCAAACAAGCGAACAAAAAAAGCCCAACATTTTTTGTACACTAGGTTCTAAAGAGTGAACAAGGCTAATCACTATTATGTGAACAGAATTTTAATTTCACTTGTTTTTATGTTCAAGAACATTTTTGTTTGCTTTTTACGTATGAAACTTTTAACGCAAAAACTATATTCGGTTGCAGTAAACACTTCGGAAGTTTTAGATGCTTTCAATAAAATCACCGTTTGGGCTGACGAAAATTGTACAACTGATGAAATTTTGGTGTTTCGTAAATGCAGAGAGCAAGCATTGCAAATGAGCCTAAACGCAAATAAAACACAAGCACATTTAACACAATATTTTTCAATATTCAATAATTCATTTTAATTTATTTTTTTTTTTTAATTTGAACTCTGAAACAATAGTTTGTACAATATGCAATGAATTTTTCAATCAAAATGCTTTTTATTCATTAAAATACAATTTTGTAATTTTTCATATAAGAGATAAACAGGTAAATATATGGGGCATTCTTTCTTAAATTAACCACCCCTCTACGCATTTTTTTTTTAAAGATGAAATTTAATTTTCATCAAAAACTCAATGGGATTTTTGATCCCATATGGTGTTTTTAATTTCCTTTTAAGGCTAAGGGAATATGACCGAAATATGAAGACCTCATTTTCTGACTTTAAGTCCATATTGAGGTAAGGTTTGAGAACTGTTTAATTTAAATGTAAAACTTTTTTTTTAAGTTGCAGCCAATTTAACACAGACTTTTTAGTTTTTCGATGTTATTTGCACACTTTTCCATTTTTTGGAGGGGTTTAAGCTATATTTTTATCTTCAAAAATAAAATGCACAGAGAAGTGGCTGATTTGAGAAAGAATGCCCCATATATATTTACATATTCGGATATATGATCAATTCAATTATGTGAACTATGCTTGTCTAAATTAGTTTACATAAGCGAGCGGGTACTGTACGTAAATCTGCAATATGAGGGAAATTTGATATTTGTTAAATGTGCCCCTTTGGTAAAAGTCAAATGTGCCCCAAATACTTCTATTTCAATTTATCTTGTTTTATTTTCACAAAACGCACTTTTATTTTGTTAACATTAAAGAGCAGTGCTAACAAATTTTTTTACTCTTTTTTAAAAAACAGTTACAATTAATTCACAAAACGCTTACATACGAGTTGTCGAAAATTACATCAGTGTTAGCAAATTTACAAAAACAAGTGTTAATCCAAGAAGAGTTAAAGTAGAACCTTCAAAGTTCATAACGTTTCTTTTAATCAAACTGAGCTTTTTTCTGCATTTGAACTTTTTGGCATTTAGGGCGTACTCACACTGAAAATGGCAAAGTCAAATGTGCTCCGGTGTCAAAGGTACCCCACTTTACCCTACTATTAAATTATATTTGTATAAAAAAAGTATAAATAATGTTATTTAAATTTGTTTTTTTTATAAGCAAACACCTTTAACATGTTAAGAGTTGAAAAATAATATAAAAGCAAGAACTAATTATCCCTATGTGCGATTTGAATGGACTAAAATTTATCGATACCGTGTCGTCGAAATTATGATTTCTCTTGTCATTACAAACAAAAAGTCCTTCCACGACATAGGTCTAAAATGAATTTCGAGGCTCCGGAATTTGATTTTTATTGAAAATGTTCGGTTTATGTAGAATTTTCAAAGCACTTGCAATTTTTGTAATTACACAGCGCAAAAGTAAATTTCAAATGTCGAATGGTTAACTTTTTAAGGGTAATTTGGGGTCGCTAAATCCGATCCTGTACTAAGATTTTCTCTAAGATTCCCGAAATGGAGGCCGAAACCCATAATTTTGGTATACGTGGGACCAATATAAAATTTGTTTTTATTTTACTTTGTACATGTCTCATAGCTAAGAGAAAGTTGTTTATAATGGAAGGGAGGGAAAAATTACTTAGACAGAAACACTCCACCAAACCCCCATTCCCGCCCTTTGGGGTGTTATATGAAGCCTCTATTCGATATATGACTATACCGGGTAAACGATCGCGAAACCTATCATTAGGTTTTGGTAAAAAATTTTCCACATCGAAAAGGGGTCAACTAAGGTCAAAATTACCTAGGTCCAACATTTTTTTAAAAACTAACCTGTTGAGTTATTAATCTTTTTTAATAACTATAAAATTTGTAGCAAAATGATGGCAGCAGTTCTGCGATTTTGTGCTTAGAGATCATTCCAACTAAGCATTGGGAAAGGGAATACTCTTGGACTTGCACAGCCCAGGGTGTCTGTAGTATTATCAGAGGCTTTAGATGTCCTAAAAAATTGTATTTGTCAAAGATGAATAAAATTCAATTATACAAGCAAAAGTATATTTAGCTAATAAAAGCGGAATGCCGGGAATTATTGGTTGGTCCTTAACCATTTAGTTCTTTCTTAGTCGCCAGAACTTTTGGGGAAATACCCTTTGCAATCAGAGGATTTACTTTCCAATAATGACACAAATTTCTATAACTGCAATGTGTTGCTCACCACTTTAAACCTGCAAAAAATTTACAAAAACTGTTTTAAATTAGTTTTTAGCAAAAAGAAATAGTAAAATACTTAAATTTTTAACAATTATTACTCAGCAAACACCGTATCGAAAGCAAAATTGCGTTCGACAGAAAATTCCATTCACAACGAAAATTTCGGCAGGATTGCACTGCTCATAATACGAATTTTACATTCGATCTTCGATAACCAGCGAAGATCGAACGTTGAAAGCAGCTCATAATAAGGGCCTTAATGATTTTTTGTTTAATTTAAAATCGCGTTGTTACATGAAATCCACAAATCCTCGAATTCCTCAAAATCCATAATAGTTTTTCTTTCTGTTTGCTTCTATTTTTCTTTTGCAAACTAAAAATGTACACGAGTGTTGCCACAATACGAGTAGTAGTACTCGCAAAATACTATTAATTTTACAAATACAGATAAGTCTCGCTTAACATGGGGGTTACGTTCTTAGAAAAAGCCGCGTTAAGCCAAATCGTGTTAAACGATACAAGGAACCAGTGCAAATACTCGGGAATATGTCGCAAAAAGTGAATTGTGTTAGAGCGAGGCCGTACTATAAGTACTATAAGTACGTGTTAAACGAGGTCTACCTTAAATCTACCGCAAAATAAGACTTCGGATAAAATATTATGAAACGACAAATTAAAAGCGTTTTTAAGATAAAACCAATGGCATATTTTTTATTTAAACTAATGGCACATTTTTTGTTTAATCAACTTGATATACATAAGTATTCATCTTCAAAAATTTTTTTTTATCTGCATCACTAACAAATAACTCATATTGACAAAAATAACAATGGGGTTTAAAAAAATTTATGGTTTGTGTCGTGGCTTCGTGAATCATAAAGTTTTAACAACGCGTCGCAAAGTCGATCAAAAAAAGTCCAACGCAAACGTCATTCTGTTTTCGGTATCAGCTGTTCACTGCTAGATTTAGACAGACATGTATTGATTTTCTTGGATTTATTTAAAAGTACTAATTTTAAAATTCTGAAGTCTGCACGCAAATCTACCTATTTTTTGGATTTTGAATTATTTTAGTATTAATTTGTTTAATCTTAAAAATATCAACGGTCTTTTTATTAGCTTTGGAGGGCGTGTCGTGGCAAATGAGCCGCAAATTGTTTAATTTGTGTTTTTAAAATACTAATCACAGTAGCCGACCACTGCTACTCAAGTGACTTTGTAAGTTTTGAGATGCAGCGTGATTTACCATATTCGTTGGTTTCTGCATTACATCGCTTAGCTGCTATTGTGTTTGAAGATAGCTATCTCCCTCTTATGAGACAAAACATTTGCAGAAATTTTTTTTAAGTACGACGAATAAACATTTAAGAACTTGTTTTATTTAAATGATTTTTTGCTATAAATAAGAAAAATTGCAGTCGATACTATGGAAATCATCTTGCGGCTAAATTGCCGTGGCGCACCCTCTCGTGTAAGAGCACGCCTTCCGACGGGTTAAGCTCTTTGAATGAAAGTTTTTTGAATTCTTTTAATGAAAATGAAGACAATATAGGTTTTGTAAAATTGAATGAATGTTAAGGGTGAGAATGTCGAGTGAGAAAAAAAGCGAAAGGCGTATAGCAAAAACGAAATCTATGCTAAATTCTAAAAAACCCTAAAAAACTATGGGTCTAAAATTAAAACCTAGCTTCCGCCGAGAGACATAAAGATTTCAGTTTGAGGTATTTAAAAAACTGATTTGATGAAAAACTACATGTTATCATTAAAACCAAACATCATATATTATTAGTTCGGGCTTGTTTTGAACGAAATTTGCTTTAAGAATCTGCTTCCATCTTGTTAAAATGTTTCTTTCTAACCCGTGTTTTATCAAACGTTTCACGTTTCATGGAAAAATGAGTGATTCTCGGGAAGTTTTTTGATCTATCAAATAAAGGAATATGGGGATCGTTTTATATTTATTTTATTAAGTGCACTTTCAACAATATTTCCATAAATATTTTTTAAAAAATATTTAATAGTTTTAAAGATATGGGTCCGTCCATGGATATGGCCGCGTCGATTTTTCAACAACGGATTTTCTGAAAAAAAAAAATTTTTAGTTTTTAATAATCTATATAAGTATAATTCTCGTCGCACGTAACGTTTTTTTTTTCCCCCACAAAATGGCGACTGATTGAACATTTTTTTATGTTTTCGACACTTTTTTTTGTTTCAAAAGAGCTTAAAAAATAGTAAAAATCAAAAATATGAAAATCGGCTACGCTTAACGATAGCCTCTGCAAAGACGAACAAAACGATTAAAATTGAAAATCGGTTAATATTTGATCGAGTTATCGACGCTAGCAGTTCGAAAATGCGAAGACGAACAAAACGAACAAAATTGAAAATCGGTTAATATTTGATCGAGTTATCGACGTTATCAGTTCGAAAAAAGTCGTTTCGAGAAAAACGCGTTTAAAATTTTCAGTCCATCTACTTACTTGGCTGCAACTCAAGCCATTTTTGGAATTTTGATTTGAAATTTTGTACATATAATTTTGAATATATAAACTTAAATTTAATATAAAAAAATTGTTTGACCCGTCATAGTGGCTTTCCCCCTTAAAGAAAGTAATGAAAAACTGGCAACCACTGCTATATCAGATTTGATTACGAATAAATTATTATGTGTGCACTTAGTATTGCTCAAGTACATTGGCCTTGCATCGACATTATGTTTTATTTTTTACACGAAGCGAAATGCAAATTTTACCTACCATCTACGTTTTCTATGGATTCGTATTTCTTTGTTTTTTTTTTGTATTTTTCTTGTTTTTGAGCAAAACTTTTATTTTTATTTTTTTTGGAAAAATTCGTATTATTTAGCTTATCCAAGAAGAGCTTTTGCTTGCGCTACTAAAACAACAACTTTAAATCGTTTTGGAAATGGTAAATTCACATAGAAAGAAAGGTTTTTCCAAAGGAAATTGCTTCGAACTGGTTCGTAAAGCTTAAAGGTCTAAGCGTATGTCATATTAACGCGCAAAGTCTATGAAAAAAAAATCAATGAATTCCGCTATATTTTTTAAAGGTTAAGTGTAGATATTATTTGTGTATCTGAAACTTGGTTTGCTTCTAATTTAAATGATTCACTTCTCGAAATTGACACATACAAAATCTTTAGAGCAGATAGAGAGAGCCATGCTGGTGGAGTTGCCATGTATGTAAGAAATAGTATTAAATGTAAGTTATGTTGTAAGTCTTCATATGGTAGCTATATTGAATTTATTTTCCTCGAAATATTGAGTGAAACAAATAAAGCACTAATTGGCTGTGCGTACAGACCTAATAGTAGCATTGACATTGAGCCACTCATGACGATTATTGAAAATTTATCGTTAGCGTAAGGCAACGCAATCATTACGGGGGACTTTAACAGTAATATTTTGAAGGAAAACATTTTGCTCAACAAAATGCGATCCGTTGGGCTCTACCCAGCCAACACTGCGTACCCGACACATTTCACCAATACCGTTAATACACTTCTGGACTTATTTTTTGTGAACAACACGGATCAGATACTTCAATATGACCAACTATCAGTACCAGTATTTTCCAAGCACGATTTAATATTCCTAAAATATAACTTCATACATTGAGCGAAACTTTTAATTATCGTGACTTTAGCAATATTAATTACCATCAGCTTAATGAAGCTACTAAATCTATTAACTGGAAACTAATATACTACATAGCTAACGCTCGTATCTTTTATCCGACCAAAAACTGTATATTTCTACCAAAAATTTAAAAAAAACTGTAAATCGATTTGAAAAAAACTGTATATTTCGCGGTATACATTTTTTTCAATGAAAATTAACCAGGAAGGTAATTTGTCCATCATCTAAATAGTCTTCGTTCTCCATTTTTATATCTCCTTTTGTAGTTGTATTGAATTTGTGCTTTGAAGAAATTTGACGAAGCGATTCTGGTTTTGCTATGAAGTATTTATATAAATCAATGCATGGATATTTCAAGTTACATTTGACGATAAGAATCGCCTTCAATGTTTCCACTTCTTTCAAAAGTATACGCGCAACAAGTTGCCATTGTTGCCTCAGACGTTTTGCATTGCGATTGATAAATTTGAATTTCGAAGTGTTCAAAAATTTTATATTTTTTCTTAGTATAAACGCGGTATTTTGGTAAAAAAAGGCGGTATGCGGTTTTGGAGTTGAAAAAGCGGTATACTACCGCGAAAAACTGTATAGATACGAGCGTTATACATAGCAAATGCTGACGATTAACTTAATTTTCTACAAAATAACATTTCTACTCTATCAAAACTGAAAGAATCCGACGAGATGAAAAGCCATGGTTTAGCAAAAAAATTAAAGAACTTATAAGCGAGCGCAATTATGCATACAATAAATGGAAAAGGTACAAAACACCAAATCTATACGAACAATTTAAAACCTTAAGAGCTAGTGTCGTTCATGAGCTACAATTTGCAAAAACGAAATTTTATGAAAACAAGTTCAAATACTGTTTAGGCTCCAAACAAACCTGGCAGCACATTCGCAAAATAGGAATTAGGGAAAATAGATCATAACCGTTCAATTCTTCAGAATACGATATCAATCAAATTAATGCTAAGTTTTTAAATTTACCTTTACTTACATCAAATACGAACTGCTATCATCAAGCTAGCAACCAAAAAAAAAAAAAAAGCCCTATTCAGCTTTGCCTTCGTGGATCAGGGTGATGTTTTGCAAGCTTTCCTATCAGTTAAGTCAATCGCTATAGGTCTGGATGGAATGCATCCAACTTTTATAAAAGCTCTTTTACCAATTTTATGGCCATATTTTACATATTTTTTTAATTCCATTCTCACCACCTCCGAACGATCTTTGCCTTAACCCCGACAAATCAAAATGTATGACTATCTCCAAAAAGTCTTTTGACAGTAAGTCGCTTCCAAAAATTAAATTAAACGGTGCTAACCTTGAATTAGTAACTTGCGCAAAAAATCTTGGAGTAACATTTAATAAAACTTTATCCTGGAATGACCACATATTCTCGACAATCGGTCAAGTGTACGGAATGCATCGCGCCCTCTGGGTAACACAATAGTACACCCCTCAACCAATTAGGATACTCTTAGCTAAACTTACCTTCTACCTACCTTGCTCTATGGGTGCGACTGTGGTGGCACCTGCAAATACAAAATTAACGTACTATACAACAACATAGCTAGGTACATTTACGGTCTAAATCGTTTCGATCACGTGTCCACCTATGCGAGAAGAATCTTTGGTATTTCACTGGATACAATTTTAAATCTACGTACTCTGTTGCTGATATACAAGCTTGTTTACACACACGATCCTGAATATTTATATAAACGTTTTAAGTTTTTACGCACTGCTCGAGTGAATCATATTATTCAAATCCGACATAAGTCCTTAGGTTCCAAGCGTCAGTTTTATATATATGCCATACGCCTTTGGAACTCCTTACCAACTCACTTGCAAACCCTTAGTAGCGCAGCGCAATTTAAAGCTCAGCTTATACTATATCTTTCTAATACTTAATTACTTAGTTTTGCTCAAAATTTATTTTTAATTTCAATAAATTTTTTAATTGTTGTGACTTAAGCTTCTCAAATTAAAGATTGTAAATCTTGTAGCTTAAGGATTATATATATCTTAAATAAATAAATAAAAGGAAAAAAATAAAGCTTTAAAAAGAGAATGCTTTTATTAAGGTGTGCTTTCCTCTTTTAAAAATTATAATTTTCTAATTACTCATTTGCTTTTACTGTTATCAACTAACAGTTATTAAAGTTTAATATTATTATCAGTTTGAGTCTTTGCAGAATTATGCCCCTAATGCATTTTATAAAAACGTATAAATTTTAATGTAAAATAAATAAATATAAATTCTGATGAAGTACCATTGCCAGATCTAGGCAGACGCGTAATTGCAAAGAATCGAGACGATGTTATGACAGTGACTCTAGTAAGTTGGACCCAGACACCTCGAATGGACTGTAAAAAAAACTTTAAAAACGAACCTTTTTCAATGCTTAACTTATAAATCCATTTTTTTTTATTACAGACTTTCTATTGTTTGAGTTTACAAAATAAAACATGAATTTAAAGAAATTTCAAATGTGAATCTTTATGTCTTTCAGCGGGTGCTAGGTTTTAATTTTAGACCCCTAGTTTCTTAGGGTAATTTTCTTAGAATTTTGTGTAAATTTCGTAGACACGTCTTATGTCAATTGTTTTTGACTGATTTTTTAGATAAAAAATCTTCCTACCCTAGCTAGGGTACACATTTACTGTAATTGTAAACAACCTTAAAATGAATTTAATGCAGCAGAAAGATGCAATGTTGTTTAAAACTATATAGTTGTACCTTCTGTACAACAATATAAGCAACTGTGTAGGATTTGGACAAAGAGCATAAACACTCTAAAGAGCGAGAAGAACACGGAACACGAGCCACGACGATGAATGATTTCAAAAAATTACACGTTACATTCAGCTTTGATTTGCTTTCCAAATTTTTTGGAAATAGTTTGAGCAAGACTTCGCAGAGGCAGCCAATTGAAGCAGAGAGCCACTTGGAGCTAACTTTAATGTAATTATTAGCTCTGGAATCCAGTTTCTTCTTTATTTAATTTATCAATTTTTACCTACAGGTATTTAGCCCAAGGAGCAAAATGGCTAACATTGGAATTGAACTTCCGGTTAAGCCTGTAAATCTCGCCATTTGGAATGAGCTACATTTGGTTTGCTTGTCGCCACCTAACACGAGTGTAAGGTAATCGCGTGAACTTACTACGCCAAAACCGGTCTACTTAACTGTGTAGGCAGAATCGATGGAAAACATATACGCCCACCTCGTTCCGGCTCTCTTTACTTTAAATACAAAAAATTCTGCAACCTCATGAAGTCTTATCCGAGGAGGTATCTTTCCGAGGATAAATCTCACTTTAATGAAGCTCTTTCAAAGGCCGTCTAGAAAATACATTTGGCATTATTCCGGTGAGATGGCGAGTTTTGTGCGATTTCATGTCATGCTATTCCGAAATCGAGGCATTAGTTGAACAATCTGACCGCGAAGGAGAACTGAACAGTTCATGGAGACCAAATACTATTGTGCTTCAACAAATGAAGCTTTTCTCCAAAAAAAAGTCTTCAAAATTCGTGACACCTTAAAGGATTACTTACATCGCACTTGAATGTAAAATTTTTTGAAATACCATGCAACAATTCCACGCTTCCATTACAGCCATTTATGTTGCATTACACTAATAATTTGTTATATATGTACCTACTCATAATTTGTTATTGATTATATAAAATTATAACTGTTTTCTGAAAATAAATGTTTCGTATTAATAATACGGGCTGTAAAATATCAGAAATAGATAGGATTGGTAATATATGTACAATATACCGCCAAACCAATAGAAACACCTCAAATGTCTTCTAATTTTGTGTGAAAATGTAGTGAGTTTTAACAGTTTCAAAAAGATGTTGCCAAAATTGTTTTTCGGGAACTGTTTTCTGGTGACTATTTGGGACCAATTTGTCAAGTAATAATGGAAAATTCTATTCTTGATGCGGAAAGTAGTCGTTTTGAATTTTCGACAGCTAAGAGGAACATTTTAAAGATGCATTTTGTGAAGGCACAAAAGTGAAATTTAGTAGTAGTTGTTTAATACTGCTTCTTATTACTAGTAGTACAATAATAAGTTTTATTTGTATAATTTGTGATAAACAAAGTATAAACAATGTTACATAATTTGGTTTTCTGTATAAACAGATATTATTAAGTAACTTAAACGTTTTAAAACAGTATTGCTTTATGTACATACAACACTGTTTTAAAGTTTATTGGAATTTATATTTTAAATTTTATTTATAAATATAAATTTTTAATATTACATGAATTATTTTTTTTTTAACCATAGAAATACAACGCTCTCCCAAAAAGAAGAATAGTATCATTGAGGCTGCTCGCACGGGCGCAAGTATGACTGCCTGTCTGAAAGAGAGAGGTAGCAAAATAGGTAGAGAGAAAGAGATAGGAGAGATGCGCCGAAAATTAAAAAATAAAATAAAAATCAGTGCATTGATGAATGTTCCATGTTCATATTGTTCCGATTTTGCCACTTTCCCTCATAATTTTTTAGAAGTTGAATAGGCAACATGAACGAAAAGAAACAATGCGCCTCTAGGGCACATACAGTCTTAATTTTCTTGCTATTTTTTTTAGTAAACTTATTTTATTCTCTTTAGAGATTGTTGTTTTATTTATTTTTTTTAATTTTAAGTACACATTTAAGGCTCATAGTTAATCAGCCTTATGTCGAATTTTGTGCTCACGCGAAATAGTACCGGTTCACAGTGCTTCGAAGTCATACAAAATATGGACAAAAATATAAAGAGTTGATTGATTTTAATAAAAATTTACATATATCGTAATTTTGAGTCACTAAGCTCAAAAACGAAATCAGTTTTCTTCCAAACCTTACCATTTTTTCAGAAATCCATATTTTGTCTGATTTCAAAAAAAAAATTTTAAAATAATTGAAAATAATTTTGATTAGAAGTATTTTTTCCAAACTCTTAACAAATTGGACTTAAGAGGTTGAAAATTAGTTTCGTATATTTTTCTTTTGCCAATATTTTAACCATATTAGAGATATTTTGAAAATATTGAATAGTTTTCGAAATTTTTTAAACATTGCATACTTGCTAATTGTTTCTTGCTTTTAATGTTAATTGCTTTTAACAAAATTATTACAACAAAATATATTGAAATTTAATACGTTTGATTTATTTTTAACCGCTACCGTCTGAAGAATCTTCTGTTGAAGAATCAATAAACGATTCAATGGAAAAATGTTTCTATTCTATGACTAATATTAGACAATATTCTACATATTTTTTCACTGCATATGGTTTAAATTTGTTAATTTTTCCCTAAATTTTACATAATCTGCATGGGCAAAAAAAAGTATGGGAGGTGCCGGCTTAGGACCACGACTTTGCGCTACATTGCGACCACGAAAGTTACTCTACTTTGTTCCGAACGACATAGAATTGTATACAAAGGGTCGTGGTACCTGACCAAAGGCATTAAAGTGTCATTAAACCCTGTTTACCCCCTGTTTTCGGCAAACACTCTTACGGTGCCGACTCAGGATAAATCTCTTCTACTTTTTCAGCGAAGAGGTTAATATTATTTTTTCAAAATAAACATATCTTTTAATATTGCAATGTTTACACATTGAACAAATTTTCATTGCACTTTTTTTAAATCTATTACCGTTTAAGGCTAATAAATCCCTAAATCGTTTGGAGTAAAATATAGTTTTTTGTTCCGCCTTCATAACCCATTCACTTTTGCCCTTTTCCTTTAAATGTTCCAACAAATCTTTCCTCTTTTTCTCCCAATCCCGTTTATTCATATTATCATTAGACCAATGTACGCCGAACTCGCTTCGTGTTAATTTCTTTAAACCAACCAAGTTTCCTTTGCAGTAACTTTTTACTCAGTTAATGTGGTACTCCCTTTTCCTCAAAGAAAAACAAGGTTTTTATCACATGACACAATTGCAAATTCAAAGTGTATAAATGAGCGCTTTCAGCATCAGTTTCCAGCATGGGTATAAAATTTGGAAGCTCTAAGACATTTTTATGAAATATCCCAGTTGAACTTTGGATGATCGTAAGAGTAATCATTGAGCGCTCCAAAGCGAGCGATCGATTACTCCCTATTGCTCCAGAGCTCTTGCATTTTGTACTCCTTTTTAACATTGCATGTCCTGGGGCATGGAGTACTCGTTTTAGCCTAGAAAAAGAGTAACAAAGGAGGACACGATTGGAAGCATGAGCTAACTTGTATCACATAAGAAAACAAAACTCCGAAATAGTTGCTTTCAAATTTACGACTCCATAGACTAGTTGTCTAAAACACCAGTAAGCACGCAAGATCTTGTGTGCCAAGGTTCAAAATCCCACATTTTTTTTAACTGCAATGTTATATTCATCTTTGTCCATTATTTTGTTTTTATTGTTTCTATTATCGATTTATAATTTTATTTTCTTGAGTTGACTTTTTCCACGTTCGAACCTGTGGTCGAAAAATCCGCATCGCGAATACTTACTAAACGACGCGCTTACCAACTGAGCCACACAAGAAAATTTATTGTCATTGAATTTTGTTTCTTTTACTCTTTCTTGCAATGATTCTAGTACTCGTTACTGATTTTTAACTCTTTGATGCACACGATTTTAAAGAAAACAAAAACACCAGTTGCACAGAAATTTTTTGGTTTATATCATTATCAGCAGAATGAAAAACTGTAAATAAAATATTGAACTGTGTGACTATAAGTAATTTCAACTTTGCGAGGTGGGTTAAAATGTATCACAGTTTTTACCCTACCTATCCCTAAAGAGTTAACTAGGCAAGAGAGAGAAACATATACAAATTTGAACTACTCAATCAGGCTGTCTTTGTTTATCATTATTTCTAAAAATAGACCATATACAATTATGAAATTGTGTTAGTGAAATCTAAAAATTTTGTCACTGTATTGGAGTTGCTCGTTTATCCCTCCTTTTGGGGTAATGAAATCATTGATCGTTTGAGGAGCACTCACTGTTTATGCAACTGGGATAGTTGGAGTCTGCTTACTTCATCAAACAACGAGAATCTTCAAACTTGAGCCTCGTATGTTTGTATTGCTCTGCAGCCAGCTAGAAATAATTTCCATTTCGACTTTAAATCTATGTTTGGGTTTTTAAGGAAGTTGTCCCATGTTGGACCATCTTTTGATAGTTTACCTCCCTTTTTAAAAACCAAAATTGCCGACTTTGCCATATTTACCTCAACATTCCACATTTTACAATACTTTTCTAAGCGCGTTATCATTTCCTTCATTATTTGTATATCATCCGATAGTATGACAATGTCATTTGCATACATGAGTTACCGGATATCTAGTTCCTCTATGCATGTGCGACCACCTAGAGCACCATGTAAATCATTTAGATGTATAGCAAATAAAAAAGGTGCCATCAAACACCCTTGCTTTACTCCTGAAACTGTTTCAAAACTCCCTGAAAGTTCACTTCCTGTCCATACTGCTGCTGCAGTTTTACTGTGAAACTTCACCTTTCGTGGGACTTTATCGAAAGCCGCTTTAAAGTCTACGAGAAAGGTATTTTTATTTTATTTATTTTTTTTTACAAACATTTTTAAATACATTAATGGTGTTTGTTAACGCTACGACTATTTACAATATAAATAACGAGTACCTTGAATCAAATATTTAAATTAAATAAATAAGTAAATTTTTTTCAAATTACTAAAAATCTAGATATCTGCCATGTCAGTGACATTTCGCCGTTTAAGACTTCTTGATTGCCCTCAAGAGTTCAGTATATTAAAAGCTTCTGTGTTAACATGCTGCTGTAGCCTCAATTTGTGGCTAGTTGCCTTGGTTTTGATTTCTTCAGTGACAGTTGAAATTTTCAAATCGCGATGGATGTCACTGTTTCTAACGTACCATAGTGCTTTTGGTATATTCCGTAATACTTTATTTTGAAAACGTTGAATCAACTTGACTAGCGCATCACCAAAGTTCAGCGCCATACATCGACACAGGTTTTAAAAGTTGATTGTAAAGTAATATCTTATTATGCACAGATAGTGCAGATTTACGGCCCATCAGCCATTCCATTTTACGCAGTTTCGTACTTAGTTATGTTCTTTTATTTTTATGTGTTCCTTCCAACGAATTTTTGCATCTTGCATTATACAGAGATATTTTGCAGTATTAGCATATAGTACTCGAGCACCTAGAATCGTGATCGGATCTGCTTGTTAGTAAAGTAAACATAAGCATTTTGCAGAGTTTAATTTGATTTTCCATCTTTTTGTCCAGTTTTCTATGGAGTTAGTAGCTGTTTGTAATTTAGATCTTGATTCTGCAGTGGAATCGCCAATTGCAAGAATTGCAGTATTGGTAAATCTTCAGTGAAGAGAAGATTAATGAAAAGGCATATGTTTTTTTATGTTTACTAAAAATCCAGTGGACTATCAATGCTAAATTTCAAACATTATCTGCAGAAGAATACCCTTTACTAAATCCTGCCTGGTATTCACTTGGAGCTTCATGTTTTTCTGCCCATATAGAGAGTCTCCCATTTAGTATTTCCATCATTATTTTCCATACAAAGTTCATAAATAAAATACCGCGATAATTACTTACTTGATATTGTTCTATCACCTTTCTTAAATATCAGAAATATTATACTTTTTGAGAAGGTTGTATCTACTGTGCTCGCATTATATGTATAAAACATTAAACGATTTAGTTAATTCAAGCAGAAATTCATCTGGCGCATTTTTATAAAATTCATAAGTAACCCGATCTTCCTCTGGTGCTTTGTTTTGTTTTACTTTCGCTAATACTGTTTTTACTTCTTCTAAAGATATACATCTATCTAAATCTTCATCTCTGTAAAATCTTGGTGCATATTGGATATGTAAAGAATTTTGTGTTGGATTTAATAACTCTAAAAAATATACCTTTAATTGTGTTGCAGTTACTCCAAGAGCAGATTGTGTATTTGCATTCCTTATTTCTTTAGCATTTGGCCTCCAAACCTTGCTGTCTTTTACAGAGTTTATTTCGTTATATAACACGGTCCTACAATGTTTTGAAACCCATCAGGAATTCCAAAAAAATCTGAAATTAAACGTAAAAAAAATTATATGTGTCTCGCCCGTTTATTGTAGCACGTTAAAGTTTTTTTAAATCGATTTTAAAGTTTTTACCTACCGTACAACCCTTAAAAGTTTAAAAGATTTTTGCCTTGCATTTAAGTTGTTATGTTTAGGATATTTAAAGCTATCCTTGTTGACTGTAGAGTGAGCCACTTTTATTAAATCTGTTAATTCTTTTATTTGCAGTTCTTCCTTTTTTTATTTAGTTCTCTTTTTATGTTACTGCTGTTCCACTGTAGTTGCGGCAATAAATTTAAGTTATTTAAAGTACTTTGCACGGAAGAGTTCATAGTCAATACGATTGGAAGGTGATCCAACCATATTCTTTCTCCTATTTCAAAGCTTTCTACATTGCCCAATAATTCCGTACACCCACTCCGCTAACAAATGTAGGATCCCCAGAAAAGTCGCCTTTAGTTATTCCGTTTGAAATCACTAGCCCGTTATCATAGCAAAAACCAATAAACTCTTTAACCCTTGTATTAACTATTTGATCCTTTGACTTTCTTTCCTCTGCACCTGTAACGAACATTTCTTTAAATATAAATGTGTCTAAATGTTCCTGCATAGCGCCAAGTCTCGCATTCAAATCGGCAATGACTATTGGATTTATTAATTCAGTTTTCTTGAACAGGTTTTGCAACTCTTGAAAATCATCATTCCATGTCGACCCTCGTAAATACAATGGTACAATCGGAAATATTAATGGCTTTAACGCTACTTTAATGATAGTATTTTGTTTTACATTTTGAAAACTATATTGAATACCCAGCTTAATTCCCTATTTACTCCATATAAACACCCACCAAATGCTCTACCAAATTTCTTCACTCTTTCTGCCGCAAATCAAATCCTAAAAAATATTTTTTAAGCTTATCTATTTTATCATTAGTAATATGTGTTTCAAATAATACAAAAATATCAAATGATATTACATAATCGAAAAAATCAGAATATAGCAACTTATTTTCTAGGCCATGTATATTGTATGATAAAATTTAGATTTGCTTTGTTTCTTGATTTGGCATACTACTTTTACATTTTTTTTTAAACTTAAGGGAATTATTTAAATACTTTAAGCTAAATTAAAAAAAATGGTTTTAATGGTAAATGATTTTAATCACTTACTTCCGGTTTGGTGCAAAAATAAATTTGAATTTCCAATCTGATTCCATAATTGTAAAGAACAGGGGGAGGGGGGCGGGGGGAGAGGTTTCTTTTGGAGACAAGAACAACTTCTACAGAAGTATTTAATAGGGATTTGATAGCGCGGTTATTACTATTTTCTGAGCCACTTATTTCTGGTAAACGAATAACTTGCAGTAAAAACAAATGAACGAAAAAGATATTAGTCAGTTCATTTTCTCAAAACCAGAAATAGTGGTCAAGATATAGATTTAGAAATTGTTTTCTCATCTGATTCGCCGTCAGACTATGAAGGAGGAAATGAAAGCGAATAAATTTTAAGCAATTTATTTCATTTTAGTAGAAATTATAAGTTTATATATTTAAAAAATTGTATTAATGAGTGAAATAAAATAGTTTGATAATACCTAATTAGTTATGTATATTACATCAATCGAATGAATTACACAAAAATCATTAAAAAAATATAGATAATCATTGCAGCTTTAATATATACCGTAAAATACTTTGACTAAATTGGAGATGCAACACCTACTTTTTCGATTTAGGTAATTTTTATAAATTGTTATCGTAATCCTATTTCCATGGCATAAGATTGGGTTCTACGACAATTTCGAGCCAAAAAACTGATTTAGGCGCTTGTTTTGTATGGGACGTGCCACTCCCATATTTCTAATTTTGACCATTTATTTTTAAGAAATGCTTACAGTATCAGTAGCCACTGCACAAAAATTCAAGTTTATTACTTCAAACGTTTTTGAGATATTGTAATTTTTTGATTCAGCTTATATGGGAAGTGGGCGTGTCCGTTAACCGATTTAGTTGAAATTCGTAATATTTTTTAATATTTACCTAAAAAACATATATGCAAAATTAAATTGGCCTACTACTACTCCTTCTATTTTTGTTCACCGGTTGTATGGAAACGCTAAACTGTGCGTCGTCCGTAGCCGTAATACTCTTTCATATATTTTTAAGCCACTAAACCACTTACTGCTTGTCCGTATCCTAAGGGCGGAAATTATTTCCTTTATCCAGCAAAAAAATTTAGATTCAAACTATAAAAACCACATTTGCTTCTTTTTTAAGTTCATAGGCAATATTTCTACAACCTTAAGCGTCATGGCAAACAATGAGGAAATTATTCAGGACGTTTCAGCACAATGTAAAAACAACACAATGTCTTCTATAAAAGGAAGTTGTGAGGCCACAGTTATACAAAGCAACTACAGCAAAAGCACTGTGACAAAAAATCAAAATTTCGTGGAGATGGTATATGGATTAATAGGAATAAAGCAGCAACCAACGACGAAAGAAATCGGAACATTAATACGTAAGTAACATTTAAACTTTTATTACACTAGTAACAGTAAGTGTCATCCAATTTTTTGGTGTAAATTTGCCATAGTAATCAAGCTTCAATTAGCACGTTTGTGCCGTTTTGATACCAAAAAGTTCTAGTGTAAAAAATATTTTATTGCGAATAAAGATTGAAATCTCTTTCAGGTTATCAAAGAAGGGTTTCCCGAGTATACGGGGTCTGGTATTTTTGAGGGCAGGACATTTACAGAATTAGTGCTCTACGGTTTCTTCTTCACTGCTTTCGTTGCACCTGTGACAGTGGTTGTTGATTCCTAGTTTTTCCACAATATTATTTCACACAACAATTTTTGTTTACAATTCATAGTTTTTGAACTCATCATTGTCATTTTCATTGCAGTAATGAAAATGGTAATTGAAATATTGAAATTGTCAGTGATGGCACCATAACCATAAGAGTAATCATTATCAAAGTATTTCAGTACTTTTCATATTAACAAAGATGCCTGAAATAAACAATTTCAAGGTATGGCGGTCAATAATTCTTAATTTTTTTCCAAACGATGTCACTGCAAATAAGGGGTAGTTCACAAACTTAACTGGTTTTATTGCTATGACAGCAGCCTTCAAAACGTTATAGTTGTACCAGTTAGTATCATATTTTTTTCGTATAGTAAACATGTCGAGTTTTGAGCCAAAATGATTTTGTAGCACGACAACGCTCATCACACTCAGCGAAAGCAGTCAGTGACACAATTTCTGCCCTTGGCTAGGAACTTTTGCCCTAGCTGCCCAGCCGATAAAGCGTGACAACTTTTATCTGTGTCGAAGGTTTCGGGGACATATACCAAAAATTTACAATTTGTTCCTTAAATTCAAATTTCAGGAAACAGTACTCCAAATATCAAAATTTTTTTTGCTTTTCCAGTAAATATTTAAAATAAAACAAATTATTTTTATAAAGAAAACTATATGTAGTTGGAGCTCGGTGCGGAGCACAGAGCGGAACAAGAGCTATACTTAAGAAGTTGGAGCGGAGCAACCCTTAAATTTGGCTGCTCCAAAGTCCTGATTGAAACGAATTACTGTATTACTGTACAGTAGAGTGGTCCTTAATTTTTAAGTTTGGAATATTTTTCCATACGCCCATTAACTTTGTTTCTTTGTATTAATAATGTAAATTGTAAAAGTTTCAGACAAAAATATTTATATTTAAACGTGCCTCCTCGGCTTCAAAATATGTGATACGTATGTATGCAATATGCTGCTTATGCTGGTATGACACTAGATTTTTGGGCTTGTATTTAATTGATTAGCAATTCATTTAGAACAGTGCAGCCAATTCTTTACCAAAATTTCCATTAGTGCGTGGGATTACGCTATACTTACAAATTGTGGGGAAAAAGCTACTAATGTCAAAAAAATATGTAAACATTTTGAATATTTTAGCAGCTAGACGATTCTTTGTGTGGCGTAAAATTTGACATATTGTGGAGTTTCGTTGTTTGATCGAGGAAAGGATCGCATTTTGAGATAATGCTTGAGTTAAGTGCTAAGAAGCCTTAATTAATACTTAATAAAATGAATGAAATCAGCTGGTTGAATATGCCGCAGATGAATGCATTCTTTTCATAGTGCGAACAGACTGCAAATGCCGTATTCGCGCGCGCACGTTATGGAGTTCCATCGTTGAATATTTTTTTTGAGCTATCGGGTGTTGTTTTTTGATACTGAGTTACTGCGTTTCAGCATTGTAACATAAGTGTAACAACTTAAGTAACGCAATCTTGTGTATCAGCGCAGCAACGCAGCGCTGCGTTTCGCTGGTGAAATTGTGACAGTAATAGCTGAGTGACCACAAAATACATACATACAACAATGTCAACAAATAACAACTGTTGAATAAAATTAGATTTTTGAAATCTGTAAAGAGTTTATCCAGTTATATAGGAATTTTTTCTGAAATCAAGAGCGAATTATTTAAAAAACAAAATTGCGAAACATAAAGAATATGAAAAATTAAAAGAAGTCGATTCAAATGGCACTGTGGAAACGGAAAATAAAAATCAACAGTCTGCGAGCTAGTTACCGACACCACCACAGAAAATGTGTCTTACGACTGCGCCAAGAATTTATTGTCATTTCATCATTAATTTTTTCAAAAATAACAAGGTTCTGAAAGTTGGTTTTGATAGAACTCTTCTAGTCTAAACCTCCCTAAAGATTTTAAGAGGGAAAGCCACTGTGACGGCTGGAAAAATGAGTGATTTTCAGGAATTTTTTTGATCTGCCAAATAAAGGAATATGGGGATCGTTTTATATTCATTTTATTAAGGCGTTGCCGTGGAGCCTGAGAAAAATCGATTTTTCAAGAACGGATTTTCTGAAAAAAAAATTTTAGTTTACGTCGCAAGTAGCGTTTTTTTTTTTTACTTTTCACAAAATGGTTACTGATTGAAAATTTTTTCAATTTTTCGACCCTTTTATTTCAAAAGAACTTAAAAAATAGTACAAATCAAAAATTTGAAAATGAAAATGAACAAAACCAATAAAATATAAATTGAAAATCGGTTAATATTTGATAGAGTTATCGACGCGACCATTTCGAAAAAAAGTCGTTTCGAGAAAAACGCGTTTAAAGTTTTCAGTCTATCTACTTCTGTCGGTTTACTTACTATCACTAAAATGGCTGTAACTCAAGCAATTTTTGGAATTTCGACTTGAAATTTTGTACACATATTTTTGATTTGGTCCCTATTTTTCGTTATATTCCTGTTTATTTTTACAATTTTGTATTTAAAAACAACAAATTTTATATACTTAATATATTACTTATTATTATTGAATTTTCATTTCTTATTTCTAATGGTAACTGATTATACCAGTTCAAGACTTTTGATTTTAATGAGTTTTTACATTATTTTGTTCTTAAGTACGAAGTTCTGTAATTCAAAATATTCTTTGTAAACCAATTATGAGTCTTATTGGTATGCTCCTTGTGGTACACCTATTTTTACTTCTATCATCTCTTTTTTGACATCATTTATTTGTACTACTTTCGTTCGAATAAAAATTCTCTAAATAATTTGCTGTTGACGTTACTTATGACCAGTTCTTTTAATTTTTGTATTAAACAATTTAAGTTTACTAACAATTGAAACATACATTTGTTATCTACTATATATTACTATTATTATTATTATGTTTGGGGGTGTGCACTGCGTCCTACAGAACTATTGTGCCCCCTTCAAAGATTATAGTATTCTTTTAGAATTATAGAGCCTATTTTGGTTTTTGATGTGTAAACATTTTAGCTCACGGTATGGACAAAATTTCAAATTTGTAAAATGTAAGAATAACTGTATCGTAAGATGTAAGATAACTGTAACGTCCAGTTCCCCTCTCGCTCACACTACGGCGCGGCATGACTGTGCTACTCTAAACAACAAAGAGAAGAGAAGAAGAGAGGGAGAAATTAAAATAAGAGCGGAGTTTGTTTGTTTATGTTTCGATCAATTTACTCACACATATATGTACATACGAAAACAAAATGTGTGTGTACATTTATTCGTGGCAGAATTATTTGTTGGTGTTAAACGTATGGAGATCGACTATACCATACAAGCAGAGTAGTCGCCGTAGCAAACACAGGCGTTTGGTAGGTTTTGCACTCGGTTAGTTAGATTGGATTAAAATTAAATATTTTTTAAAATATAACAACAATACAAAATGATAAGTAATAAGGAATCTAGGTTTCAATAAATGCATAAACAAAATGTAGTGATAATGATAGCAAACCACGGCATTATAAAAATTTTGCTTTGTACATTAACCTTAGAAAGGCAACACTTTTTTTATCTATGTAAATAGCAAAAATGTTTAACAGAAAAAAACAAACTTATTTATTATAAAATCACTTATTTACTTCAATAAAAATACATTGTTTCTTATTTTTATTAAACGCAGTTAAGGAAAATCTCTTTGCGGTGCTTTTAAAAAGTAGTGGGGTGGCTGGTCACCCCTGTTAAATGCGGAAAGCACTTATCGTCGCCTGAGGATTGATTAGACGTATGTTTGTACAAATTCATATACCTATACGCCAAATGTAAAATTTTCACATCTAATAACATTTCAAATCGACAGGAAGAAAAACTTAAACCGCGGAAAAAAGGATGCAATTGCAGCTGCGTAGATGCGAGCATATAGTGCCCGATGCATTGAGTAAAAGAAAAATAATGCAACTACAACATATCAGCCCTATTCACGATTTGGTGCAATTCCAAAATATTTCTGTTATCAAAACAACAAATATATGCGATATGGAATAAAAATTTGCATTTGCAATGATGCAAGACCATTTGCAATTTATGGTGAATTGGGCTATTATATATAAAAGATAATGATATCTTATAACTTTTTTAGTTTATAATTTGAATTATTTACCTAAGCATTTAGATTATAGATCAAATCTCTATATATGGCTATACATATTTGAGCTTATGTATATGGCATTCAGTTGGCTTAACTGTTTACACATCAAATATTTCGTGTGCCTTGCACGCATCCATTTTTTTATTTAATTGATAATATTTTACAAATTACAGAAAAATATAACTTTTATAGTTCTAACCACTATTTATGAACTCGTGGACCTTTTTTGGTAAGCCTTCCATTAGAGATTTGATAATTGTTTCAGACACCTTTTTGGAACAGTTTGCACATCTCCTTTTAAAATCTTCGATATTTTGGGACACCTTTTTTGCGCTCTTTAAGTTTCTTTTCACAAGCGCCCAATATCTCTCCACTGGGCTTAGCTCCGGACAATTTGGAGGATTGGCCTCTCTTGGTACAAAAACTATGTTATTACTTTGGTACCACTCCAGAGCTTTCTTGCCGTAGTGACATGATGCCAAATCGGGCCAAAAATATGTGGACACATTGTGCTCTCTTATGAAAGGAAAAAGTATTTTTTTCAAACATTCTTTGATGTATATTTCAGTATTTATAGAGCCCACTGCAACAAATGACTTGCTTCTTTTGCCGCAACTGCATATAGCTTGCCATACCAGGAATTTTTTAGGAAATTTTGTCTGCTTTTGGATTCTAAATTGTTCTTCGACATTTCCTCGAGCATCAGCAACATAAAAATTTTGACCCGGAAGCTGCGTAAAATCTGCCAGTATATACGTTTCGTCGTCCATTATACAACATGAATATTTTTGTATGAAATTCGATTTTAATTTCCGAGCCCTACTTTTGGCGTCTAAATTTTTTGCAGCATTCCTGTCTGGAACTTTTTGGACTTTGTATGTTTTCAAACCTGCATTGGCTTTAACTTTTCGCACCAAATAGTCAGAGCACTGGGCTAACCGGGCAGCTTTTTTCCAGATGTGTTTGGAGATCTTTTCAATATGCTTTCTATTTTCTTGGCTTTCCCAATATCATATGTGGTCCTTGTTTTCTTCCCGAACCAGGTTTCCTATCGATGGTCAAATTCTCCTGACATTGTTTAATAACATTGGAAATAGTTTGACGGCAGACCTTCAATTCTTTGGCCAATTTTTTGTAGGACCTATTTGGATTTTTTTAATAATTTTAAGACGTACTTCTTTTTCTTCACTCATTTTGATCAAACTCACAATAAATCAACATGTTTGTCATTAAAAATAATAACTGACATATTTTTCAAAGATAACTAGATCAAAGAAATTTTTAAATTTTACACCCGAAAAAAAATTATTAGGTAAAACGTGTGTTAAGATTTTTTAATCTCACTATAAGGATAAATTGCAATAAATTTTAATATAAGGCCTATTTCCAGTTATTTCAGCATGCCGTCTGGTATTTGGTAGTCTCCAAAGTACCTTTTCCGGCTTTGCATGACCGCTAGACATTGTACTAAAATGTGTTTTGGAGTTTCGGTTTCCTCCCCACAAAATCTACACGACTTATTTTTGCATATTCACAGTTTTGTCAGGTGATAATTCAGGTTGCAATGCCCTGTCAGAATACCTGTTATAATTCTCAGATTCGCTTTTGTGAAATTCATACAATTATTAAATCTTTTTATTTTATGCATTCCTAAAATAGTTTTTGATTGCTCTATCCCTGGTAGATTATCCCAGTATGATGCTCGTAACTGGTTCTCTTCTTTCTTCAATAGAATGGTTAGAGATCTTTTTCCCATTCCACATAAGGGTTCGGGTCCTACAAATGAGGTTTCTGCCCCCTTTTTGGCAAGTTCGCCTGCCTTCTCATATCCTTCTATTCCTACATGGCCTGGAACCCAAAGTATCCAGACCTTGTTCTGCAAGCCAAGCATATTTAGTTTCTCAAGGCAGTCCCTAACCAGTTTAGAGTTTACTTGGTAGGATTCGAGTGCCTTGATAGCCGCTTGACTCTCAGTTAAAATCGCAATGTTCTGATTACGATAGTTCCGCTTGAGGTAGAGTAGGGATGGGTAACGCAGAGAATTTTTGTGCCTTGTGACGCAAGCGCAATCTTCCGTATCAACGCAGTGAGTTAACGCAATTGCGCCATGACAAAGTATTTTTTTTTTGTCAGAAATCGACATACACAATTCCAAAATATCGCAAATTGTTTTCTTAAATTATAATGTAGGTTTTAATGAGTTTTTATTTAAGATAGGTGATCTCCAACGAAAAACATAAAATGTTTCTCTTAAAATGCGATTTTTAATGATTTTCCTTTTATTTATATTCTACATACATATATGTATTTACAAGTATTTAAATATCTATTTTTAGCTTATCCTTAAAAAGATAATTTTAAAGAAATATATTTTTGTGCAGTTAACATAATTCATCTTACTTTTGTGTCCACATATTTTATGCTTAAAATATATAAAAAAAATTAATAAAAACAAAGAAAACACAATACATTCTTTTTTTCATATTTATCATTCATTTTTTGTCAAATAATGCAAAACCCCAATTAGCTCAATGCACTGAATACTTTTGTGCTATCGGGTGTCGTTTTTTGATACTGCGTTACAGCATTGCATTTTTTGACACTGAGTTAATGGCTCAATGGGTTGAATATTTTTTTGCGCTATTGTTTTGATACTGAGTTATTGCGCTACAGCAATGTCAATAAGTGTATCAGCGCAATAACGCAACCCTATGTATCAACGCAATAGCGTAACGCAGCGCTGCGTTACCCAACACTAATTCGTAACGTATATGATCATATAAATTTTCTAAACAATTTATTCATGCAGCTGGAATGTTTGAGTTTTGGATGAAACCAAATTGATCCGAATGAATGATAAAATATTTATCTTTTTGTGGTTATTTAGCCTTACCAACATTGCTTCTTAAATTATTTGTCGATCACACTAATCCTTGTGATTGGCTGATAATTCGTACACAATTATCCCTTTTGATTATACGAATATTTGACCTTCTTGCGGGACCATTAAATACTATCACCTTAAAAAATTATTTTTGCATTTTGATTCTCATTTATAAAGGGTAATAAAAAAGCTTTGTTCATTGGAAAAACTTCAGCAAAAAAGTTTTTAAAAATAAATGTTTGATTTGTTTTCAAAATTTGGGAGATTTCAAGACCAATGAGGGGCCTGTAGATATTATATGATTTAAAAAATTGTTTTACTATTGTATTCATCTATAAATGTAGTTACAAGGGGACTAATAGTATGTTCACATGGCGGCTGAAAATTGGATTTTGGTGCTCAAAATCGATTTTGGCTGAAAATCCCTTGAAAATTGAATTTTCGTCATAGAACAATTGTTAAATGAAAATCTGATTTTCAGCCGATTTTCAACAAAAAACGTTTTTTGGCCATGATTTTTCGCTATGCTACTCTGTGTTTCTGAGAGAATTGAGAGAATGCTACTACAATATTCCATCTATTACAATATTTAGTACTTTTTTTTGGTATCTGCCAAACATGATGACATTAGTTATTTGTAAAAAGTAAATGATCTCAAAAAAATAGGAATAGGAACGACTTTTCTGAAAATCGAATTTTAGGTAACGAAAATCGATTTTCAACTTCCATGTGAACACGCTATAACAAAAGTTCGCTTAGTTGACAACACTGAATAAATTTTTGACAAATTAAAAAAATGTCGGATAATTTCGATATTCCATTTTAAGTTTTAATGCAAACAGTCTACATGGAGAAAAGAAAACGTAAAGCTACTGAAAAAGAGTCGGTAAAAATTCCAGCGCCATCACAGCAAGAGATCTGATTTGCCATTCTTTACGCATTTCGGCGTAACCTCATGCTTGTGAAAATACTTAATGAGTTCCAAATAGCATATGGGCAGAATGCAGAATGGTTTCAGAGATTCTAGGCTGGACATTTTTCTGTGGGGGACGAATCCCAAGAAGGTCGCCCAAAATCTACGACAGATGACGTAACTGTGCCTCTGGTGAAGTCCAAAATTGATGAAGGTTTGAACCTTTGATTGACTCAGGAAATAATTGCTGAAGAACTGGGTTTAGTCCAGCATATTTAATAAAATTGTAACAGGTGATGAAAATTGTAACCTCTGGTGAAGTTCAAAATTGATGAAGGTTCAAGATTGACTCAGGAAATAATTGCTGAAGAACTGGGTTTATTCCAGCATATTTAATAAAATTGTAACAGGGATGAAGCTTGGTTCCTCAAGTACGACCCAGAAACCTAGCAACAGTGGATGGTATGGGCTCAGAAGGTGCTAATCCGCCTATTAAAGTCAAGCAGCAGAAGTCAGCGAGAAAAGGAATGATATCAATTTATTTTACCAGAAAAAACATTTTGTAGCTGCTATTCCTCCGAAAACTGGACAAACGGTAACTGCTAAAATCTGGTTATCACAAGAATTCGAAAGCAAAACAGAAGACTGTGTCGATATTTTTTGCATCCCGATAACGCCACAGCTCACACCGTGGAAAAATCGAACAAATTCATTACGTTCTCAGGGATTGAAAAAATTCGTCCAGAACAATATTCTACGGACCTAGCTCCGTGTGATTTCTGGTTGTTTCCCAAAATAATAAAAAATTTGGGAGAAAAGGTCTTCGGAAATAATAAGGAGATAATTAATTCAGTTAATGTAGAAGTGCAAACCTGAAAAAAGCCGATTTTGAGGATCCTTTTTCGAATTAGATCTAACGGCTTCAAAAATGTATATGTTTAATGGCAATTATGTCGAAAAATTTAAAAACGATGAAAATTAAAGTTATGAAATTAAAATTGTTTTTGGCTTTTTCCTTGTAGACAACTAAACGAACTTTTCTTAGTCCCTCTGTATATGTCTTTGGAAAATAGTTTTAATGTCTTCAAAATAATCAAAAATAGGCCCGCCCTCTTCTTGGATTCGCTAGTGGATATACGAATGTACTATATACCAATTGAGTAAAATATTATACATTTTGGTCCTTTTGCTTTTAATTTTGGTCTCAATAGTGATAAAAACTATCGCGTGATTTCAACTATTGAAAGGCTGAATGAATGAGTTAATATGTATATTAGTGCAATATTAATGTAAGATTGTTGTGAATTTGTATATATATTTTTATAATTTGTTTGATTGTTCATTTGTTATCTTATTATATTTTATAATAAACAGACTCCCTGAGAATGGTCTTAAAAAGAACGCGTAGGAGAAAGTGAAAATTGAAGACAAACTTTAATTGTTTTGAAAGCCCGAATAAATAAAAAACACTAACATAAAAATTGGTCTAACTCACACACACAAAAAAAAGAAGAAGCTAAATCAATGATTTCAACGATCGAACGAATTGTTCAGTCGAATTTATTTATTCGCGCATTTCGCTTACAGAAAAAAATCGTTGGCATATTTCGCTAATAACAACAAATTTTCAACTATCGAATATACAATAGTTTTTATTTGATAGTTCCGACCAAAATTAAAAATTCAGCATTTTGCTGAAATTCTTCATAATGTGAACTGTCTGTAAGATCGATTTTAAATCGATTTATACCACTAGTAATGCCTAATATTTTCAACTAGTATAACAATATAATAGTTAAACGCATTCTCATGCTTGATCTATCTTTGTTTTATATAATAAGCGAGCATGCGCATTCTATTCTATAACTTTAATATTTGTGTATTATTTTCAGTTTTGGGTACAATGCTGCTTTTATTCATCATAAGTGTAACTGGATTTTTCATAATGTGGTTTACAGAATATTATAATAATACAATGCTTTCGGTATGATCAACATATACAGTAATCCCCACTTAATTACATCTCACTTAATTGAGGGGAACCTCTTAATTGACAAGAAAGGTGTGTCACTATTACGCTCCCATAAGAAATGTACGGTATAATACCCGTTGAATCCCGGTTATTTGCACAGAAAAATTTGGACCATTTAGTAAAATCAATATAAAAATTCCCATAGTCCAGTCGGTAGAATAAAAAATCCACCAAAAGTTCATAGGAAACTATAAAAAATTAGACAAAATTTAGCTGCTTTTAATATGCTGATAAAATTGCACAATGTGAATTTTTTTATTTCTAACTTTTCAGCATTTTCAGAAGTAATATCTTGAACTAAAATATAGTAAATTTATAACAAATAGTGAAACCATTTATTTTTATTAGGCCTGCAAGAACTGGTTTTTGTGGTTTTTCCATCTATCATACCCTCACTAACAATTACTGAAAAAAATCTCAGATAAGAATTATTATGATGAAAATCTTTATATTGACTGGACTATAATTGTCCCCCAAAAAATTGCACCACTTTAAAAACGGCCAATGAAACCATAATTGGCATCACTTTAAACAGTTAGTTTTGAAGCTTTTTGTGAAATTGTGCAGGCAAGTGCATCGATTTTGGTGCATATAAAGTATGAGCTGTGAATACATATATAAATTACGAGCTGTGAATATACATTGCCTTAATTTGTTAAGGTCCTAGCATCATATTTTTCAATATGGAGTTTTTGATGGATTACGATAAAGCGTGTCCACTTTTATCTGTTCCAAAAATTTTAGAGACCTACTAATTTTAGAGTACTACTCCAAATACCAAATGGTTTTTGCTTCTCCTGTAAAATTTGGTAAATGAGTGTTAGGATTTTAGCAAATTAAGGCAGCGTTAAATAAATTACGAGCTATGAATACAAATAAACTACGAATGTTTTATTATTTTGTGTTTCTTTCCAAAAAATCAAGTTTTCTATAATTGAATAAAAAGGGCAGTTAAGTGGGATTTTCATAATTGAACAAAAAGTGCAGTTAAACGGGATTTTTCAATTGGGCAACTGTTCATTTAAACGGGATTTCATTAATTGAGTTCTCGGTTAATTGAACAAAAGTGTGAAAATTGTTGATTGTGCATTTAAGCGGGGATTGCTGTACCAAAATATTATGAAAACATATTAATTACGTTCTTTTTATTAAAATAGAAAATTGTTTTGGCAAACAATTCTGAAACCGCGCACGATTGGATTAATCCGAGCCCGAAACTCGACACTTTATTAAAAGTACATGTTTTTAATTATACTAATATTCAGCAGTACTTATCAGGAAACGCTGATAAAATCATTGTTAATGACATTGGACCTCTTGTATACAAGGAACATACAACTAAAGTAAATGTCTCTTTTAACAATAATTATACAGTAACTTTCAGGGTAAGTTTGTTTACATATTCTTAAATACATTTACAATTGTATGTACTGTGGTAGTGGACTAATTAAGAACGGTACCAGTGGATATTCAAAATGTGGTGAGTTTCTTTTTTAAATTGCATCATCCGAATCAACTTCACGTGAAGAATATCCTGATAATTTTCGAACAACAAGTACTTTTTTAATATTTTGTCTTGAGAGAGACAATCGTAAACATTAAAGATGGGGTTTCATATGGAAAATGGCCTGTTCTTTTAAATGCTCCAAAACTATTGTTTTTACTGTTATACGGCATTTGAACAATAACAAAACAACGTACAACTTGCCCAGATATTAACGACCAACGAAATTACGGATCGAAGAATCATTCAAGTAGCAAAAAGAACCCTTTCATCTAAATAGATTAAAAAGTAAGGTTTCAGTAATAATCTCAGCCCTCTATCGAATCGTTCAATTAAATAAAGGTTGTGTGAGCACGGACTTTTTGGTAGATGGGTAAGAAAGAAACCGCTACTGTCAAAAAAAAAAACATCGAGAATTTAACCTCAGAAATCTCTCCCTTTTGTGAAAAAGGCATTTTTTTACTAATAACTGGTTAACCGTTAGAGATAATTATTTGCCAAAAAAAAAAAGCCTGAGTAATTTCCTAAAAAAAAGGTTATTAAGTAATTTTTTCGTATATGTTATAGTTTTCGAGATATTCAATAATAAAGAAATTGAAAATTTTGTACTTTGGATGTACTGTGGATGCGCGCGCATCTTTGTTTATTTGAATTTTTGCCCGCGGAGCCGATAGGAAAAATTGGATTACTCGAAAACCAACAGGCTAGGAAGAAAAATTAACGTGGGTTTTGAAGGGGATATAAAATACAACATTCTCTGCCATCTTCATTGACTACGGAGAATTTTTAGTATATAAACATAACAATATAGTATAGTTGCCCGTTGGCTTTTGCTACTTTAACTATTTGCAGGCCTAATAAAAATTAATTTGTTATAAATTTACTATCTTTTAGTTCAAGACATTACTTCTGAAATGCTGAAAAGGTAGAAATAAAAACATTACATTTTGCAATTTTATCAGCATATTAAAACCCCAGAACTGATTTTTGTGGTTTTTGAATCTATCAAAGCCCCACTAACAATTACTGAAGAAAAATTTTAGATAAGAATTATTATGAACTTTTGGTAGATTTTTTACTTTACCGACTGGACTAGTACCGGACCACTTTACAAAATAGAAGGCAATGTGAATGCTGAAAAAGTTATTGAAATCCTTAAAAACACACTGTTGCCATATGCTTTGGTAAAACTTTCAATAAAATAGTAATTTGTGCAGGACAATGATCCCAAGCACACGGCACGATCCACAAAGGTTTGGTTTTAGCGAAATGCAGTTAGCGTTGTCACCTTGTAGTGCGGATCTTAATACTATTGGAAACCTCTCACATCAACTAAAAATGGATATTTCGAATATGGAAGAGTTGCATAGAGTCGCAAGAGAGGCTTGGAGAAATGGCAGGCCGAGAAGAAAAGCGGGCTCAAATTTATATAAGAGCAAAAGTGAAGTAATTTAGTATCTCAGTACAAGAACGGGACAAGTAATACAGTTTAGAGGGAAATGAAACGACTTAAAAGTAAGAGCAAAAATTGTTTAACATTTCTTTCAGAGCAAAAACAGTATAGTGGTTTATTCCGGTTTTGCTCTGAACATATTTCGTTTCACTTTTGCTCTGAACATATTTCGTTTCGCTTTTGCTCTTATGTAAAATTATTCCACTTTTTTCTGAGCGTGACTGTTATACCAATTTTCCTCTCAACCTCTCATATGTACAGTTGAGCCACAAGCAGAAAAAGCACTAGGTTAGAAATGGGAGTTCTAGGAAGGTTTGGAAAATAACTACATATTCGATATATACATATATAACAGGACGAGAGGAAAAGCGGGCTAAAATTTATGTAAGAGCAAAAGTGAAATAAATTAATATCTCAGTGCAAGAATGGGACAAGCTTAGAGTGAAAATGAAACGACTTAAAAGTAAACAAAAAACAGCATAGTGATTTATTTTGTTTTTGCTCTACACATATTTCGTTTCGCTTTACTCTAAAAATATTTCGTTTCGCGTTTGCTCTTGTGTTATATCACTTTTCCTCTCAGCCTCTCAAATATACCTTCTGACAAATGTTAGGCATTAATCGCATGAAAACAAATTTAAATAAATAGTGAAAAAAAAATAATATAAATTTCGTAATCGTTCTTAATTAGTTCGCCGTCATAGTATTTAAGTATTGAAGTAAAACTGACATCCGTTGCAACACTAGTCTCGATGAACATTTTGAGAATTTTGGGGTCATTTATTAAAAAGCACCTTGCTAATGATTTTTTACTGTTTTTTTGTCTTTTTTGAACCGAATCTTTATGAAAGAATCTCACGATGGCTCATTAATGTTAATCGTAAAATCAACATATAGTTATTAACGAAGCTATCATTTTTGGAAAATTGAGGTGATTCTTAAGGGTTTTGATATAACAAATTAATTTTTTAGTTTTAATGTTTTATTTTTTTACACTGTTTATTGTTTGCATAAATCTATCATACACTTTTCAAAATTATGAATTTGTTTTAGGATCATAGATCGTACACTTTCATGCCCGAAAAATCAGCTTGCGGAGAATTGGATAAATTTGTAGTGCCTAACGTTCCTCTTCTAACTGCATCATCCAAAATCGATAACATGATCTATTGGAAAAAAATGGCAGCCACAGCCTTAATCAATGGCTTCAACGAAGATGCCTTTAAGACTCTTACAGCTCATAATTTTTTATGGGGCTATCGGGATCGAATTGTTTCACTCGATTTTGGAACTGGGTCGACTCAATTTGGATTATTAATGAATGTAAGTATTATTAACAGGCACCAATGAGCCCGTTTCCAATGATAGTATGAAATTCTAAAAATAGCGCACACTCTCTAAAATAAATTTGCTTAAGGTATAATTTCACTTTACAATTTTCAAAAAATCAATTTATTTTTTACATAATTTTATTCCTTAGTATGTTTAGAATATACTCCTATTTTTTTTTTAAATATCTAATATTTTTTGAGTTATATATATATATATATATATATATATATACATCTATATACATGTATTCAAAACCCAAAAAAAAAACTTTAAACGCTTTTTTCTCGAAATGGGTATTTTTACATGGCGGACAGTTAATCTCGGAAACTACTGGACCGATTTTAAAAAATCTTGGTGCGTTGAGGAGGAAAGATGAATGAAGAAAAAGAAAACAAATTTTTTTTCTATTCTCTGTAATAATGTAGTATCATATTAAAAAATTAAGTTCATGAATATTAAATTGACTGAGTAATAAAATATTGAAAATTCTATTTTGTTTTGCCTTGTAAAGTGAGATTATACCTTAATATTGAATATAGCTAGGGTTACTTCAACGAAGTAAGTTAAATTGGCTTTCTGTATTTCTTTCGATGTCACTTTTAGAAAATTTGGCTTGGCCATAGTAGCCCGTTTTCTTAAAAGTATGCACACACAGACGCGATTTCGTAGCAGCGATGTCGATGCTACAAACACTCAAACTTCGAAATCTCACATTACATCACACTGGCAGCTCTGAAGTCGCAACAGCTAATTTACTTTGGCGTTATTTTTTCCGCACAAAAAAATTAAAAAAGATAATTTTTTTGCGATTTCCTTTTTGCGGTTTCATTGTAAATTTTACGATGGTGCTATTTCTTGTGCGAAAAGCACATATTAACTTGTTTGACTCGAAAATGACGTTGTGTCAGATATGTTTCATTTAGTTCTGAATGTTACTTTGGAAAGATCTGATTGAGCTTATTCATCTAGCCCTCATGCCAGACCTTGTCGAATACCTGGGCGTCTAAAGAAATAGCAGAACAAACGTTGTTATCCCCTAGGTTTTTTTCAATTATATGTGTAAATTGATGAACTTGATCAATTGTAGAATGATTCGAACGAAAGCCAAATTGGTGGGATTGTATTAAATTGTCGCGTTGGATTATTAGTTTGAGTTGTCTAAGGATTAATTACTCTAACACTTTCGAAATCACAGGTACTAAAGAAATCGGTCTATAATATGACGCATCGGTAACTGGTTTCCCATGTTTAAAAATCATGATAACCTCCGATAATTTCCAGAAGCTAGGAATGTACTTTTGTTGAAAACACGCATTGAAGATACTTGTAAGTTTGATGATGCAATTACGAAGCAATTTTTTTAATCTGTAATTTGTATGCTTTGGATTGAGCTTATTTTGTATCTCGCTTTCAACTTATTTTATAGTAGCTGGATAGTATTTGGAGTAAATGGGTGTATCAAAATTCGTTCTGATATTTGCTATTACTTTTGTGGTGTAAGTTAAATTTTCGTTGGGTTCGGAGAAAAAATCGGAATGTTAATTTACTAGGATCTTCATGGATAGTTTCTGCGAATTATTCATAAGGCTGTCTCGAATGTTAATATGGTTGACGTCTTGTGAGGTTAATTGTTTTGACCAGATTTTAATCAAATCTTTTATAATCATATAGTTATGTTTGGTATGAACGACGGTGGGCAATTCCTTAAGACTATAATTGCTTAGGACTGCATTGAATGAAATTAGCGATGGGAGAAGTTAAACTTTAAATTGGTGTCTGTTAAAATAAACAAGTTGATGTACGTATGGTTTGTGATTTTTATTTGTCCTCCTACTGAATTAGAGTAAAAATTTTGGTAGTTTTTAATAATCTTTTGGGGTAAGTGTGTCTGTAAGTAGTCTTTGTTGAAGCCAGTGTCCACTTATCTTGTTCTTCCTCGTTTTCGAAGAAGTCATGATCGTTGTATTCAGCATTGGTTTGTTCATGATCCTCTCAGTTGGAGCCTGCTACTCTCTCTTGGTCGGTACATATATGAAAATTTCTTTGAATTTTTATAGGTGGGTTAGTAAGGTTCGATTTTTCTTGGAGTTTTTCTGCGTATTTAAAATCTTACCTATTGGTATAATCAACAACTTTTGATTTAATTCTTCTGTGTACGTCCATAGGTTCTCGTTTTGGAAGTGGTTTTAGTGCTATTGACGTTGGAGGAGGATTGTAGTATTGGTTCGTCCGCTGTGGCCTTGGCAATGGTTGAGAACTTTGGGTGAAATTGTGCTGGTTGGAAATTCTTTGGTGGCTATGAATATTTAGAGTGGTTATTTGTTCTTAATTCATTGTGGTGGCTTGCATGATAAGCTCAGAAATTTTGGTAGGTTCCCTTATACCGAGAAGTCTTGGGAGATGGCCTGAAAGTCCTCGGACAAAAGTATCGAGGACTTTGTCGCGGTAATTACTAGTTAGTAGCCGTATTGATTTTTCGCTAATTTCCATATAACTTATTTTGCACAGTATTAGCGAAATGTAAGAACAAATTGGAGTTTAATCCTTGAATCAAACATGTCATTTTGATACCTAAATTATGTGGCAGTTTTTTTAATTCGTTCGGCATTCTTCCTCCAAGAGCTGAACTCTGTTGGATTACCCGTAGTGATCGAGCTACGTCTACTAAGTAAATCTGTGGTCAAAAGCAATAAATGCTTAAGTCGACTTAAAACAGAATTGAGTTATAAATACTATCATGTTCATATGTCAATATACATGTACGTGAAATTCCCGAAATTCTATGTTTTTTAAAACAAAAGTTATAAAAAAAGAAAGGTTTTCGCTTACATAGAGTGGCAACCAATCACACAAACTTCAAACAGTGTTTACTCGAAATGAGATTTTCAGACTTAAGCGGTTACTATTTTTGACCACAGAAATGTTTCCTAACATTGCTGCTAAACGCAGCGTCAGCAAAAGCAAATGCATTATATCGGAAACGTGAGCGATGCAGTTAATGAAAACTATGGGAACATAGCTCAACTCATTCTTAGAATCGAGTCTGGCTATGTTGTGAAATATTTAAAAATTAAAATTATAAAAGCAAGTGTATTGCTCCTGATATATGTGCTATGCAATTGCTGAATTTATAATTTTTGAAGTTTCTACGTATTATGTGTTAACTCGCTTCATATTCAGCTTCAGCGGCAACTCAAATACTGTGACTCACAAAACTGATCACGCTCTGCTAACAAGTAGTGTAGTAGTAGGTGATTTTTTGGCCGAAGCCGAACTTCGGCCATTCATCTAACCTTCGGCCGAAGCCGAACTTCGGCCATTCATCTAACCTTCGGCCGAAGCCGAACTTCGGCCATTCATCTAACCTTCGGCCGAAGCCGAAGACCGAAGGATTTAAAAAAAATATAAAAAATAAAAATCTGAAAGTTAATATTTTTTACCTATGTATTTGGAAACATATACAGAAAAATATAAATAGTAGATGCTCCAAATAAAAAACTGACCAGTAACACTAAATAACTGTTCACTGTCAAAGGAGCTGACAAATATTATTTATTTCAAGAATCATTTAAAAATTGGTTTACGTCAAAATATATAGCTACATCGACTATATATCTATTAAACGACTGTCGTTCAACGAACCTGTGTCAAAAAAAAGTTGGCCGATGGCTGCCATGATTCTGCTTATCTAAAATCAAAGATTGAATCAGCGTATTAATCGATAGACTTATAGCTGGAACCAGAACACTCTAGTTCCCAAATTTTTTATTGATAAATTTTAATGTAAAAAGCATAAATCTGATCTCAAAACCCTAAAAAAATTAATGGATGTGGTTTTATGATGCCGGAAAAGTTGAATGCCTAAAAGTATTTGTTGTTGAATAAACTTTTTATAAATTTTTTTTTAAATAACTAAATATTTTGTATAAAAAATTTAAATTCCTAGCTACTCACAGCTAGTTTTTTTTATCTGGCAAGTATGAAGGGAAGTATTTTATTTATTTTTTTTATTTTTATCTCTAATTCAAACAAAATAATTAATTTTGCTGTTTTTGACAAATTTTGACTTTAACTGTCGCTAACATCATAATAACACATAACTAATGCATTTTTTAAAAGCTGGAGAAATTCCATAAACGATGTGATAAAATGTAGTAACAAAAAACTATTAAGGTGGTAATTAAATTGAAAATTAAATTTTTGGGATAGTTTTTTTGACGTCCTTGAAAGCAAAAAAAAAAAGTGAAGCGCCAGTAATGGAAGCAGTTGGATTCTCCAACAATTCACGCTTCTTTTTAATACGCTTCAAGTCTTTCTTAAAAAGTAAAAAAGTTTTGCACGCTTTTGCTGCCTCTAATTGTATTAGCTCCAGCAGGTAGTTCTTTAAAAAAAATCACTGATTACTGTTTGTACGGTTGTAAATCTGTGGGTTATTTCAAAAGTAAAAATTCCATTTACCAAGCAAACGGAGAAAATATAACACAGAAATTGTAATGTCAATACTTTATAAAACCACTTCACATTTATTTATTTGTATAAATTCTTACTACCAATCTATATTAAAAATTATTATAAAAAAGTATATTAAAATCTTCGGCTTCGGCCAAATACTTCAGCCAAAACTTCGGCCATTTTTTGCCGAAGCCGATGCCGAAAGTGCAATTTTAGGCCGAAGAACCAAAGCCGAATAATCGGTCGGACACTACTAACAAGTGCAATCATACGTTAAGTTTAAAAGAATGTGTCGACAAATTAAAAATTGTTTGATGTTTTTATAATCTTGGTAAATGTGGCTAACGGTAAATGCAGCAGTTTTGTTATTGTTGACTTCGTTCCGTTTTATTTATATTATTTTGCTAAATTGTACGGCGTGATCAGTTTTGTGAGTTGATCGAACACGTTCAGTTGAATGAAAATTTGCAAGTGTTTATTTCTTAAAAGGACGCATATTTTTTTTTGGTAAGTTAAATACGGGTTCAGTTTGTCTATCAAATATAAAAAAGTGAAAATATTTCAAACTAAATATTCTACAACTTAGATTTAACATGGGTGGCGCCTACAAAGCTTTGGAAAAGCAGCACGTACAACAGATTAAGGATTTAATAAGGCAAGGTATATCCCACCGGCAAATCTCTACGCATACAAATGTTTCACTAGGAGCAATAAGCAAAATTTGCAGAACCGTGAATGATATTCCGACTCCAAATCCGGGTGGACGACCAAAACTTCTATCTGATACACTTGAGAGGGCAATTGTAAGAGACCTAAGGTGCCAAAAATTTGAAAATGCGGTGCAAATCAGACAAGGATTAGAGACTAATGAAAACATGTCAGTTTCAGCCGAAACAGTGCGGCGAACATTGGAGCAGCTTTATTGAAGCAAAAGGTGGATATACAAAATATTAAACCATTTCAAATCAGAAAACGCCAATCTTCGGGGCCAACTCACAAAAGCGATCATGCTGATTAAACTAACTTTTTTATTATATCTTAGATGTAATGCATACTATTAATGAATTTATTATATTTTAAGTTTGTAACGTTTCATAAAAAATAAAAAATCAAATTCTGTAGTTTTGCGCGTAGACATTCGAGAGTTAGGCAAAATGTGAGTGATACAAATTTTGGAATTTTTCCAAATTATAAAAAAAAATTTGAAGCATAGCAAAAAAGATAACTCTGAACTATTAATTTAGAAAAATAGTTATGTTTTAAATTCATGTGATTTTTTGTTGTCATAAGTCATGCACTTTCTGATTTATTTCTCGAAAAATGTCAAAATTATATATGCACCACAACGAAAATCTGTTTCCTTATGCTTATTGTTTCTTTATTTATCAAGGAATTAAATAATTGAGCCATTTTTACTAATTTTAGACGACAAATTGCCATCACTAATCACTGATGAGGAATTGTGGAGGATTCCGAAACGGCCGTCTGATTTGCCCGTCTCTATATACATTGTTGTTGTGATGACTACATTTGTTCATTAACCTGTTTATATATAACTTCAAATAACGAAATTGACATGAACTTAAGGCATGACTTTGAAAATAAACATCTAGATTTAATTTTCATAATCTCCTAAAAACTAACATAAATTGCCATTTTATTTAAAAAAATACATAAAATATGAGCATTACTAAAAATTGCAAAATTTTTGTGCCAAAAATATGATGAAATCAATTTAATTTGAAAAGTAGAGAGCAAGGGCCGAAATAGCTTTTTGCATGTATAGTTTGAATTTTTCTATGGAAAACTGAGGTATTTTGTTTTTGTTCCTTTGGTCTTTATATTTTTGATATATTTTAGAAAAAACGTCTGTGTGATTTTACATTAGGATATATCGTAAACTGCATGAAATACACTCTCTAGTTTTTATGAGTTATTTAACGTGATTAATTGGAATTTATTTTATTTATTACATTTTTTTCCAAAATATTTCAATGGATTTAAAACAAGAAAAAATTAAATGTGGTCAAAACTCTCCAGATTTTCAAATGCACTAAAATCACAGTAAAAACATAAGTTGTCTTCATGGTTAAAAATTTATCGATTTATATGTGTTTTTTAACTTAGTGAATTATGTGATTTTTCATGACTGAAATTACTTATTTCTACATTTAGAATTAAGAGCAATTAATTAATTAATGTAAAAAAATGTATAAAATAATAGTTTGTCTTACTATTTATCTCTTAGCGAAATGGTACTAGCGTTGACTCTTTACAAATTAACACTGGGGAAGATGATATACGGAAATTTGGTGTAATAGCTAAATTTAACGGAGAACAACTTTTGAATTTTTGGACGGATGAAGAATGCAATCGAATAGATGGTTCAGATGCATCAATGTTTCCACCACATCTTTTGGAAAACCGTGATGACTTGTATGTTTTCCTTCAAGTCCTATGCAGAAAAATTCCTCTTCATTTTGAAAAAGAAGTAAAAATTTTAAATGACATCGAAGCACTACGATATCGAACACCATTAGATGTATTTGCGAGTCCAGAAAAGAACTTCAAGAATCAATGTTACTGTCAAAATACAAAACGTTGTTTGCCAAGCGGTGTTATAAACGCAACAAAATGTTATAATGGAGCGCCAATATATCCATCTTTCCCACATTTCTTCTCAGGTGATCCTATTTTATATAAAGATTTTCAAGGCATTAATCCGGAAGCAGAATTACATCAAACTTATGCCGATATTCATCCACGATTTGCTTTTCCTATAAGTGGAGCCTCCCGCATCCAAATAAATATTGCTGTACACAAGTCTGCAGTCATAAATAGTAAGTTTTGTAGATTTTCTTTTACCTTAAATTTATAATGATTTGTGCTTCACCAGCCCGTAGGAAAATTTCAGTATGCAATTTTTTGTTGCACTGTGCAATTGAAGATAAATTTAGAAATAAAGAAACAACTAATTTAAGATTTATCTATTTTTAAAGATATTCAAATTTTGAAAATCTATGTAAAAAGAAAGAATTTTTGTTAACTTTTCGTGTTCAAATTTTAAACTAAACGTTATATCCTATAATATTAATGGTCTTGAGAATAAGTATAAATTTTCTGAATTCTTCGAGTACATTAGGAAGCACGATATATTTGCATTGATAGAGACACATCTGACCGATGCCAAAATAAATCAGGCAAGGAAGTATTTCCCAGGTCTTAACACATTTTGGAAAAAAAGCAAGTCGAAATAACAGATACGGAAGAGCTAGTGGTGGCTGCGTGTATGGCGTTAGCAAGGAACTATATAAAAAAAGATTGAAACATAATTTCGAAAACTTAAGTGGCGTGTACTACATACGGTTCAACTTAAAAGATCGCAAGAAAATCTGGGTTATATAGAAAAGTTTGAAGTTAAATCTAAAGTGTGGTCGGACCATATGCCAATAATACTAACTTTAAATTTACAAACAGCAACCAATAAAGTTGAAAATATTAACCTCTTGCCGAAGCTTAAGCTAAAAGAAAAAGATATTGCAAATTATCAAAGAAACTTAAATTGTAACATAAGGACGTTTAATGGCAGAGGAGAGTTGAAGAATCTATCAGACCTAGTGGTTGTAATTAAGCTGGCTGTGCCAAAGGGAAGTGCTAAAAACTCAAAAACTGTTTTCAAGAGCCCATGGTCACAATTATAAATGCGACGAGGCGCGAAGGATATCATTCACAAATCTAAACAAGTATATGATGTCTAATGAAATGCAAGATAAGCAAAAGTACTTGCAAGGAAATCAAAATTATAAAAACGTGTGTGAAAAAACCAAAAAGATATATTACGAAGACATAGCAGAATCAACAAAACGGCCAGCTCAAAGGAAAGGTGGAGGTTGGAAAGAGAAATAAGAGGTTCTTCGTTTCAAGAAGGCTTAAACTTAAATTTTAAAAATTATTTTCAAGCTCTGCTAAACCAAACACAATTGTCGAATGATATACAGTATGCAGTTATGCAGTATACAAATGACGATTTTCGAGACTGGAAGAGTCGACGAAGCCTTTGTAAACACCATAATTTTCCCAATATTTAAGAATGGAGATGCGAACCTGACATGCAACTATAGAGGAATATCGTTTATGAATTGTATTGCCAAAGTCTTGATGGGATTAATCAACGGAAGATTGTCTAACTGGATAGAAAAATATAATATACTTATGGAGTTCCAAGCCGGTTTCAGGAGAAACTAATCGACAGTTGATAGTATATATAACTTTGCATTTATTGTGCATCTAAAATTCAGCGAAAATAAAAAAGTTTATGTTTATTTCGTCGATTTTAAAGCCGCTTTTGATAGAGTGCCGAAGAATTTATTTACAAGCTAAGGCAAATGGGCGTTTCAAATAAAATGACAAATCTGTTAGAGAACGGCGGTATGGACATGTAAAGAAATATCAGAGTATTTTAAAACCTGCACAGGAGTGAAATAGGGCTGCTTGCTATCGCCTTTACTGTTCACGGTATATTTGAAAAGTACTGCTTAGAATGAAACATGGAAGTTAATACAACAAAATCTGAAATTATGGTTCTCAGAAAAGGTGGTAGATTGTCAAGAACGGAGAGATGGAGGTATCAACGGGAGGAAATAAGAGTGATGGCCGAATACCAATATTTAGGAGTAATTGTTACGCCAAAAATGTCCTTTGGAAAACATTTAGACTCTAGGACTAACTCGACAAAAACTAGTATCAATTGTGCCTGGAGTAACTTTTTGTCAAAACCTGCGATTTTACTAAAAGCTAAATGGAAAGCATACGCCACCCAAGTGGGGGAAACTCTTTATTTGAATAAGTGAATAAACTACAGCGCTATTTTATTAAAAGAATTCTCAAATTACCAGATTTTACGCCGAATTATGCGCTATTGCTAGAAACTGGAGCGGAAGATAGCCATATGTACACTTTGAGTTTTATCCGAAGATGCCTTGTACTTGGAGAGTTCAGAAATAAATATTTTTGTAAAAAAAAATTAGGAGATGCTGAAATAGTAGATGTACTGAATGGTGAAAATGATAAAATTTGCTAAAAACTATCAAGCTATATATACTCAACCTAAATATATGGAAGTTTTCTCATTACAGAGTATGATTATTAAAATTTTTTGAGCTGTGACAGAGGACATTTTTGCATTGTCACTAAAATATTTTTTCATTTAATTCTTTATTCCAAATGTATGTTATAATCAAAATGAAAAAAAAAACTTTTCGTGTTTTTGGAAACTCTTACAAAAGAAATTAACAGAGGCTACTGTCCTAATTTATATAAATTAGTGCAAACAGTTATAATTCGGCCAGTTTGCTCTGCAGGGTGGGAAAGAATCTTTACCGCCATGAGTCGTATATATGGTTAAAAGCAACCATGTTACAGGAAAGGTTTCCAAATAAGTTAATTACAATGTGCAAGTTGTAAAATGTAACAATCGGGGCATCAAGGTGGTAAATCTAATTCTAGTACGCTGAATCCAATGGTTCTGGCAATTTTTCTAGCTTGGTTCTTGTTGTCAAAACATTTCGGCTTAAAAACTGGAGGATTTGGAGCCCCCTGAAGACGAATTGCGTTAGTTTTTTTTTTTAAGATCTATTCAATGTAAATCAAAAACTACTGTCTCAGCAAGAATATTTAAGAAAAAATATTTGAAAAAAATATCAAAAATTTAATCGATTTTAAAGTGAATGAGAATTAATAAAAATCATATAGTTTTTATGAAATTTCGTACAGTCACTATAAATGTGAAAAGAAGTGTCTGCTCAAATAGACTTAATTTTTGAAAATTATGTTTCAAATGTTTTTTTAAATAAATAGTAAAAGAAATAAGGCAATTTGTGTTCTGGGGGCCCCAAATTGAAAAACGGCTAGCACCATTGAATTAGTTGTAATCTAATTAGGTTTACCACCTGGGTGCCTCAGATGTCACAAAAAATGTGGTTATTCGAGCACAGTGTTATTAACGCCAATCAAAATCAAAACGTTTAAAAAAAAAAAAATTATGACCGAAAAAGGGTGAAATATTAAAAAAAATTAAAATAAGTTAATATACATTTTACTTACGTATGGTTCAGAATTTGTGAAATCAATCACAGAAAATTATTTTTTCTCAGATTTTAATGTAAATATGGAAATTAGTAAGTTTCTATAAGAAAACACGATTCCCAAATTTTTAGCTCATAAAATTTTTTTTTTTTACAACTTATTGACATTTATTGATATAGTTTTTTTATACAACTGAACCTTAGGCCACCCCTAGCGCCTAAAGTGACCATTTAGCACTTTTTTTCACGAATTTTTAATATAGGATTTTGAATATAGCGGTAATTTTTTTAAAACTAAAGTAAGTAGGATTGTAGGTAATTCAATTTAGTTTATTTAGAGTACAAACATTTTTCAAATCGAGTTATATTTGAACTAGTAAATTAACTTTTAGTGAACCCATGTCGAGTACAATCAAGTGCACCTTTGACAAATGTCGTCAAAAAATTGCACGAAAAAACAAGGCAGGAGGTGAAAAAACTGTCTTATCGTGGAAATTTGTATTCTTTATTTTCGTCTGTCAATTACAGTATTATATGTACAGGTTTCCCACGTACAACACGGCAGTCGTAGAGCACGATTTTGCTCCAACACGATTTGTTGATAGCAGAAATCCCCATATAACACGATGACACTATAGCACGATTTCCTTCCAACACGATTTGCAAATAGCTGAATCCCTAGTATAACATGATTAGTGAAAATAATTTGGAAACTCAAATCGCTTTTTAAATTTATTAATAAGCTATTTAACTACAACTCTAATTTTTATTTGCTAAATTTATCAAATTCCAGTTCACTCTGTGTTCTAGTTTCATTGTTATTTTTGCTTATTAAATTCAAATTTTTTCTTTAAATCTTCCAATAAATTATCTGTTAAGTGCTTATTATTAAAATTTTTTTATATAAAATCAATATACTTACTTTCTGTTTTTTTACTTTCTACAACCAAAAATAAAAACTTTAATTTATTTATAAAAGAGAGAAAATGTATCAAGCCGTACAAAAAGTTAAAATATACATAAAGCAAATGAATGCCCCTGCATGTGACAGCTCGAACGAACACTTATCCCAAAAAGTTGTTTTTTAAACTCTCGGAATATAACTCTATTTTTGTACGATTTCGTATATAATACGGCAGATTTCTGAATTCTTGGAGCCTAACTCCGCTTTTTATACTGGTTCCTTGTTCCGTATAACATGAATTCGCACAACACGATGCTTTTTCGGAACCTAACAATCGTGTTATACGGGGACACCTGTATTAGATATTGATATAAATCCACAATTTTAACGCGAGCATTTGAAAAATTTTGGTTTTTTAAATAAACTAAATTGAATTACCTACAATCGTACTTACTTCAATTTTTAAAAAATTACAGCTATATTCAAAATCCTAACGAGTGAGTTTAAAAATTCGTAAAAAAAAGTGCTAAATGGTCACTTTAGGCGCTAGGGGTGGGTTAAGGTTGAGTTGTATCAAAAAACGCCATTCGCTTTAGCGGCAATTTTGGCATGGATATAGATATCTAAAAATATTTTATATGCAAGTTAAATGCTTTTTCCATACAAAATCCCAAACCTATTGTGAAACATCCTTAAAAATCACGGTTTTCGGAGTAGCGCATCCAGTTTTCACAAATTTAAATTTTTTTTTTCATTTTAATTGGTTTTTAGCACCCTATTTTTATATTCTGCTGTCACAATTAAGATCTGAAATACTTTAGCAAAATAAGCCATCTAATATACATATGTGTTTAAAAAATTAATATATTTAATAAATTCAATTAACTTAAATTTTAAGTCTGAGAGCCACTGACATGATGATGATTTTTTAAGATATTAATTAAAAATTGTTTTCTAAATAAAGTTTTTCTTAAATTGTTTTACAGGAAAAACACCACACATTGAAGAGGGGACTATTTTACCATTGATTTGGATTGAAATCACTTCCAGTGACTTCTCTGACGAAATAATAGACAAACTTTATATAAGCACCTTCGGCTTAAATGCAATACAATATGCTTTAAAATATGGCACTCTTTTGACATGTGTGACTTCATTTAGTTTAATTGTTGCCGGCTTTTACAACTTGTCGCAAAAACGAAAAAAACACTTGGTGCGAAATGAAAATGTACTGATTACGAAGTTTGAAACATTGAATAAGGTTCAAATATTGTCCATTCCACAAATACAAGAGGAATCCTAAAAAGTTGTGTGTATCTTATGTTAGATAAATCATTGGTTAATAAGTCTATAAATAATGTTTGAATTTTAGTATATATAAGTTGCTATACAAATTATAAAATATATTTTTTATATTTTAATTACTGAATCTTTCTTTCATGCAAGAACTTGACAATTTAAATCAAAGTTTTTACTAATACGAGACATAAACATTGCATCCCCCATATGTTTAAAACCCTTACAAAAGACCCTGACAACACTCAGCAGCATTTAATAAAACAAATTGTTCAGCAATACTCTAAAGAAATTCATAGAAGCGGTTTAGAAAACAACAGATTAATTAACCGAAGACAAGCACGGCTGGAATCTTTCATAGCTTACTGGACATCGAGATTTATTGTTGAAAGATTTACAGTTTTTGAATCTCTCTTCTAAAATACTATATTAATAATATAGCAGTAAGTAATTGCAAAATGAATAGGTTTGCATACGCACCGAATTCGATTTTTCAGTAATATTAATGAATTTTGTATAACTTTTGCTACATATATGTATAAATTTTGTCTTATTTTGTGAAATGAATAAATATAAATGTGAAACCAGTAGTGTCTTACAAGTGTTTCAGATAAAATCTTAACATGATATGATCGAGAAAAAACTGGTTATGGAAGAAAATTTACATAGTAGTTATAATAAATAAAATGGAAGAAAATGTGGTAAGTTTGTACACAGAGGGCAAAAACCTCTGGCCTTTTATCCCACAAGGATCGATTTATTCTGAAATGTATATCAAAAAGCTTTTGGAAAGTCTTTTTTCCTATATTTTTTTTCGCTGAATAAGAATCCAATATTATTTTTCACGGGGAATGTTACGTGTTGTCCCTAACCTCAAAAAAGGTCCAAAAAGGCTTGGGTCTCACGCTTACCCAAGTCATCATAAAACGACGGGAAAAGCCTATTTTTGTGCAATTTCAGTTGATAAACATGAATCTAATATTATTTTCCACGGTAAATGTTACGTGTCCCTAACCTCAAAAAATGAAAAATCCCAAAAAACTTTTTGTCGTGTCTCACGTATCCCAAGTCATCAGAAAAGATGTTCAACACTTAAAAATTTAATAACTTAAAAAAAGCAAAAAGGTGAACATAATTAGTTATTGTTGTTTTTAGTTATTATGATTTACTTTCAATTACAAGAATAAGGAATAATCTTCCTCCTCAATGGAAATGTACTGAAATAATAATGATACCTAAACCAAATAAACCTGAAAACTCAGTGTACTCATATAGACCTATTAGTTTGCTGGCAATATTCTCGAAAATATTCTGGAAAACAAGAATATAGTTCCGGATCACCAATCGTCATAAACACGGTACTCCTTACCATAGTGAATATTGTCACTGACTTTCTGGAAAGCAAAAAATATTGCTCTGACATATTTTTGGATATTCAACAAGCATTCGACAGAGTTTGGCATCAAGGGCTATTATGCAAATTAAAAAATTTACTTCCTCTCCATTTTATTTGGTCTTAGAGTCCTATCTACCTGAAAGATAATTCTATGTCAAAGTAAATGATGAAACATCAGCCATATGTCAAATAAAATCCTGAGGACCACAGGACAGTGTTCTGCTCTTTATTAAATTTTAACCTACGACTTGTCTGAACGAACTGATGTTGTTACTATTGCTACTTATCCAGACGATACTGCCATTTTAGCGTCAAATGAATCTCCTACAGAAGCAGCTCGACGACATTGAACAATGGTTACTTCGTTGGAAAATAAATACCTAAATATTCTAAAGGTAAAAGCTTGTGTGCTTAGCTGGAGTTCCAGCTGTCTCAGGTTCGATTCCCAGATGGGGTTAAATTCTTAAAAAATGTCCAAATGGATTGTTCTAATAAAATGGATTACTTCAGTGATTTCGTTCTTAAATGCTTAACTCGAGTACCAGTGCAACGGGTTCGATACCCATGTAGAGAATTGAATCCACCAAAAAAAAAACAAAATTATAGGTTTCTGGTCGATATAAAGAAAATCCCAGATGGGGGAAAACAAAAAAAAAAATTGCGTACGTAACGCTCCAGCCCGCGATTTGGTTCATATGAAGAAGTATTATTTTTTTCTGCACTTCCTGACCATTTTAGGATTATATAACCGTTTTAACACATTCGAAATGTTAATTTATCTTAAGACTTTCAACTTTATTTATTTCTAATTATTATTTATTTGTATTATTATTATCCTAATGTTACAGGAATACTGTTTCCTTAGTACTTATAATTAATATTAGTCATTAAATAATTATAATATAAAACTTCGATTACAAAGATTACAAATTTCCACGGTAAGACAATTTTTTCACAGCTTGCTTAGTTTTTTGTGCAATTTTTTGATCACTTTTCAAAGCTGAATTTGATTGTTCACGACATGGGTTCTCTAAAAGCTAAATTACTTGTCAAAATATAACTCGACTTGAAAAATATGTGTTTTTAATAAACTAAATTGAATTAACGTAAATGAGGGTAATTCGGATCGATTTTTGCAACTGAAAATTTGAGCGGTAAGAATAAGGATTACAGATCCATATATCAAGATCGCAAATCTCTTTTGTATATAAGCAAAGAGTATATATTGTAAAGAGGTCGCAATTCGTTCTTGCTGGAATCAAAACAAAAAATTGCAGAAATCCGCAATGAAGTGCAATACCGATGGTGTGACAGCGACGGTTGTCAACACATCCAGCGGTCAAAAATGTATGAATGGATAAGTTTGAAGTGTTTGATAAAACAAATATTTAACATTTCTTTTGGCAAATAACATTCAACATTTACAGTATTTATATATTCTTTATATACAAATATGTAACCTTTTTGTTTTGATTTTGTGAATTTTATATAAGTACTTTTGAATCTTTTTCTACTGATTTCATTAAATCAAAATGCGAAGAAATTATTATCACTATTTTCAACATTTTACCTAAATATATGTAAATAAGTATATTTAGGTAAAATGTTGAAATATTTGAATTGAATATATTTAGCTAAAATGTTGGAACTTTTCATATTTTATATGTATTTCATAAACTTATAAAAAAATTATCCTCCTTGTACAGTTTTTTACCAACAAATCTTCTTACTAAATATGGTATTTGGCAAATGCTTTTATTTCATTTCTGTTACAAAATTTAAAATCACATCGAGGTGCAATGTAAAAACGATTGAAAATGTTAAATTTTAAATTCTGTAATGGTTTATTTTCGTCAACTATCGGGAAAACATCAAAAACACACATCTCTTCTTCTTTGCTTCGGTTTTCTGTTACAATCAGATTTTAACATGAGGTGTAGTGTTAATTCTTTTGTACATGTTAAATTTCATCTACCGCTTACAATATCATGTAAACAAAAAATTTTTATATTTATTTTACATATATACATATAAATTCTACAAACATACATGCGCACATGCGGCGAAATATATTTTTGCTTTACTTCTTCTTTATTCTATTTCTCTTGCAAAAATCATTGCATTTATAATTGATATTGGTAGATAAGTATATTATGTTGAAGTCGTACAGCTTTGGCATCTGAGACAAAAAGATAAACATTTTTTCTTTGCACACCAGCCCTGCACCTGTTCTCCGTATCTTTGTTGTAGGGGATTTTTGGCAAAAATTTATTTAAAATTGTTCGTACAGGCTAAATGGCTTGGAATACTGACATACTTCCTTCGATAAAAATATTCTTCATTAAGAAGTAAAAATATTGGTGTTCAGACACCCAGTCTGAAATTTAACATGTACAAAAGAATTAACATAGCACCTCATGTTAAAATCAGATTGTAGCAGAAAACCGAAGCAAAGAATAAGAAGAAGAATCGTGTGGTTTGTTTGTTTTTGCGACAATTGACGAAGATAAGCCATTACAGCAATTTCAAAATAAACATTTTGTGAAAAAAATTAACATTGCAACTCATATGAAATGTAGATTTTCATATTATACATTTTTATTTCATTTATCAATATTCAATATAAATAAATATTAATTAATTCTTTTCACTTTTGTCACATTTACCGTATCAATTTTGTTCAAGTATTATGGTTTTTCATTGTTTTTTACCTTTTTTAATATTATACCCATGAACAGAAATGTACCTATTTAATTTTGTACTTAGATAAGTTAACTAAGCATCCATATAAATTGTATCCCGTTTATTGGATAAATAAATAAACATTTAAACAAAAAAACAAAAACTATAAATAAATGCATGCACCTCATAATATGAGATGTAGAAATTTTTATAATATTTTTTTTTTTATTTCATTTATCAATATTAATGTAATATTTAAATTTTTTCTTAAATAAATAAAATAAAAATAAAAATGATAAAACATAAGAAATAAATACAAACATTTGTGAAAGTTATGAAATTTAACATGTACAAAAGAATTAACATAGCACCTCATGTTAAAATCAGATTGTAGCAGAAAACCGAAGCAAAGAATAAGAAGAAGAATCGTGTGGTTTTGTTGTTTTTGCGACAATTGATGAAGATAAGCCATTACAGCAATTTCATAATAAACATTTTGTGAAAAAAATTAACATTGCACCTCATATGAAATGTAGATTTTGATATTATACATTTTTATTTCATTTATCAATATTCAATATAAATAAATGCATGCACCTCATAAAATGAGATGTGGAATTTTTTATAACTTTTTTTATAACTTTTTTTATTTCATTTATCAATATTTTTGTAATATTTAAATTTTTTCTTAAATAACTACATTTGTATTTAATAATAAAATAAAAATAAAAATAATAAAACATAAGAAGAAAAAAATAAAAAAATTTCTTGTTTACATGTTATTGTATCAGCGATATATGAAATTAAACATGTGCAAAAGAATTAACATTGCACCTCATGTTAAAATAAGAAGAAGAGTTTAGTGTTCTTGTTGTTTACCCGAATAAATCATTACAGCGATTTTGAAATTAGCATTTTGAGAAAATTTAGCATGCACCTCATATGAGGTGCATGTTAAAATCGTATGGCCTCGGCAGAGACGTCGATAGATTTAACAGTGATAAGAAAAATTAACATTTTGATAAGAATAAATCATGTTAAAAATATGAGATGCAATGTGAAATCGTAAGGACCAAATCATTTAACATTTTTTTTTTATGTTAAAAATATGAGATGTCATGTGAGAAACTACATGAGTCTAGTCATTTTATATTTGAAAAATAATGTAAACAAAGAAATTGCAATTGTAAACAAAGAAAGCAAAAACAACAAACAAAAATTTTAAATTAAAATCTATGCGCGTTCTTGGATTGCCTTTTTTTCCCCATGTAATAATACGCAAAGAAGATAATAATTTTTCATTTATTCATTGTTTATGAATTTATTGAATTTCATAAAATCAAATCAGAAAAATATATTCAAAGTATCTACACGCAATGTGCATAACAAAAAAGAAATCAATCAAAATACATAAAATCAAAACAAAACGTTTGCATATTTGCATATAAAGAATATATAAAATACTGCAAATGTTAAATGTTAATTGCCAAAAGAAATGTAAACTATTTATTCTATCAAACACCGCCAACCCATCCATTCATACCTTTTTGTTCGGTGGACCGGTTGCCAACCGTTGCGTTCGCTTCATCGGTATGGCACCTCATAAATCGTTTCTAGGTTTTTACTTTCCAGATTGGAAAAGAGCGAATTGCGACTTTTTTGCAATATATACTCTTTGCTCTACAGCCCAAGGCATTTTTAACTCTCTCATCAAGGTATTGAATGCGCACAACATTCCGCTGGAAAAGTGATTGGGATTTGCGGCTGATAACTGTGCAGTCATGATTGGTAAGCGAAACTGCGTGCAGGCAAAGTTGGAGGAAATTTGTTCTAAAATTTTTATCTGTGGTAATATCTACCATAATCTCAATTTGGCAGCAGAAGCAGCCGCAGCTACTCTTCCAGAAGAGGTCTAAAAATTAATGCTTGACATTAATCATCACTTTTTCAACAGCTCAAGCCGCAAGTTTGAATTCGATAAATTTCAATTGGAGTTTGGAACGGAAATGCATACAATACTACGATTTGCTTCAACCCGTTGGCTCTTCCGGCAAGTAAGTTTTTTTGAATCAAATTACACCTTTAACGTAATGTTTATTCTCTTGTTTGGTTCTTAATTTCAGATGGTTGTAGATCGTATTTTGGAGCAATGGGTGCCATTGAATTATTAGTTTGGATTATGCGATTTTGAAACGGGTTGTGGTAACGAATATAATTCAACAATTGCAAATGGTCTTTCCGATCCAGTTATGAAAATGTATTTCTCTTTTTCATCTTATATTTTAAAAATTATAAACGATGTAAACATCGAAATGCAATCTGAAGAAGTTAAATTTCATGTACTTTATACCAGATTGACTTCTCTTTTGAAGCATATTTGCAAGAACTTAATTCCTAAAAATATAATAGATTCAAGTCCCATTCAGTCATTAAATTTGCTTGAAAATATTGCTATTGAAAATGTGTTCTGTGGAGCTCAAACAGAAATCTTTTATACTACGCAAAAATTGTCCGAGATGCAAATCAATGAATTTAAAAAAACGTTCTAAATTTCTATATAAAATTTTGCAAAGATTTTACAAAGCGCATTATTTTCAACGAACAAGATTACACCACAACATGTAATTTCTGGTGAGACAACCAGCATTTTACCATTAATTATAAAATTATTTCCCGAAAGTGAACTAAATGTTGCTCAAGCTATTAATTATGATTATCGAGCTTTAGCTGATACGGTTTGAACATTTTTCAATTTGTGAAATTTGGCACGAAGTAAGCCAAATTAAAAGCACACTCAATGAGTACATGTTTCAAAACGTTTATCGAATTTCGCAGGGAATATTATCTTTGCCACATTCCTCTGCTTGAGTAGAGCGCATTTTTTCGATGCAAACTTTAATAAAAACAAAATGCCGAAACAAGCTTTTGCTCAGCACCTGCGCTGGCTTAGTACAAACTAGAGACTTAATCAAAAATCAAAATCGAAATTGGTTTGATTTTGATGTAACTAAAATGTGCAATTTTAATTTACAAAACAAAAACTTAGAGGATGATGAACTATTCGATTAGTAGGGGGGAAAAGCGACTGTAAGGAACAAACCAATTTGAAATTTATGTGATTTTTGTTTTAATTTAACTTTTGATCTTATATATACTTAAGTATGTGATCTCAATTAATTTTTTTCTATAATTTTGTGTATAAAAACATTCACACAAGCCCGATGAAAAACTAAATCAGAAGTTCTTGGACTCTAAATTTTCTTTCGGATTTTAAATAAACTTAGCATTATTAAAAACAAAATAAAAAATCGTGGGCTAGCTTTTTAAGAAAAAAAAAAAAAAAACGTAAAACATCGTGGTAAAGTAACCGATTTTTTAATTTTTGTTTTAAAAAATTCTGAAACTACATATCGCTCATTTACTAAAAGACTGCCATAAGTCAAAAAACACGAATATTGAGTTAATGATGCAGAATTATTCATTATATCACACTTCATATTGTGTAAAAATTTCATATTAATATCTTGTATACTGTGCGCGTGAGAATTATAAGATTTCTTCTTTTTTCTGCAAAGTGGGAGTCAATTGAAAACTTTAAACGCGTTTTCTGCGAAATCGCGTTTTTTCAGTTATGACAGTCTTTTAGTAAATGAGCGATATGTACATTTAAAATCCGGAAGAAAACTTCGAGTGCAAGAGCTACTGATTTAGTTTTACATACATATGTATTCCAGGCACACCGTGCGTTATGTGCCTATTGTGAACTTATGTTCTTTTACAAAATCAGTAATGTGAAGTGCCTAATTTATTTATTTTGTTTGGTGAAGTGTTTATTTTTTATTTACATAATTTGTTTATTTTTGAAGTGAAACTTCTTTTCTCATGTCCTAGAGTAAAACCAACCGGATGTGACGTCGCGCGTAAGTTTGCAATGCGACGTAATTTTGTCGAGCAATGTGCATGAGGGGCTAAATATCAATATTTCGTAACTGAATTCACGAGCAAACTATATAGTAAACGATTCATAAATAATTTTAATTTAATATAACATATTAAATACACACACACACGCCTATGGCAGAAAGAACAATGTGTAGCATCGCCATCTTAAAGTTTATGACATTTATACATTTCACATACAGATGGCGCAAATATCCAAGGAATTACATGAAGATGTCGCACACAAAAAGAGTTCGCTACAATTGTCATCGACATTACCGGTACAGAGTTGCAATTTTTGTGCTCGCATTAATCCCAAAAAAAAATTGGTTGTGTATTAACGAACACAAGGCAGAAGTGAAACTTCTTGTGAACTAAACGAAACATAAGCAAATGAAATTAAAAAACACAAGCCAATGAAGTAAAAAATTTAGCTATTGAAAAATTTCATTTGTTGTTATTTGCTTGTGTTTCGTTTAGTTCATAAGAAGTTTCACTTCTGCCTTGTATTCGCTAATACACAATTTTTTATGTACATAATTTCATATGTAATATTTTTTACCAAAATAAAATAATTCATACAATAGAAAAAATTCTCGTGTATTTAATTACTACTAAAATTCAGCCTCCAAATATTAGATTTTTAAAACTAAACAAAATCGAGAATTCATAATTTTGAATACAGTTGTCGCGGTTTTAGCTATGGTTCTGCTTTTGTATTTCATGCATATGAAGAAATGTATATTGTTACGTCAAAACGTAGAAAATATATTTTATTTAAAATGCGTCGTGTTAGTTGGAAAATGCCATTGAGCTCAACGTATTTGAATTATGTAGAAAATTATATCATATATATTTTAGATACAATCGGACTCAAAAAGGTAAAATTTTTACGTAATTTAGGCCCTTTCAAAAAAATTGAAATATCAACACTGATCTATACTCTTTGCTGTTACGAAGTGCTTCCGTTCTATTTCTCTAATTTTATTATTGTTGTTTCGTTCAAATACTACAAAGTGCAATTTCATATAAGATAATCTCTCTCTCTCTTACTCTGTATATACGTTGAAGCTTATGTTAGTGTAAACGTTGGCACCAGCGTGGCCAATAAATTTCAAAAAGTTGCAAAAAAAGTGTCACTGAGAGTAAAAAAGTCTCATCTAATTTTTTTTTAATAAAAGGAACATTTATTTCATTTCGCAGCAGTTTGCATATAAAAAAAATGTATTGAAAGTAAAAAAAAAATCAATTATCCCAAGTAATTAATACATTAAGGTGCTTCACGAAAAAAAGTTGTTGTACACCTCCAAAAATTAACCTCGGTTTATTTTATGATGATTCCCAAAATATTTCAGCTCTACCGATTACCGTTCCATTTTGAACAAAACTCTAAAAAATCGCATTTTCTCGAGTCTGCTAGCAGATTTAAAAAAATTTATATGCAGAACCCTAGCATTTTTCAGTATCTATCATTTGTGAACTTTTAATTGGCCAATCAATTTTCCCTAAGTTTGTGTGGCAAATTTGAAAATAGCAATAAGTTTGTAAAAAATCTTATAAAACAACTGTGTTGCAATTAAAAAGTATGTATGTAATTAGTGTTGCGAACTTTCAAGTTAAAGGCAATGGTTTTTTTTCTTGAGTTACTTTCTTGATCTATCTACTTTGGTTCCAACTCGTCCTTAATGGGATAAAGCAGTAACATTTCCATAGAACAAATATTAGAAAACATATGGTCGCACGCTTAGGACAAACATGCAAAAATTTACTCTCACTTATGCACAGAGGTTTTCCTCGTTTGCACTCATAAGCTGATGTTACACGCAGTGTTGCCAGAATTTTTTTTTGGAAAACGTCCAAAACAACTTTGAAAAGCGTCATTTGACCATTCAAATCGTCACTAAACAAAAACAAAAAATAAATGTGCCGTCAATGAGAAGAGCTGTATTTTACCGAACTATTTTGGTGATCATTTTTCTCGTAACTTTTTGTACGGATTTAATTATAGAAAATAGCATAATTTTTTATTTTTTATTGATATTAATTAGCACCCATTTATAAACAGAAGGATTTTTTAAAATGATTTTTTTACATTTTAATTTGTATTTGATGTTGCAGATTCTTTACACATGTCTTGATTTAGGCAGGCATTGTGGGGCTATCATTGTAATGGGTTAGGCCTAGTTTACATTAGCGAGAAGACTCACAAGGGGTTTGCCAAAAAATCTCTCTGTTACCCTTGGTATGATGCAGCGTTACCTATGCTCTGTTGTATTGTTGCAAAGAGTATAGACTACAAAGAGGTCGCAATTCGCTCTTAGGCTTTTTAGAACGTAAAAAGCTATAAACCATTTATGAGGTGCCATACCGATGAAGCGAACGCAACGGTTGGCAACCGGTCCACCGAACAAAAAGGCATGAATGGATGGGTTGGCGGTGTTTGATAGAACAAATAGTTTACATTTCTTTTGGCAATTAACATTTAACATTTGCAGTATTTTCTATATTCTATTTCTATATTTGTAAATAAAAATATGTAAACGTTTTGTTTTGATTTTATGTATTTTGATTGATTTCTTTTTTGTTATGCACATTGCGTGTAGATACTTTGAATATATTTTTCTGATTTGATTTTATGAAATTCAATAAATTCATAAACAATGAATAAATGAAAACTTTCAAAAAATTATTATCTTCTTTGCGTATTATTACATTAGAGAAAAAAAAAGGCAATCCAAAAACGCGCATAGATTTTAATTTAAAATTTTTTGTTTGAAAATTTTAAATTTCATATTTTGCTTTCTTTGTTTACAATTGCAATTTCTTTGTTTACATTATTTTTCAAATATAAAATAACTACACTCATGTAGTTTCATATTTTTAATATGAAAAAAAAAATGTTAAATGCTTTGGCCTATACGATTTCATATTGCATCTCATATTTTTAACATGATTTATTATTATCAAAATGTTAATTTTTCTTATTACTGTTAAATCTATCGACGTCTCTGCCGTGGCCATACGATTTTAACATGCACCTCATATGAGGTGCATGTTAAATTTTCTCAAAATGCTAATTTCAAAATCGCTGTAATGATTTATTCGGGTAAACAACAAGAACACAAAACTCTTCTTCTTATTTTAACATGAGGTGCAATGTTAATTCTTTTGCACATGTTAAATTTCATATATCGCTGATACAATAACATGTAAACAAGAAATTTTTTTATTTTTTTCTTCTTATGTTTTATTATTTTTATTTTATTATTAAATACAAATGTAGTTATTTAGGAAAAATTTAAATATTACAAAAATATGGATAAATGAAAAAACAATTAAAGAAGTTATAAAAAATTCCTATTTTTTACAACGATTTTCAACAAAAAAAAAACAACGCGATTTTTGAAAAAAATTTTTGGAAGTTAGCCATTTTGTTATTTTTTCAAAATGTTTAAATCTACTACCTGCTAGAATGGCAGGTAGATTAGATATAATGAGACTCTTAACGTCCAACACAAAATTCTTTTGAAAGCATTATACATTATATATATTTAAATTTTACCTTTTTCAACAAAAAATATTTTGAAAATAACTTTACAATTCTTAATTATTATAAAAGCCATCTTTGAACGCAGAATGTACCAAATTTTAAAAACATGTACCAATGTACCAGGAGCAGAAAAATGTACCAGTTTTGGTAGAATTGTACCAAAGTGGCAACCGTGATTACAGCAATTTCAAAATAAACATTTTGTGAAAAAAATTAACATTGCACCTCATATGAAATGTAGATTTTGATATTATACATTTTTATTTCATTTATGAATATTCAATATAAATAAATGCATGCACCTCATAAAATGATATGTGGAATTTAGATAGATTTAACAGTGATAAGAAAAATTAATATTTTGATAAGAATAAATCATGTTAAAAATATGAGATGCAATGTGAAATCGTATAGGCCAAAGTATTTAACATTTTTTTTTCATGTTAAAAATATGAGATGTCATGTGAGAAACTACATGAGTGTAGTTATTTTATATTTGAAAAATAATGTAAACAAAGAAATTGCAATTGTAAACAAAGAAAGCAAAATTAAAAAAAAAGTATGAAATTTAAAATTTTCAAACTAAAAATTTTAAATTAAAATCTATGCGCGTTTTTGGATTCCTTTTTTTTCTCTAATGTAATAATACGCAAAGATAATAATAATTTTTTGTAAGTTTTCATTTATTCATTGTTTATGAATTTATTGAATTTCATAAAATCAAATCAGAAAAATATATTCAAAAGTATCTACATGCATGCGCATAACAAAAAAGAAATCAATCAAAATGCATAAAATCAAAACAAAACGTTTACATATTTTTATTTACAAATATAGAAATAGAATATAGAAAATACTGCAAATGTTAAATGTTAATTGCCAAAAGAAATGTAAACTATTTGTTCTATCAAACACCGCCAACCCACCCATTTATACCTTTTTGTTCGGTGGACCGGTTGCCAACTGTTGCGTTCGCTTCATCGGTATGGCACCTCATAAATGGTTTCTAGCTTTTTAGGTTCCAAAAACCTTAAGAGCGAATCCGAACTCTTTGTAATCTATACTCTTTGATTGTTGTATTCGTGCTGAAAATGAATCTCTCCACTCTTTTTTTTGCATATAAAAATAACAATGCAACCCCCCTTGTTAGTCTTCCCTCTAATGTAAACTTAGGCCTTACAAGAAAATTTTCCTGTACACTATGTAATAATTTTTTAGTTCTATCCCACACGCTTCATTTATTGCCTTTGTCTTTCTTCATGACATTTTTTCTTCACAAATTTCAAAGGTTGGGTCGCTGTTATGTAAAAATAACGTATTTTTCTTCTTTTTTTTCTGTACTCATGTTCGTTTACAATTTAACAATATTTTACAATTATTTTAAACAAATTTCAAAATTATATAATTTCCATTTATTTTTTAAATTTATTTTTGATTGACTTTCAATTTAATACTTTTTAAAAATATTAAATACCATATGATAATTTACACTACATTTTTGCTCAAAAACTTTCCCAACAATATGCAAGTCTGTTTTATGTCAAAAGACGTGTACCGAAAGAGGGCTGTCATCCGACTGCCTCATCTTCTTATTTCTACATGGCCCGGTCTATCTCAATGTCATTGACGCCATAGACGCAGCGTGCAGTCTGGCTCGCAATGCAATGACTGGAAAGAGATAGAGAGGAGGTATTAAGCAATACTGTGCAGTCGTAACCCTAGACGTTAAAAACGCATTTAACTCCGCCAAGTGGGAATATGTGTTAAGTGCTCTTAATGACCTCAAAGTATCTTCTTCGGTTGATAGAAAATTATTAAAGATTTACGACAGTTTGCATTCAAAAGGTACAGCTGTTGCGCAACTGTGGCGTGTGTGTCTTCAGAATGGGTTGTTGTGAATTTCTGCTCCACAGAGCTGTTGGCATTTCGACGCCATTTTTTCATCATATTATATTTTTGCTCTTTCGGACCAACATGTTGTCTCAAAAGACCAGCGCCGTCTATTTTTATTTATCGGCGGTTAGGCGATTTTTAGACGGTGGCCGATATTTTCTTTTGCTTTGGCAGCTGATATAAAAATACTCGAATATAATATTTTAAACAATCTTATTAAAAGAAAATTTATCTTTAATGTTATTCAATTCATACTATGTAGTTTTTCGTTCATTTGTACAGTGAGTCTGGCTTAGCCGATAAATTACTGCCGGTAGCAAGTAAAAACAAAGCGCCGGCGCACGGCTCAGGTTTCTGGCTTAAAGTTAAAAAATATATATAAGAAAATATAAATGATGTTTGCCGAAGAAACAGTTTCAATTCAATATACAAGTGTATTGAATAATAGATATCTTTCATTATTTTTGTTTTTGGTAAAATTAAAATTTTTTCATCTTTTTGTTTCTCAAAAAATAAAACAGCTGTTTCTCAAAACTTTGGCAAATGATGCATCATGCCATTCAGAAGACACAAAATGTATATACGTAGCAGAAGCGAATTTACTCTCAACATGTTGAGCTTCCGGTGTGTCTTCTGAATGCAACCAATGATATGAATAAATGTTTTCCTTCTTCTTTTGTCAACCATCATATGTGCAAGACGTGTTTTATTTTAGAAATCACTCAAAATCTCCGAGGATAACTGTCAGGTTATTGGCCTTTTGCTTGGATTCTAAAAAAAATTCGGTTCAGTAAATTTCGCACGTTACGGAAGTATTATTTTGTAATTATCTAACGAATTTTTGAATTTTTGTCTGACCGTCATCGAGGCCATCATTAAAGTTAGGACTCAATAGCAGTTGTTGGTGCAACATGAGCGTACAGTTGCCGTTCGATCGATTGAAAGGCAGAGAAAACTTTGCAATTTGAAAAGTCGGAGCCAAGGCTCTTTAATTACAAAAGGATTGTGGAATTATTGTACAACTGAGGTCACAGCCACTACAACACAAGAGAGTTTGGCAAAAGACGAAAAAGCGTTAGCTGAGCTGACTCTTTCAGTTGACTCAAGTGTTTATACGCATTTAGAGAGCTGTGAATACGCAAATTAAGGTTGCAATGCATTGGTTTCAGCGTTTGAAGATTAAGGTATCATTCGAAAGATCACATTGCGCAAACAGTGGATTTCATTGAAATTGGAAGATTGTGAGTCGATGCGAAATTATGTAACTCAATGTTTGTCGCTTCATTCAAAAATTAAATTAGCTGGGTTTAAAATTGATGAACAAATTGCTGGAGCAATAATGTTGTGCGGGTTACCAGAAGAGTTTAGACCGATGGTCATGAGCATTGAAACGAAAGGTGACGACATTACCGTTGATTATGTAAAAAACATTTTACTGCAAGAAGCCGAATTCGAAAAGAGTGTGAATCAAACGGTACTCACAGCGCGAAATAAGTCATACAAAAATTGCAAGAGAAGCAGAGACAAAACAGTAAAATGTTTTTAGAGCGGGGGTCCACACTTTAACCCTGGAAAGACATGCTTCGTCGAATCGACTACTCATGTTTCCATTTTTCTTTCTAAATTTTGTTCATATTGGGCTGGTTTTTCATACAGCGCCAGTCGTGGGCATTATTACATTACATTATGAAAGTATGATTTTTTTTAAATGTGCGTCGTCGAAGCGACGAAACATGACCTTTGTGTAACTTTTACAATTTGAGATGGTGTTTCTTATGTTATAGTTTTTGTTGTTGGAATGCGAAATGAGTTCGTTAAAGTTATTGAATGATCAGGAAACTGAAAAATTTCTTGTTGATGAGTAACGAAGACCACCAACCGGACAGAGGAGGTTCAAAATGAAAGTTTGGAAGATGCAAGTTTGTCAATGGAGGCATCCAATTTAGAGTGAAACGATGTGCCTCTATGTAGAGCTATATCATTATTAAAGACAAAATCGAAAATAATTTCGTTAATCACATCCATTCGACAATGCAAAAATATTACTGAATATCTTGAATATTAAATATGACTTTTTTATGTCAATTACACTCACAACATGTTTTAAATAAAACAAAAGCCCCCAATCGCATTTGTTTTCTAAAAAAAATCTGTCTTTGTCGAAAGCCAATTAACTGATGGGCTTACAAATACCAACTTTGACTACGTCGGTGCAAATAATATTAAAAATGTAATGCCGACTGATTATGAGAATACTGAAGAAATAAATCCTGAAAAAATAGAATGATTTGTCCCTCTTCAAAGTGACGAATGACAAAATCGTCGGGTTCAAAATGTAATTAAAGCAAAAAATAGCGCTTTGTGCCTCTTGCCTCTTCAAAGCGGCGAATGACAAAATCGTCGGGTTCAAAATGTAATTAAAGCAAAAAATAGCGCTTTGTGCCTCTTGCATATAATGAAACTTGATTCTCATGAAAACTCGTTCCTTTTTAGTTCAGTATATTTCTTTTAAGATGGAAACTCATTTGATGAATTATATGTATCTTAAGCTACTTTTTTTTGTACTTAAATATACAGCGTTTTGTAAAACAAGCCTAATGAACTAAAGCTATGAAAATTTAATTTATAAATAAATATTATTAACAAAAAATGTCCGTCGTTGTTTTTCTATATGCTAAATTAACCAAATAATGGAAAACAATCAACTTTCAAAGTTGTTGATGTATAGGTCATGTGTATGACGACTTTGAATAATGCCGTCGTCGTTTCGACGAAGCATGACCTTTACTTATAAAAAACCAGCATGTACTTCCAGAGTTAAAAAACAGTGCCCGAAGTTGAAGGGAGAAAGAATAGTGTTATTTAGTTTGTCTGTTGCGCAAAAGTCATCGAATAATGTCGAATCGTCGAATAAATGTGAAATATGCATTAAAGATAAGCCGTGCCGTCTTCCTTCCTGGTTGCCGCTACTTCGTGACTTTTATCGACGACTTTACAAGGAAAGTTTTTGTTTATGCATTGAAAAGCAAAAAGCAAGTGTTCCATTGTTTTGTTGATTTTAAACTAATGGCAGAAAACCAAACTGGTGAAAAATTTAAAGTTTTTAGAAGCGACAATGGAACAGAGTTTATGAACAACAAATTAAAAAACTTTTGTACAAAAAAGGGGATGCTGCATCAAACATCAGCTGCATTGATACCGCAACAAAACGGCACTGCCGAGCGAATGAACCGCACGCTGCACGATCGAGTAAGGTGCATGCTGATTGATTCATCTTTACCAAAATGCTTCTGGGCAGAGGCTTTAATGGCAGCCGCAAAAGTCGTCAATAGCATGCCTAGTGATGATTCAATACAAGTAAATACTTGATACTTTTCATTCGATTCAAGTACTTTTTTTACTCGATGCTATACCATAAGTATTTTACTTAGTATCGGATCTTTTGGAAAATATTTATTTAAAAAACTGAAATATTGCTTTATAAAATTTAAAATTGTGGATAGTATTAAAATATTTTACAACAATCAATAATATATTTCAAATTGAAGCTAACATCTTATCCTTATATATCGATACTATGTGGGTATCGAATCAACACTAAGCATGCCACGTCGAGGTGGAATAACAAGTCCAGAGGAAGCGTGGAGCGGTAAAGCACCTGATTTGAGTTTTTTGAAGGTTTTTGTATGCAAAACTTTTGCACACGTACCGAATGTAAAACGGAAGAAACTGGACGATAAAGCAATTGAGTACATTTTCATCGCATATGCCAGCGATCAAAAGGCATATCGATTGTATCACAAATCGTCGAAGAAAGTCATTATTAGCCGAGACGTTACATTCATCGAAAATAAAATTGTGGATCAGTAACAAATTTTGAAATAAATAATATTAAAGCTAGGAAGACGATAAAAGTAGTGATTTCGAATCAAGGAAGGAAGATGAATTAAGTGATTCTTCAAGCACTGGCTCAAACGATACTGTCATTGGCATAAATGAATCAATTATCGAAATTGAAGACTCGATTGATGATGAGCGAAGTGTCAGCACTTTTAATCCAGAAGAGGAATCACTGACTGCTGAAACCGAATTACGTCTGTGTCGCAATAAATGAAAGTGATCCAATGACTGCTAAGCAAGCTTTGTCGAGCAAAAAAAGCACTGGAAAAATGCTATGCGTAAAGAGGTGGACCCACTTGCAAAAAAACAAACTTGGGAATTGGCTGTTTTGCCAAAAAGCAAGAAACGTGTGAAATGCAATTGGGTCTTCAAGACTAAAAGCAACAATGATGGAGAAGTCATGAGGTATAAAGCCAGGCTTGTTGCAAAGGGTTTTACACAAGTCGCTGGCATAGATTACAATGAAACACCGGTGGTTCGCTACACATTGATCAGGTTTTTGCTGGCAATGGCAGTTGAATTGAGAGTCACTCAAATGGATGTAGTGACTGCATTTCTTGCATGGAAAATTAGACACTGAGATTTATATGCAACAATTCGAACTGTTTGATGACGGTTCATCGATGACGACTAGTGAAATCAATTTATGGTTTAAAGCAATCCAGCTGTTTGTGGAACGTTGCATTGACCAAAGTTTTGATGAAGTTTAGGTCTTAAGCGTGCGCAAGTTGACGAGTACATATTTTATTTGGTAGCGGGCGGCTAGGTGCTCATAGTTGCAGTATACGTCGATGACTTATTGATATTGTCAAACAACTCACAGCAAGAGAAGCTATTGAAGGACGAACTGAATAAATATTTCAAAATGAAAGACCTTGGAGAGACGTCGTCAATACTTGGAATTAGAGTCACACGTAATAATTCAAATGGCTGTTTTACTATCGATCAGTCGCAATACATTAGTAAAATCAGCGATTTGCAATGAGCAACGAAAATCCTGCAATGACCCCTTTGGATTTGAATCAAAAGATGATCGAAAATATGTGTCCGAAAACCGAAGAAGAGAGCTACGAGATGCGAAATGTTGCATACAGAGAAGCGATTTGCAGTTTACAATTTACTGCTCAGGTAACTCGTCCACGTAAACTAAACTAAATCATCTGCTGATTTAGTCGGCTTCAGTGATTTAGATTGGCAAACGATCTTGATAATCGGAGTTCGACAACTGGCTAAGTTTTCATAATGCAGGGTAGAGCAATTTCTTGGCGCACAAGAAAACAGCAAACCAAAACGGCAAAATGGCTTAAGTATCTCAGAGCTGAACTAAGTCCTAAAGCGTTGAAAATAATTGCAATTCATTGTGATAACCGAGGTGAAATTGATTTAGCATTAAATAATAATTACTCAGCTAGAAGAAAACATATAGATATAAATGCAAAGCATATTGTTCAATCAGTTAAAGAGAATGACGTCAGTATTAATCAAGTATCAACTGATAGTATGCCCACAGAAATTTTAACTAAATTATTACACTCTATTGCACTAAATGTTTACACACGTAAACAACAACAAAAAAATAAAATGTTGCACTGAATGTACTCATTGAATCTGTCAAGCTAATTGTCAATGATATGAATAAATTTTTTCCTTCTTCTTTTGTCAACCATCACATGTGCAAGACGTGTTTTATTTTACCCAAAATCTCCGAGGATAACTATCAGATACCATCTGGCCGGGGAGATTTAAAGGGGCTGAAGGATTTGATGGGTCACTTAAGATGAGTGACGGTCAATTGCAACGGGTAGGAGTTACTTATATAGTGATTGGTCACAGAAAGGCTATGATCAACGAAGGTTTCACTTCCCTCCTGAGTATTCAGGAGAACCTCTAAGGAATCGATTCCAGAATCAGTCCAGTGACCATCAGCTTTCTAGATACAGTCGACGGCCCTAGGGTCATATTGATTTTGAAGTCGGTTCTCTATGCTAGCACAGAAATTCCATCTAGACACCTTTTTGGCTTTTATTATAGCGTAGTTAAGTCCCCATTGCCTGGATTTAAAGGGAAACAAGTTATTGAAAGCCTTGGTTCTATTAAAATCTTCTACATTCATTACGTAGCTCTCCAATTTCCGAATTCCACCATAAAGGTTTTCTCTTACCTCTAGGTTTGGAGGAATTACAAGCCAACTTACTTGGCAGCAGTGTTAAAAAGTGCTGTAATGGAATTTACCTCTCGATCAATATCGCAGTGGTTATTAATAATGGGTGGAGAAAGCGGTATGCCAGACTCAATAATGACTTGGAACTTTGTCTAGTCAGAACATTTCCAATTGATTAGGTTATTAGAATCGGCAGAATCTGTAAGTTCCAGTTTATCAATGGTGAAGTTAATAAAGTTATCAGCCCTATTGCGTATCTCCATCGAATATCGACTGCTGTAGACCAACGATCGATTAATTTTTATTTGTCTATTGTGAATGTCGATTTGGTCGATCGACTGTCGACTTCCAGTCGCTTAAAATTTTCTGATCGATCCGCTTGAATTTTGTGCAGTAAAGGTAAAATGTAAGTATTTACGAAAAAATTTATTTGGTTGAAAACATATTTTAATTAATTTATTTTGTAATTTTCGAAGGTCCAAAGCTTTGCTTGCTGACGTTCAGGCTATGTGTAGTCCACGTTCTTCAGATTGTAGCCTCTAGTACTTTCTTCAAGCACTAGTAATGTGATAAATTGCACGAGGCCAAGACTACTTTCAGTTCCAACAGCTAAGTGATCGACGATCCTTGTGCACAAAAACGCAAAACTGTTGCGAGTTTTGTTATATTCGGGATTGCTGTAGTCCTGGTGGAAGCTTTTAGTTTGTTGTCAATCATCGGCAGAATATCATTGAATTCCAAATTGGACAGACGAAAATTGCTCGTGAACATTTTTACTACATCTCCAAAACATCTCCCTCAATCTTCTTCGGATCCTTGTCATTTCCATTTGGGCTTCGTCCGATGATTCATCGAACCATAGTTCGATAGAGCTCATTTTTCATGTTTCGAAACTTTCGAACTTTTACTTTTACATCGAAATATTCAAAAATTTAACTGTCAGTCACAATAGTGTTTTTTTCAGTCGATTAAGTTACATAATACCAAAATGTTGGTCTGATCGATTACGGTCGATTGAGATACGCCTATGATCGGAAAAGGAGCACTCCTACGAGACGCTCCAGTCTTTCAGTAGATTTAACGAGTGCCCACTTATTAGCATGCGATCAACAACCTCCCTTCTATTTGAAGTAATGAAGGTTGGCTCGATGAGCAATAACTATGTCATGAGTAAGGATAAAATCAAGTCCACAAACTCGGTCATTAACGACACATAGTTCTTGGACCAGTATGAGCTCCTCTTTTGCAGCATAGCAAATCGGCTACTGCCCTGTTTAATACACGTATTCGGATTGGGAAGAATTAAGTGGGATTCCGTCCTCTATTGTGAAAGAGTGGTTCGTCCGCGTTCTTGTATTATTATGCCGAAAGCGGTTAACTGCATTACGTTAAGACAATTCTGCTGTCAAGACTTCGTTGCGGTTAAAGTAAGGTATCGTTATGGGGAAGGTATGGAGGTGGAGCTTACGATTCTATTATGCCCACTCCTACGAGAGATTGATGGAAGTCGTAGGATACGCGGAATCAAACGGCTTAGGACTAAAAGTGAGCTGTGATGCCAATGCTCAGAACACTATCTGGGGGAGCACCAAGTGTAACTTCAGGGGGAATAAGCTGTTGGATTTCATTCTGTCATCCCGACTGATAATTCAAAATGTTGGCACCAGCCCAACTTTAGTTACTAGTAGGAGGCAGGGGGTGATTAATTTGACACTATCAAACAGTATAATGGCTGATAAAATCCCCGGATAGCGAGTTCTTAGAGATGACTCCCTTTCGGACCAGAGTTTCGGCTTGCAGCTGAGTTAGAACTGGTTCCTGCCGGCCGAACTCCCCGAAAAGCGGATTGGACACGATTCGGTGAGCAGGTCGAAGAAAGAATTCGCGTCGTTCCTAAACTCCGGACAATAGAGTCAATCGAGGAAGCCTCTAATACATTAGGGTGAATCTTGGTTGATTGCTATGAGATGGTGTGCCCGGTTGGAAGCGGACTTGGCTACCTACCGTCATCTGCAAAAAGACTTGCAGCTCACTTCCCGGGTTGCATGCTAACTGCTCCTCAAGGTTGGCTGAAGGTTCTAAGCCAAAACCCTTTCAATTCTCGACAATGCTTATCAGAGTGAAAAATCCTGTGAATCAGCTCTTCACGAATATGTTAGTACAGTTGAACAAGAACCGGAAGCAGGGAACTACAGCCTGGGAGAGTTTGTCGATATTAAAGGGGCTTTTGATAACGCTACTTTTGACTTGATATGCTCTTCGGCCAGATAATATTATGTTGAAGAAATCGTCATTCGATGGATTCATGCCATGCTATCCAAACGACCGCTTATCACGGAGGGAGAAAACGAAGACAGTGTTACGGTCGAGGTTGAGAAAGGATGCTCCCAAGGGGGCGTACTCTCTCCTCTTCTATGGTGCTTCGTGGTGGAATCCCTTCTTAATGACTTTCAGAATTTTGGAATTCACATCCAAGCGTATGCTGACGACGGGACTGTCCTTACAGACGGTGTACATTAAAATGCAAGAAGTCTTGGACAAGATCGAGGTTTTTTCAGTGAATCTTAGTTAAAGCACCTTTATGCTCTTCACTAGGAAAAGCAAGAAGGATGGCCTGTTACTACTAACAATGAAGGGAGTAACACTGCAGTTGTCTTCTGAAGTTAAATATTTAGGGGTAACCTTAGATTGCAAACTGTTAATTAAGACACACGTCGAGCTGAAGGTCTTGCGTGCACTAAAGGTTTTCTGACAGTGCAGGCAAGCTTTCGGCAAGACTTGGGGTCTGAATCCAGCTCTGGTATACTAGGTATACCAAGTATGCTCTTGTGAGACCTATTGTCACGTATGCCTCTGTAGTAGGGGGGAGACGAACTTTGGTTAAGTCCACAGTATCCTCTCTGACCAGGTTTCAGAGAAGTGTGTGCCTAGGTTTCACTGGTGTAATGTGTACTACATCTGGGAGTGCAATTTCAAACAAATGGTAGATTTACCAAAAATGTGACTATAAGAATTAATAAGGCTCGAAAAGCTAAATTTGCAATTAATCGTATTTTAACTAACCGTTACATAAACACGAGAGGTTAAGGTTGGTATTTATAAATTATATATACGACCCATCTTTACATATGCTGCCCCTGTTTGGTGTTTACAACCCTTTGTTAGTTCACATCAGATGGAATTAATGAGAACGTTTGAACGTGGTTGTTTTCGTTCCACCATAAATACTAAAGAAACATTGGTTCATATAAATATAGTAAAATTTCTGAAATATATTCCGCAGCAAAGTGTGCGAGAATGGATCGCTTCGTGGCGTACAGACACTATAATTTTTTCAATAAATGCATAAACTGAACTTATTAAAAATAGGGATATCATATATTGCCCAAATCTGATAAGTGGTAAATACACAAAGCTAACATACATTCATGATCTACATGAATCGGGACAATTGGTCTTAAATGACAAAATTTTAATTTTTCACACTAGATACAATCATGAAAACGGACTAGTGTATAACACCGGGCTATAGACAATATTTAATTAATTAATTCTTTTAACTTTTGTCAAATGTAACGTATCAATTTTGTTTAAGTATTATGGTTTTTCATTGTTTTTTACCTTTTTTAATATTTTACCCATGAACAAAAATTTAACTATTTCATTTTGTACTTAGATAAGTTAACTAAGCATCCATATAAATTGTATCCCGTTTATTGGATAAATAAATAAACATTTAAACAAAAAACTACATCTGGTGATGCCCTCAATGCCTTGTTTCCTTGCTTCCTCTGGATCTTCGACTTACAGACTACGGTTAAATGAGTTTGGCATGTCAAAGTGGATGTAGGGCGTAGTCAGATATACCACCAGTTGTCAGTACAGTGCCCACTGTTCTTGACGCCCGTGGACAATCATGTGTCTTGTATCCACTTCGGAAGAAAATATGATGTCAGGTTCCCGGAACGTGATCAATGGTTAAGTCCAGAGGTCGTACTCAAGGGATCTCCGTCATATCTTCTATACCGACGGATCAAAAACTTCAAACGGTACTGGATCCGTTTGGTACTTGGACGATGAGACCAAGTACTCTTTTTCCAGTGGACTGATAGTGACAGTCTTCCTAATGGAGGTTTTCGCTATCCTAGACGTGGCAGGTTGGATAATTGAGAGGAGATAGAGTGGAAAGTGCATAGGTATCTGCAGTGATAGCCAAGATTCTATGTAAACGCCATGTTGCATACATTCCCTCGCATAACAACAATCCAAGAACCTCGGGTCTATAAAGGACGCATTTGTGGACTCACCAAGTTAAGGGGACCTAGAACCTGTCTTATAGCATCTCCTCATCTTACAATCACCAAACTTGGTCAGTTTTGTGGCCAAGATATGGTGGCTGCTAAGATGAGTTTTCAGGATAATCGAGAATGGAAACATTTTGCGATTGCTTCTGCCTACTTTCCATACGATGCAATTTTACCACCACCGCCAGCGATGGTTGTTGAATTTGTGGAGTATTGTAAGAGGATGAATTTGGGGCTCATATTATGTTGTGACGCTAATGCACAGAATATTATCTGGGGCAGCAGCAAGTGTAACGTAAGAGGGACCCATATTCTCAACTACATACTGTCTTCTGGGCTGAACACACAAAACGTTGGGAACCAACCCACTTTTGTGACACCTACTAGACAGGAGATTATTTACATAACTCTTTCGAATGAAAGGTTAGTGCAGTCAATTACAAAATGGAAGGTCCTTAGAGATGATTCTCTATCAGACCACAGTTACATCGAATTTCAGTATGACATTGAAGTTAATCCATTCTCGTTCATAAGAAATCCGAAAAAGGCGGATTGGGCAAAGTTTAGGGAAGAACTGGCTTCATTAGCTGTGTTCTACCCCCTAAACTACGCAACAAGCGAGGTTTGGAAGCAGCGATGGAAAATCTCACCTCTGCTCTTCAGACCAGCTTTGAGCGTGCCTGTCCTCCTCGCCAATATTGGTAAGATTCGTGTTTCGTGGTAGAGCAAGGAAATGCAGGCCCTGCGTGTTGAGTCGAGAAAACTTATCAACAGGGCTCTGAAGACTAATGTTGATGACCACTGGGCTCTATGTCGTCAATAGCAAAAGGAGTATAAAAAGCTAATTTAAGATTCGAAAAGGGTTTCTTTTTGAAATTTTTTTAAATTTTTTTTCAAAAAGGGTCAAACCAACCGACTGTGTTCACTCAAAAAATCTGATGGAAGTTTCACGGAATCAAAAAGTAAGATGCTTAGCTTAGTTCTGGAATCTCACTTTTCGAATAACTGTTGTACATCCGACTTTTCCGGAAGCGGGGAGATCTTCATTTCCAATTTCGCACTCGCTCACATGCCTCAGCAATGGAGGTTGGTAAAAGTTATTTTCATTCCAAAAAATGGAAAGGAAAACTATACCATTCCCAAAAGCTTTAGACCAATCAGTATGATGTCTTTCTTACTAAAATGTCTTGAGCACTGTGTCAAACACCGCATCCGTAGTGAGTCGTTATTGTTACATCCTCTCTCTTTGTTTCAGCATGCTTACCAATGTGCAAAATCTGGTAGATCAGATTGAGCGGGCCGTCAATAAGAAAGAATACATTGGTATTTTTGTTAACATTGAGGAAGCTTTTGACAACGTGAGTTTTGACGGTATGTGCAATGCAGCAAGTCAGCATGGTGTGGTTCCGGTTCTTGTTAACTGAATTCGTTAAATGCTGTTAAGCTGATTGTGGCAAATCTGTCACATGCGTCGTGAATAGAGGATGTCCCCAAGGGGGCGTACTCTCTCCACAGCGTGGTGTCTGCTGGTTGACTCTCTGCTTGTCTCCCTAAATGAGTCTAATACCTACACACACGCCTATGCCGATGACGTTGCATTCTTAATCACGGGCCAATCGGTCGGATATGTTTGTAGGAAGGCCCAAACTGCTCTGAATATGTTGCTCAAACGGGCTATCGGTTAACCCCCTTTTCACCAGGAGAAGGAAAATTGATGGTCTCATTTTACCAGTACTCAGATGGAATCGCTATTCAGCTATCCCATGAAGTAAGATACCTAGGAGTCATTCGAGATAGTAAACTGCTATGGCGTTCTCATGTTGAGCTAAAGTTATCCAAGGCAGCTTTTTGTCAATGTAAGGCTATTTTTGGAAAACATGGGGTCTATCACCTTATAAAATCTTAAGGCTTTATAACTCTATGATTAGACCCATCATCACCTATGCATCCATAGTCTGGTGGGCAGACTTAATGTTGACAACATTAGGAAAGCTCTTGCCAGACTTCAAAGGACTGTGGCCATTTGTTGTACGAGAGCTTTTCCCACAACACCTTGCGCATTTTTGAATGCATTGCTCAACTTACCACCGCTTGATATTAGGCTGTCTAAGCCTTCTGTAGGCTTAAACACAATAGCTATTGGTATGACACTTGCTGGGATATTGGTAAAATTGTTGAAGATACTCCAAAACAGAATTCTGTTCGGGTTCTGGGGTCTTCATTGAAAATGGTTATGCATTGGTTATGCATTGTAAATCCAAGCTTTTACAATGGACGTAAAACTTGTCTGAGTGCTGTATTCTTGAATACTTCTTTTGTGGTTCCAACAAAAAAAATAAAATAGGCAAGCTGCACTGAAGGCCTTGCTAACCCTGTCAGGCAAAACTAGTGTTGCAAAACACAACAAGTTATGCTTCATATGGGTTCCAGGACACTGTGGTATTGCAGGGTATGATTTAGTTAATGAGGTTCTGCAATTACACCATGGGGTCCGGAACCATTTCTTTCCGTAACTTCTAGGGAGATAATGGGTTGGATCAACGATTTCGTGGGTTCTATCCATAGAGAAAGATGGTCCGAGCTTGAATCCTACAGAACCGCAAAGTGCTTCGTGAGACAACCTAACAGGAAATCAGCGGAATTTCTTCTGAAACTGAGAAGAAAAGACCTGAGATTACTGGTGAGTGTCTTCACCGGGCACAACACATGTGGTTAGCATATGACTAACCTGGGCGTCATCACTGATCCAACCTGCCAATCGTGTCTTGAGGACGACGATCCTACAGAGCATTATCTTTTTATTTGAAGTTATATATAAACAGGCTTAATGAACAAATGTAGTCATCACAACAACAATATTAGTAGCTTATATAGGATATTGAAAGATTAAGAACTTATCACTAAGATCACTGATGAGGAATTGTGGCGGATTCCGAAACGGCCGTCTGATTTGCCCGTCTCTATATACATTGTTGTTGTGATGACTACATTTGTTCATTAAGCCTGTTTATATATAACTTCAAATAACGAAATTGACATGAACTTAAGTCATGACTTTGAAAATTAACCTCTAGATTTAATTTTCATAGTCTCCAAAAAAAAACTATCATGAACTGATCGAATGGGGACCGTTCAGAAAAAATGACACCTAGAATCATTTTCTCACAAACACACACACTCTCCCATGTACTAGACTTTCAAATAACGAACTGTTATGCAGACTAGCTACAATGGGAAAAAAACAACAACATAAGTGTATAGAACGGTAGTGGTAGTTTCTTTCAATATCTCTATTCAGTGAAGATATTTGGAATCAAATCCGTAATTCTGGGTTATGATTTCAAATATTAGTAGCTTATATAGGATATTGAAAGATTAAGAACTTATCACTAAGATCACTGATGAGGAATTGTGGCGGATTCCGAAACGGCCGTCTGATTTGCCCGTCTCTATATACATTGTTGTTGTGATGACTACATTTGTTCATTAAGCCTGTTTATATATAACTTCAAATAACGAAATTGACTTAAGTCATGACTTTGAAAATTAACCTCTAGATTTAATTTTCATAGTCTCCTAAAAAAAACATTATCTTTTTAGCTGTCCAGCGTTCTCGAGAATCATATTAAGTCTGTTGGGTAGTGATGTTTTGAGTATGAACAATGTCCACACTCTCCCTCTTCCTTCTAAACTTCTAAGGTTTATCAGTGAAACAAAGAAGTTTGAGGTTGAGAGACCCTAGACCTTTCTTCTTCCCATTATTCCCTTACATATCTTTCCTGTCTTTCTACTCTCTTCTACTGGCTCTATCTTGGGTTGTAACGAAGCTCTAGCCTGGGTATCACTCGCCGAGTCCAGGGTTCGAGGCTACAGAAATTTATTTGTTACAGGGACCGGGGTGAACTATTTTCAATTTACGGACACTACACAACACTCACTTGGGGATCTTGCGCCTCTATTTTTCTGAATTTCACTTTTTTTATTTTTCCTCAAGGCGTGGCCTTGTGATTCCTCCCAGTGCGTGGCACTATGGAGCACCTACTTACAAACTATCGTATGGTGCGTTGCACCTTAAATTCTGCTGGACGATGGCGTGGCCTATCACTCGAATCTCTCCTAGTGCGTGGCACAAAGGAGCGTCGATCTGAAACCGGCAAATGGACCCTTTAGTGCGTAGCACTAAAAGGTAATGAACAAAAAAAAGAGCAACACTCACTCACTTCGTTTTCACTTTTTTTTTATATTTGGTTTATTTATTAATTCATTTTTTTTTTTTAAATATTACTTTTATTTTTATTTAACTTTAATTTTATATTTTTGTTTTCTATAAACACTGTGGGGTGGACGGCGTGGCCTATCCCGCTGATCCTCCTGATGCGTGGCACCAAGGAGCGTCGATGTGTAAAAAAAATGGCTTTCCTAGTCACTGTTCCGTCGCGAGACACTCACCTGAATCTACGTCTGCTTGCTGCCGCTGTTGATCGCCGAAAGAAAAGAGTTTTTTCCGTTCGCCGCCATCTGCTTGTAGTTTCGTTGTTTTTTCCCCTTCGTTGAGTTCGAAACATGGCGTCATTCAGCTAGATGAGTGTGTTCACCACTCGACTATTAATTTATGCAATTGAACGGTTGCATTTTCGTTTTAATGTACAATACTTAGATTTAGCAATTTTTAGGTTATTTAATAATACAAACTGTACCTTCATGGGCAAATAATAAAAAACTTAACAATTAGGCAATAACCAAAATAAACAATTCAATATGTAATAAAATAAACAAATGGTAAGAAAAGAAAATAATGAAGTAAAATAAACAATTCAATATATAATAAAATAAACAATTAATGGTAAGAAAAGAAAATAATGAAGTAAAATAAACAATAATGGAATATATAAAAAATAAAATATAAAGTAACTCCACTGGGGAGACGCAAACGAGGGGTGGGCCGACTTGCGTCCTCACACACCCCCCTCACCTCGGTAAGCCGCGAGCTTCCAACGCACCACGCCTTCGGCCGTAACGCGGAAACTGATGCGGTGGCCGTGGACGTACTCCAGGAAGGCCCGACGTCGACCAGGGCCTTGGCTTGCCCTCATGATGGCGTGTATCTCTCGAATCGTTTCTGGATCGAGGTTGTTGGTGTCAGAGCCTACACGCGAGTTGTCTGGTGCACGCGGCTGTGGTCGCTGTACCGATGGTTGTCGTTGACTGCGGTCAAGGCTGTTAGGTGCACGCGGCTGTGAACGTGGCTCTGAGAATGCGCTTCGGTGGCCTGCTGACAAAGGCTGGTGTGACCACCTGCGGTCAAGACTGGTGCGAGAGCTATCAGGTGCACGCGGCGCTGGACGCGATGCTGAAGATGCGCCTCGGTGGCCCGCTGACAGAGGCTGTTGTTGCCATATGGTGTCAGGGCTGGTGTGAAAGCCGTTGGGCGTGAGCGGCTGTAGTTGCTGTGCCGGCTGTTGTAGTCGTCTGCGATCAGGGTCGGTGCGAGAGCTATCAATACGGCGCTGGGCCTTATGCTCCCGGGCGGCATGGGATGTTGTTGGTTGTTCCGTCTCTGGCCTGGGGTGTTATTCCCAATGGGGCCGTCGTTCGCCTTTTTTCTGGACTCTTATGGACTAGAATAGTTGGTGTAGCCAGGATCATTCCTTGTAGTTCCTTGAAGCGCGGAAGTTCCTGTCCTAGGAATTCCTTTACCCGCTGCTGGTCCTCCTCGCAGCCAATAACCGGGAGTGAGCTGGTGTCTCTACCTAGGGTGTCATGGACAGCCCCAGGGTTACGGTCTTCCGCTTGGTGGATGTCGTTCTTGTGCTGTGCGACTAGGGTGACGTGGTTGGCCCAAGCGCGGGTGGCGTTAGCTAGGGAGTCGTTGACGATCCCAGTGTCGCCGCATTTTCTCCGGTGGGAGTCACCGTTATGATTAGTGACCAAAGTGGCATGGCTACCTTTGGTGTGAGTTGCGTTGGCAAGGTTGTCGCGGACAACCCCATGGCTGCGGTGTTTACCCCGGTGGGTGTCGTCGATGTGATGAGTGATCAAGGCGGCATGGCCGTCCTTAATGCGAGTTGCGTTGGCCAGGTTGTCGTGGACAATCCCATAGCTGCGGTGTTCACCCTGGTGGGTGTCGTTGATGTGATAACTGAGTAAGGCGGCGTGGCCGTCCTTGATGCGAGTTGCGTTAACCAGGTTGTCGTGGACAACTCCAAGCTTACGGTGTTTACTCCGGTGGGTGTAGTCGATGTGATGAGTGATCAAGGCAGCATGGCCGTCCTTGGTGCCAGTTATGTTGGCCAGGGTGTCGTAGACAACCCCATTCTTGCGGCGCTTACCCCCGTAGCTGTCGTCGATATGCTGAGCCACCAAGGCGGCGTGGCCGCCTGGTGTCAGGGTGTCGTGGACAACCTCGGAATCGACCAACTCCTGTTCCGTAACCACCATACATCTATTGGGCTTGTCACTTACTGGTTTCCCAACATCCAAGGTATCACCGCCGAGGCTAAGTTTCGCTCCTGTCAGGATCAGATAGTCAAGGCCCAGGATTACTTCTTCCGTGGCCTCGGGTAGGAGAAGGAACCGAACTATGTTTTCATTACTACCCAACTGTACTTTTAATTGTACGGCGTGCTCGAGAGGACACACCGTACCATCTGCTCTCCTAATCGTGTCATGAATTCTGCGCTGACGAAACTTCGGGTCGCACCCGAATCGATAGTCGCCGCCACGTGTTCTCCGCCAATCACGATATTGGCGAAGATTCTCTTGTCATCGTGCTGTAGTGGTTTTAGTTTGGACGAGGGGGAGCAATTGGAGGCATCGCTGCCCCTCGCGAGCGAGCCTCGTCGTCGTTTCCCTGTCTGCGGCAACAATCTTTCGAACGAATATTGATTCGACCGCAGTCCCAGCAATATAGTCCCACCTGGTTGGTACATGTTTGTTTTTGATGACCCTCTTGTCCACAGCGGTGGCATACCGTTCTGGGGTTAACACATCCTGCTGGGCGGGGCTCCAAGAAGCGATGTTGCGCTGGTGTCGTAGACACAAGTGTAGATCCAGGTGGCGTAGCCACTTGTGGTGTTTCTCGTTCGCGGATGCTTTCAAGATCTCCGGCGAGTGTGAGCAAGTCGGCAAGCGTCTGGTAGTCCTTGCGCCGGATATACCATTGATAGTCTGCGTGGCAGTTTCGGTAAATCCTTTCTAGCTTTTGTTCTTCCGTGTAGGATGCGTGGCGCATCAGAGTTTGTAATGCGAGGACATAGTCCTTGAAGCTCTCTTGAGGTCGCTGGTACCGCTTCCGGATCTCGTCATCCACTGTATCGAAATACCTAGGGGGTAAAAAGAAAGATTTAAAGTCACGTTTAAACGAATCCCACGTAGACCAATGTGCGTTGTTGTTCCTATACCAGACCAGGGCCTTGTCTTGCAATAACTCTGGCATGGTTCTTGGGAGCGAATCAAGGCGTATGCCATACGCCTCTGCCAATTCCTCAACGCGTTCAATAAAAAATAATGAGTCCTTACCTCCGTCATACCTAGCGGACCACTTCTGTATTTGTTCCATGACCTTTTCGGTGCCATGGGCAACCGCAATGGGGTCTTGGATACTTACTGCGGCTTCCTGTCCAGAACTCGGAATTCTCAACGGGTAGCAGTCTTGTCTTGCGGGACTCTTGGTATCAGCTTCGAGGGGGTTGTCATTGTGGGTCTCACCCGGGACCCTGAGTGAGTCAGCTCCATTGCGGGTTTCACTTGGCGTCCGGGACGTTGTTTTCTTCTTCGTATGCTTGGTCTGTAGTTCTTGTAAATGGGCCAGTTTCCCTTCGGTGTGGTTGCCACCACTGATAAATTGTGAAAACTGTTTGCGCTGTTCCTCCACGGTTCCATTTAACTCCACACCCAGTTCGTGTGCATATGCGGTGAGTTCAGCTGACTTGAGGTAGTAGACCCATGATGTTGTCAGCGTGTCCGGTCCTCCGTTTCCTCCCATGGTTGTTGTCTCCACAATAGACCTGTAATTAAAGGGGCTTATGCGTTTGCTCGCCACGAAAATTTTGGGAACTGAATATAAAATTAATTAACAAATATGTGTTACTGTTCGGAGCTCGAGAAATTTTTTTTTTCCCCTTTTGTTCGTAATGTTTCACAACACAAAAAAAATTAAATTTTATATTATTTTTTTTTTTTTGGTTGTTAGTATTTCACAAAAAAAAATTTAATTTTTCTGCTTTTTTTTTTTTTTGGTGGTAGTGTTTCACAAAAAAAAAATTTTATTTTTCTATTTTTTCCTTTTTTTTTTTTGGTTGCTGTAATGTTTCACAAAAAAAATTTGATAATTTTATTTTTTTTTTTTTTGGTTGGTAGTGTTTCACAAAAAAAAATTTAATTTTTTTTTTTTTTTGGTTGGTAGTGTGTTTCCTTTTTCTTTTTTTTTTAAGTTGGTAGCTGTAACTATTTCTTGTCGACCCCGCGGTCCCTGCTCGGGCGCCACTGTAACGAAGCTCTAGCCTGGGTATCACTCGCCGAGTCCAGGGTTCGAGGCTACAGAAATTTATTTGTTACAGGGACCGGGGTGAACTATTTTCAATTTACGGACACTACACAACACTCACTTGGGGATCTTGCCCCTCTATTTTTCTGAATTTCACTTTTTTTATTTTTCCTCAAGGCGTGGCCTTGTGATTCCTCCCAGTGCGTGGCACTATGGAGCACCTACTTACAAACTATCGTATGGTGCGTTGCACCTTAAATTCTGCTGGACGATGGCGTGGCCTATCACTCGAATCTCTCCTAGTGCGTGGCACAAAGGAGCGTCGATCTGAAACCGGCAAATGGACCCTTTAGTGCGTAGCACTAAAAGGTAATGAACAAAAAAAAGAGCAACACTCACTCACTTCGTTTTCACTTTTTTTTTATATTTGGTTTATTTATTAATTCATTTTTTTTTTTTAAATATTACTTTTATTTTTATTTAACTTTAATTTTATATTTTTGTTTTCTATAAACACTGTGGGGTGGACGGCGTGGCCTATCCCGCTGATCCTCCTGATGCGTGGCACCAAGGAGCGTCGATGTGTAAAAAAAATGGCTTTCCTAGTCACTGTTCCGTCGCGAGACACTCACCTGAATCTACGTCTGCTTGCTGCCGCTGTTGATCGCCGAAAGAAAAGAGTTTTTTCCGTTCGCCGCCATCTGCTTGTAGTTTCGTTGTTTTTTCCCCTTCGTTGAGTTCGAAACATGGCGTCATTCAGCTAGATGAGTGTGTTCACCACTCGACTATTAATTTATGCAATTGAACGGTTGCATTTTCGTTTTAATGTACAATACTTAGATTTAGCAATTTTTAGGTTATTTAATAATACAAACTGTCCCTTCATGGGCAAATAATAAAAAACTTAACAATTAGACAATAACCAAAATAAACAATTCAATATGTAATAAAATAAACAAATGGTAAGAAAAGAAAATAATGAAGTAAAATAAACAATTCAATATATAATAAAATAAACAATTAATGGTAAGAAAAGAAAATAATGAAGTAAAATAAACAATAATGGAATATATAAAAAATAAAATATAAAGTAACTCCACTGGGGAGACGCAAACGAGGGGTGGGCCGACTTGCGTCTTCACAGGGTATAGTACAATGGTCTTTGAGACTGAGTGCTTCTAAAACAAGAGGCCTTACGGTTAACCATAAATTCAACGTTCTTAAATAAATTTTTCAAAATTTTTATTATGTATGTTTGAACCCTTCTTCTTCCTTTATGGCTAAACATGCTAAACATGTTTATGGCTAAACAGACTAAAATGACCATAATTTTGTTTTCGCCACATGCCATTTGGAGAGCAAAAAAGAAAGAAAAAATAATAAATAAATAAAATAAAAGAAACACGTTTTCTAATGACTTTCGGTTCTGTACGAAATTTAAAGAAATAAATTTGTTTACGTACAGAAAATGTGTACAAATTCTTATTAGTTTTTACTAGTAAAGTGTTCACAAGTCGAAAAAAAAAACAATCTATCAAAAAAATACCAAGATTCCGAGTTTCAATTCCCCTCATTTGCTTAGCAATCAAATGTCCCTTTTCTCAAGCGCCAAGTTTCTAGGAGTAATTTTGGATTGCAAATTAAGCTGGAAATGAAACATGGAATAACGGGTAAAAAGACCTGCTCGGTTTTTTATGCTTGCAAAAAACCTTTAAGAAGTGGGGTTTGCATCCTAAGATGTTGCTTTGGATGTATACGCAGTCGTCCACCTTATAATTATATATGATGCGATAGATTGATGGACAGCACTTAAAAAAGTAGCTATCTCTTTAAAGTATCTTTGATGCAGAGAACAGCCTGTATTTGCGTCACAGGTGCAATAAAGTCCTGCCCCACTAACGCACTCAACGTTATTCTGCATCCTATGCCTTCAAATTTGTACGTCAAAGCCTCAGTTGCTAGTAGTGCAGTTAGACTCAGAGAGTTAGAAAGCTGGACCTTTAGATCATATGGCCACAGTAATATAATCAATGTCCTACCGGTAGGCCTGATACCGAAAATTTGTTTTGATAACTCAGACTTGAAAATTTTAATTCCTACGAGACACGATTGGTTACTGAAAGTAACTAGAAAGCGATTACGATTTTACTTTTTACACGGACGGGTCAAAAGTAAAAGTGGGCGCTGGTGTCTTCTCGCATGCTCTAGACCTATCCAGTTTTTTCCGTTAGCCAGACCTTATAGTATGTTCCAAGAGGAAGTTTTCGCTATTTTACAAGCTATGTAGTAGGGCAATTTTGGACAATGTGCCGAAAGGGATATAGAAGGTAATTTTTCTGATAGCCATTCCATGATTAAAGCCATGATCTCAAGTATTTCCAAATCGAAACTAGTTCATGAGTGGGGAACTTGTCAGACTTGAACAACACATTAACTTAAGGATGTAGTCTGGTGTTCTGGCCTAATTTCCAAGGTTATTTTGGGAATTTTTTATTATAACAAAATAAAATACAATCATTTCAATTTTTTTATATGCTATTATTGATATCTTTAACTGTACAAAACAATTTACAATATTTTTTTAGTGTTTTTTATGTCCAAAGTTGACACCTAAAAAAAAGTGTGGGGCTGGCCCGGGTAATTACGGAACTTGAAGTCATGTTAAACAAAAAATTTAAATAGATTATTGTTCTGTAGGCTTATAAACTCAAACATTTTTATTAAAAAAAAACAAAATGGCGGACTTCTAAGAAAGAATTCTCAAAAATCGGGTGGTTTTTTGTTGCAAATCGGGGTAAAAAATATAAAATAATGGGCCGATTAAAAAAACGTTGTTTTAACAACATATAAAGTTTTAACTACAAGCGCTCTCGATTATGTGCTATAACTTCGTTAATATTTTAAATTTCGGTCTGAAATATGATCATCAATATATTGTACTTTCGAAATACATTACAAAAAAATAATCGATTTTTTTAAACTAAAACACCAGACTACATCTTTAACTCTCATTTGGGTACCCCCCTTAAATTACGTTAAGACATTTTCACTTCTTTCAATAATCCGACTTCAGATGGATAGGTTTAACAACTTGCGCCACATCAAAAACGATGTGACCTCAATATAAGCTCTCCAAAAATAGAGAACTCTTGTCTTTTTTCAGGGTGGAAATCGCAGGAACAACACCATTTTATATGGAACACTGGGCGATGGCTTGCATGCAGCGAGAATGTTTTCTGCCAAAATTGTCATGACATCGAAGAGATAGAAAGTCTCGAACACCTGTGTCTCCTGTGTGACTGCCCGGCTTTAACAAGATATAGACCCGAAACCTTTGACAATCCTTTCCTATGCAGCATAAGAAAAGCTGCTAATGTCAACCTCAGAATTCTGGTGAAGTTTTGTGGTTTAACTAAATGGTATGTGGAAACCTAATACACTGACATAGCTAGAAAGCTTTGCTTAGACTTAGCCATCGAGATAGTGGTATAGAAAAGGCATTATTGTACTAATTGGACTTTTTCGGGAAATCAGGAGAGGAACCTCTTAACCTAACCTATCAAAAAAAGAAATTGCCCAAAAAGGAAAAAGAAGTATGGTGTTTTGCTAAGTTTAGAAGAATATTGTTCATTGGAGAACAATTTATTTCGATTGTGGACCTCTTCATTTTTTTAATTTTAAAATATTTTTTATTAATTTTATATATTTTTGATTAATATATTTTTCATTATTTTTAATATGTATATCTGTGGTCACAAGGCATAACAGCATAAGTGTGTTTTTTTAATTTTACAGGAGAGCACTTCAAAGATTCAAATGCTAATAGAAATCAATTTGAGTTGTGCTATTTTTCCTTTAATATCTTGTAAACCACTGAACCGATATTCATAAAATTTTGACACAATATGAAATCGGATATGAAGATTTCAGTTATGATAATAACTCGAATTCGATAAAACTCGAGTTGTGTTGTTATGTCCTTATATTTACAAAAATTCACAATCGCACAATTTTTTCCCCTCGCTTAAAATTAACTATAAAAACTAGGGAACGGAATTTGCTCGATAATTATCGTCAAACAGCGATATCGTTAACTGTCGATAGATATAACAATTTAGCCCTGGAAGTACATGCATATTTTTATACGTAAAGGTCATGCTTCGTTCAAACGACGATGGTATTATTCAAAGTGGTCATACTGATGATCTATACACCTATAACATTGAAAGCTGATTGTTGCCCATTATTTGGTTAATTTATCAATTAGAAAAACAACAATTGTAATTTATTTTAATAACACATATTCATAAATTAAATGTTTACCAACACTTACTTAGAAAGAAAAATTATAAAACTTACACATGCGTTGTCGATTCGACGAAGCATGTCCTTCCAGGATTAACAACAATTGTCGATTATTCCAAAACTTTATTATAACAAAAGTACTAAATACAGTTGAAAAAGAATCAAAAGAAGCAAAACCAAGATCTGTGAACCTTCTTTCTTCCTTCTCTGTTTCTTCATATTTAAATCTAAAATGGAAGAAGAGATTAAATCCAATACTTATAACTTATGTCAATTTGAATATTTTATACTGAACAAATGTAATTCTCGACGACCTCGATAGCCTAGTGGATAGTGCACTAGACTTTCATCTGGGAGGTTCGGGTTCGATTCCCGTCTTCGTCTGGTGGTTGATTTTCATAACTTTCTTATATTCACTATCAATATGAAGTGTATGAGAATTATAAGATAGTGTACAAGTACACACATTGGTTGATATTGGCAAAACCACCAAGCCGATAAAAAATTGCCACACCGCCGTTCGGAATCGGCGTTAAACTGTAGGTCCAACTATGTGGTATCACAATGGGCCGTTCAGGCCTAAGTGTGTCTCTCGACAGCCACTCCAACCTAACCTAAATGTAATTCTCCATCCCCTTTATGTTTAGCAAATATTTGAACATTGAATGGGTTAGCGGGTTTGTATGAAACTTAGCATTCACTAATATTATGCCTAAATATTCGTATTTAAATATACATAAAAACCATGAGAACTTTTGAATTATTAACGAAAAATAATATACAGATCTAGCCGAAAGTTTCTTATTACATTCGCGGATACAGAAATTTTTAATGGAAGATGGACATTTGTCTCTTCCTCCGGCTTTCGAATTTAGTTACAGTCCAGCGGAAAAGTTTCGCAGTGCATTTTTAAAATAAGTTACAAGATATTAGCCCAGTAGAAAAGTTTCGCGGTACATTAAAAAAAAACAAAGTTTTTCTATATAAGTTTTCAGATAAGAGATAATATTTCGTAAATTATTTAACTTCCTTTTTTGATAATGCTTAATCTATCATAGCAAAGATTTAAGCCGAGAATCCACCGCACTAACCTCTATGCCAACGGTGGCTATAAAATGTTATATAATAGCTTTTAATCAAGCAATGCGTATTTTGTGTATAATCAAAAACTAAAGACTTCAATAAAAGTTACAAACTTGATTCGGACTAATACTATTGTAAATAAGGTATACACGCAAAAGTAAATATATATGTACATTCACTATCTAATAAAATTTGCAATTGATTACGCTCAAGTTTTTTTCGTGCCGTAAACTTTTATATACACACGAGTAGAAAATTGCAAATATATATATTTGTGAATTAATGCTATAAAAAAATTAACTAACTATAAAAACTTGTATCAGTATCAAACACAATCAAGTGCGTATAAACGGACAAAGTATTTTGTTATTAAATTCTTTTGGATTCCAAAATACTCCCATTAAGTTTTTAGTTGTTAATTTCCATAGACTTCGTAAGCTATTGCTATTAGCTTGTCTTGATTTTTACTCAACAAAAGCTTTAGACGAAAGTATTTATTAAACATCTTCGCATAAAATGCTAGCCTGCACTCCTCTCCCCACACTGTATGATCTAGTAGATATGAGTAAGAGTGTAACTGCTACCTGCTTAGCTGGTTTGATGTTTAGCACTGCAAACTTTAAAATCTTTCCATTGAAAATTATGTCTTCAGTTTTTCAGAGCCGTCGGAAGCGTTTAATACGAAGCGTTTTAGTGCTCTAAGATTATATTACGTACGTGGTATTATTTTTGTCTTATCGCAAAGTGAATATTCATAAATAATATCAAAAACTTACTTAAACAACGTTTAAATTGCTACGAGGTATTGCAATGTTTTTTCTTCTTCTATTGTTTTTCTTTTCGATGCTAAATAAATGAATAAAAATCTTGGAAAGCAAAGCCAAAAAAAAAAATTAACTTCAACTTTACGTACATATATGCAAGTGTATATGTATATATTTTTGCAATCGTGTAATAACTTAAACTGTTTTAAAGTTTACACAATGTTTTCTATATGAATTCCCGTTAATTTTGTGAAAAAGTGAAATTTTGTGATTTATTTATATATATTTTGATTCATAGTTTATTCATTTTGCTAAATGTTGAAATTTTAATGACAAAATTGTATATTTGTGCAACGCAAGCTAAATAAATAGCTAATGTTAAGCGTTAATTGATCATAAGTTAATGTATATTTCAATTAAGTGTGTGCTAAATATTGAAATATTAATTGAAATTGAATGTTGTAGAAACAGTTGGTAACTTTTTCTTATTTGCAATCAGATATTGAAACCTTAAGATTTCTGTAAAACGGAAGAGAAAACTAGTTATATAGTTGTTTATCAGGAAAAGTATTTTAAAAAACATGAACATTGTGGTCTGTCCATCCCAGGACCGAATATTGAGTTCGCCCGTGTTTATATGTATGTGGTTATTTGAACGGTGCAGCACTCGTTGGTTAGATGCATGTGTTCTTAATTCTGTTTGGTGATGAAGCTAAATACCATCGCGGTCATCACACTCTTTGTGCATTTACACAATTTCTTTTCATAAATTGTGTATGCATTTTGATATTTAATTCGTTTTGGTGATATGCACTTGTGAAAAATAAAACTTTAGACAGCTGATTGTGCAGTATTGTATGCCATACTGTCTGAGCGAAAGTTGCCAGATTTGAGTACAACTTTGAAGTATGTTTTCTAAACATGTATATTTTGTTTCAATATGTGTTTCTATCTTATATATCAGCTATTTTTTAAATACTCAAGAGTAGCGACCTTCAATAACGTGAGTCTATAAGTTACTGTTTAAAAGCTTCGAAATTAAAGTAAAAAAGTTAGTTCACCAAAAATTACTTCTTGAGTTAAGAAACAAGTTTGAAAATCAGCGAATATCTCGGAAAGTAAAAATGACCAAACTGGCCCTTGACTATGTGATTGACACATACATGTGTATGTATGTGTGCACTAAATTTTATTATAGGAAATGAACTTTGTAGCCCTATTCACTCTATAAATAAATACTTATATACATTAATGTGCCTCACGAAATAAAAATTAATCTCGCTTAATTTTGTGATGTTTCCTAAAATATTTCAACTCTAGTGATTACCGTTCATGAGCTGGATCGTATTGAAATAATCTCTAAGAATCGTCCGTTGTACCGGAAAATCTTTCTGAATGAATTTATTTGGGATATCTGCAGAAATATTAAACAAAAAATTACGGAATTATTTTAATTTTTATAGAAATCGTATGAAAAACATCACTTAAATTAAGACTACAAAAAACTCATTGTCGGATTGGAACGCAGAACCCAAGCATTTCTTGTTATCTATTAATTGTTATCTTTTATTTGGCTAAAAGTAGATTATTTTACCCATACTAAAGTAGATTTTTAGAGGATTTTTAAACAGATCCAGCTCTCGAATGATAAAGTTAATTTTTAAAGGAGAAGCAGCAAATCTTTTTTTTTGTTGGTATGGGGCTCGAGGCACTTTAATATGCATATGTACATTGTACAACCGTACATACTCTTTTATACATATATTCAAACATATGTATATGCACATATTGTACTTGTATAATCATTGCGTTCGCTTCAATATGTATACATTTTATCGACGTCAAGCGTAAGCTTCTTGATTACCTTGGAATTTGATTGCAATTCGCTTAACCAAACGTATTCGCTTTCTTCGCTTTGTGTGCCATTCAATAAGCTTCGGTGTATATTATTTTAAAAACGATGCGCCGCTGCAACATCAATTACCGTGGCCACCACATCGAACAAAAACGTGATTTGGATGCAAACATTATTATTTTTGTTATTCATTGATACATATAATTCAACTAATAATTTTTACTTTGATATGGCTTTGTGTTTATCGTTATTTATACAGGGTAATATGAAGAGGTTTTAATATGATATCACTTCTTACTCCTTTTGATTTTGGCCCTTAATTTTGCAGTTTATTAATGATTTAATTTCAGTCCAAATAATGTTTTAAGATATTAAAGTAATGCTTGTATTATAAACTTTTTCTTTGAGATAATCCCATATTGAAACATCAGAAGCCGCCAGATAATGCTATAGCGGTGGCCTGTTTGTATCATCTATACCATTTTCATACCATACCACATTTATCCAATATCCAATCCATACCATATTTATCCAACTCTAAACCCGTTTTTTAACCCAAAAGCCGATTTTGATTCATATGAGTGTGTTGGTCCACTAATTTTATTCAGCAGTCATCCGCCCGCAAAAAATAAAGAGAAATACGTACAATTACGACCGAGCAAGTAGCTTTAAAAAACTATATTTCAACATAACAAATTTAGTCTACATTAATTCATATTTAATACTAACAATATTTCAGTAACTTACTTTGGTTTCTAATTAGAAATTGAAATTAAATTATTTTTATAGTATTCAAAAATATCGCTTGTCCTTCAGTAAATCGAAAATGAATAATAATGAAAAATGAGTTATATAAAAACTAAAACGTTTTCTCAAAACGAAATTTAACCGTTTTGCATCAGCTGATTGCGTTTTTTTTTCTTTGTTATAAAGTTACCACGTACCAATATACGAAAACAAATAGAATGCAATATAATATTATTATGAAAACAATATTTTTTCTGGAGAATGTTATTAAAAATATATTTTTGCTTGTTATTGTAAAGCATAACTACAGCTTTTTTCTCTGAAAAGAGTGAAAATATAATTTTTTAAGTGTAATAATAATGGAACAGCCGATTTTATAAACGACAGAATCACTAGAGGTGTGTTTACACATGCACTTATAACCGTTTAGAGTTTTCAATTCGGTTTCGCAAAACGCATTGAAAACTTCTAAATGAGTCAAGAATCGTTTTATGAAAGTTAAAACCGTTTTTACCCCGGATAAACACGAGGCTGCGTCATTCTCCATTAGACTTTAATAGGGGGAAAATGGGCTCCCTTTACGATTTTTTGGACACCCTGTATGTGCATATATGTTGGAGAATATATAAGTACATAACACATCCATATGTATAAAAATTAATTCGCATTAAACATTTCACATTTTTTAAAATCACGCATCTGATGCGTGTATCTTTAACCCCGGTCAAGGTGGAAGTACCTACTAATATATACATATTATACATACATAATTACTCATATTCATACGACTGAAAAAAAATAACTTAAATTATTATTGTTATATTTAGTCATAATGGCTCTACCAGGTATTATGTATTTATATGAGTTATCCTATACTTGTGTTAAAGATTATAATCAAATAACTTTATCGCAAGGACAAAATCTTATGTACAATACAATAAACTAAGTAAAGTCTCTTTATCGGATTGTATTAAATACAGGGACGTGCGTAGCAATAGCAACTATTCTAGAGATACTGTTACGTTTTCATCACTTTTATCAATTTTTTATTTACTATTGGCCGATTTACAAGCTGTCATATACTGCCGTATAATCATAATGTCGTATAATTTTGTATAAAATATGAGAGGATACGACACCAAGTAAGACACTTTGTTAATTGCTCATATATGAACAAGAAAGTGGATAAATTTCGCTCTAAAATTATAGAATTATATCGTATGCGTTCAAGAAAAAATCCATATTAATTTTTTTATTGAGTCCGTATTATTAGCTTTTAAAATCCAAATGAGGGATTAAATTAAAATGTTGATGATACAATTGAAACGTATATGTATGTGTATATGTATATCAATCAGTTGACATTTTTGAATTTCGCCAGTGTTCACGCGCACCATGCGTTCCATAAATCAACTTCATCTCAAAAATTAAAATATTTAGTTAATGAATTCGACTTGAATGCATATGATGTGTACAATGGAAAACTGAAAAGTAAAGAAAGAGTAATAAAAGCAAAATCAATTGTAATAGTTTTAAGTTCAGCTGTTAAGAGCAGTAGTATTGTTTTGTGTAGCATTAATTTCGGTTGTCATGTTGTACTTTGGTGTAGTATGTTGTACGATTTCACTTATTCATTTTTTTTTACATCTGGCAACTCCATCCATTTGTGGGAGGAAATGATGATAATGGAATGGAATGAGGAGTTCGTTTACAAAATTTTTCGCCCAGCGCATCAACAACAACGTCATTAGGCGTTTTCTCATAAGGTTATAGCAGCGCTACAAAAACAAACTCGACCGTATATTTTGTTTTTGTATGCAGGGTTGGAAATCCCTTTCCCCTGTCAAATTCATAACAAAATTGCTGATTTATTGCTCTCATATTTTTTTGCTGATTTATTCGACATAAGAATAAATCGGGAAGAAGAAGAGAGCTATGCTGGTGACATAACATTATTATTGAGCCATGGTTTTTCTTTTTTAACTCAATGCACGGAGTATGCTCTGAGAACTCTGATTCAAATTTAAAACGCATAGAGTACGAACTGTCAGATAACAGCTTTTTATAAATAAGTTTATTTTTCAACCGTTTTGATTATTTTTGTGCAAATTGGATAAATTAATTATTCTGAGCCCTTGACCGCCATTTAAAATTTTTCTGTATTCTGTCAAAATATTTTTTTCAATCGTGCTTTGTCTGCTTAGTCAATTTCTTCTGAGCACGTAGGGCGCGCTCTGAGTGCACTCTGAACACAAAAAGAAACACAATTACGTTTGCTCTGAGTGGTCAGAGCTAAAAAGAAACACGATTATGTTTTTGGCAACTCGTGCTCTGCTCAGAGCTAATAAAGAAAAACACCTATTACCATCTCGAGCGCTGATTGGCCGAAGTATTTTTTTAAATCAGCACACTGTAAATAAAACAAGAGTTACAAGTAATATATACTCAGAAAAAAAATTTTGTTTAAAATAAAAGGTATAAAAAGCTTCAGCAATAATATATTTTGCAGTTTTATTTAATTTTCGTTATTTATTTAATAATCTGTCTATTTAATATTCTTATTTTGAAGTACATTCGCTCACAAAAGAATAGGCTTTTAATTTTTTCATCGCATTCGACTTCTGAAGTTGTTGCTCTAAATATTTAAATAGTCCGCATTTAGTACGATAAAAATACTTTTCTCACATTTTTTAATTTCACTAACACACATATAAAACATTTCGAATAAAGAGTTTCTTTCACTGTAAACACCAACAGCTTCGTTATCAAAAAACATGTGTTTTCGTCGATCATGTACAAAGTGTAATATTAGGTCCGTTCCCGTACTTTTTGGGTAAAGTCTGGTAAACTGAGAGTAAACGAAAAATGCTCTCTCTGATACACAAAAATGCACAAAAGTACGGGAACGCACAAAACCACTTAAATCCAAAAAACAAAGTTTCTGTGATATTTAATAAAATTAAAATTATTAAATCTTACAAGAAAATAAATAAATAATGAAAAAATTAAACATAAATTGTTCGCCTGTCTGCTTTTGTAGAATCTTCTGGTTCACAATCACCATTTGCATTATTCAGAAATGGCAGAAGCTTTTATAGCGTCAGAAGTTGAACAAACAATTGCGTCATTAACTTGTGGAGAATGTAGCTAAAAATTAACTACTATACTATTAATTAATTTTCAAATGTCATTTAAACATTTTCCATTTTAAATATCACTTATTTTTCTAAAAATTCTCTATTTATTTATTAATTTCAAATTTTCAATATATTTTCACAAAAGCTAAACAGCTGATAAATACAAAACAGCTGATTGTTTGACACTTTTAACATTTTTACCCGAAGAAAAAGTGCGGGCTATTTCGTGCAAGAAGAAGAAGACAATTGCTCTCTCATCTCTGCTCTCATTTGCAAGTTTTTTGAGTACGGGAACGCTTTCTGGGCTGTTTTGGGCGAACTCGTTCACCCGCGTTGTAGTATGGGAACGGAGCTATTGTATATGTGATTTGTGGTGTAAACTATTGAAACCGCCTGGTTATGTTTCACATTTAAGATTTAAAAGTTTAAATAAATTAAAAATAATTTTAAATATAATACAAAAACCGAAGAAATGTGGATTTTGGGCTGTGCAAAACTAAAGCAACTTTTCAATATTTGTTAAGATATTCCTTATTTTGATTTGATGCAGCACATCTGCGATACATTGATTTTGCCAGCTTGGTGAATGTGCGATTCCCCATTTTTATACAAAATCTGTCTTAGCTCAATGCTCTTTTTGGAATTAAAGTCACTATACCATGGCGAAATTATAACAGGTGATAGCAGCGTCAGCTCTGTCTTCTTCTTCTCTAATTTTTTTTATATGAAGTTAATCTTAACTGTCAAAATCTTTGTTTTTTTGTTTTGTTTTCCATGCATTTGTTCTTGTGCTTTTGACAATTACAATTTTTAGCAACAACAAAGTAGCGTGTTGTTATTGTTACGTTGTACTTGTTGTAATGCTGCTACCACCATGTTAAATCCGCCTTGTCACTATACATGTTGGAATTCTAAAATGTGTTTCGAGGAGTTACAGTCGAGTGGTTGTGCCGGCCAATTGCTAAATTTTGCTTAATAAACTTTAAACTGTTTCGAGTCGTTTTCAAAATTTTTTTTTAATAGCTCAAGCCGTTCGTTTGTCCAAAAAAATAAAAGTCATAAATTAACTGGTTCGTTTTGGCCAACAAAATAAAAGTCATAAAATAATTGTTTATTTTTGCCCGACAAAATAAAAGTCAAATATAACTATTATTTCTTGCCAAAAATCATAAAAGTCAATAATTTACCGTTTTATTTAGCCTATTACGATAAAAGTCATGTATTTAAAAGTCATACAATATTTAGCCAATGAATAAGGCGGGTGAGCAAAACTTCCCATACACTATTTTTCAAATTTTTTTTTTTTTTGACCGGTCTAGCAAGATGAGGCCGCGCGTTATCATGTTGGAAAATTACGGTATCGTACCTATTCTGGTCGTTTTTTGGTCATTGCTCTCTTCAAACGAGTCAATTGTTTTCGATATAGCTCTCCCGGAATAGTTACACCAGGTTTTAGCAGCTCGTAATAGATGACATCCTTCAGAGCATAACCTTGGCGCCATGAATGTCCTACTTCTACGTTGATGTTCCTGGTTGGTCAGGTTTCACATACGACTTCTTGCGTTTCGGGTTGTCATTATAAATAAATTTTTTAGTGCAATACAAAATTTTAAATAAAATTTAGTCTCCCTCATAATTTAAAATATATACAATTCAGCAAATATCGATATTTGAAATAAACACAGGGTGTTATAAGTACAAAAAAAATCATATTTTATTAAAATTACTGCGGTTGAAACTTGAACGTCTAACTATATGAGACAGTATCTTTTAAGCTAAATAAATTTCTCAATAGTCCCTGAAGACCCCATTCTCCCAACTTCCGACACAAAATTACTATGAAACCGTTGCCATAAAACAAAAGTTGAAACTTGCTTACACTCTGTAATTACTCTATTTTTTGGATTTTCTTGAAACCAGTGCTGACATTCATTTTCCGAAAAATTGCTGAGTTTGCAATCTTAAGTCTCCCGAAATAGTTCCACTCGGGCGATACACACGCGGTTGTGCAGAACAATGCTGGCGTTCGCCCTAATCTCAACCTTCTTGTGCAAAGCTCCTTCAAATAAATTTAAGTCCTTTGTGGCTTCAAAGTATAAAGTACCTACTTTCTATGTACGTAATTATACAACCGAGCCGATTATTTTTGACAGCGGTGGCGTCTTGCTGAAAACAACCGGCGGACTTTGAGCCGATCGGCGTATTGCTCTGCTGTTCACTTATTATGATTGTGAACATGTTTTGAATTTTTTTTTTTTTTTTTTTTATTTATTTATTTATTTATCGTATTTCATTCATTAATAATAAACATAATATATAACAATATTATTAGTAAGAACATATAGATAATAAAGAATTCCGCGAAGCCAAAGTGGCTTGTCTGCAGAAAATGCATGAAATATGTGTAAAAGTTCTGTCTTTAAATGAAAATCTAGGTTTATAGTAGCACTTTTGCTACTAAATTAGCATTTTAGGCAACGCTGATCACTAGTCACAAGAAAGCTCATAAACAAAATAAAAACAGCAATACAAACGAAACAAAAAAAAAAAAATTGAAAATTAAATGAAAAACAAAAAAATCAATAAATTCAAGTGAGTCCCTTCCATACGCCGAATAAAATTGTCTGCTACATTTTTTCCATACTGTGCTATTAAAAGATTAAAATTAAAAATATTGTATCTTATAAGATCTGAATTAAATGTCAGAAAATATTCATATTCAATAAAAATTTATTTAACGCAAAAATGAAAAGCGAATTGGAAGTCCGAGAAAATTTTAAAATTTTTTTTCAAAAGCAACATCAGTTGTCTTTAAAAAAAAAGTGTCAAAGAGGTAGGGGCTAACCCTAAAACCATTTCTAGCGATATTAAACGATTTAATAACTTTCCAAGCATGTCTCTAGACAGCCTTCATCAAAACGGGTGTAATTACCACCTTAATAGTGTTTTGTAGCTAATTTTTATCATATCGTTTATGGAATTCCCCAAGCTTTTAAAAAAATGCATTAGTTATGAGGTATGATGTGTATTACAGACGTTAGCGATAGTCAAAGTCAAAAATTTGTGAAAAACATTAAAATTAATTGTTTTGACTAAATTTGAGATAAAAGTGAAACAAATAAATAAAATACTTCCCGTCATAGTAGCTGGATAAAAAAAGTAGTAGTAGGAAAGCTGATTGCTCAGAAATTTTCGTGCGCAGGACTAAAAAGAATATTGGGCTGAAGACGTACAAGGTACAACAAGTTCCAGATAGAAACGCCGTCAAGAATGAAACCTCAAAACAACGAGCTATAAAGGTGAAACAATATTATGTTGAGAAATTCGAATTCTGTATAATGAACTACGAGATTTACGTTTAGCTGACTTGACTTTTCCAAGCTTCCTGGGCAGGAATTTTATACAGCCGATTCTCGAAAATATGTCGGGGGCAAATTCAAAGCCAAAAAGATGACAAAATTTCCAAAGAAATTCCTTGTTTGGCAGGCAATTGTTGTTGTGGCAAAAGAAGCCGCTCATTCATGACATCGGGTACAATCAACGGTGAAATATATGTGAAGGAATGCTTGCAAAAGAGGTTGTTTCCATTTTTACGCCTGACCTTACTTTATGGCATTACGGCAAAGCGGCCTTAGAGAGGTTCCAACTGAATGAAGTGATTTTAGTGCGTAGAGATGCCAATCCACCAAACTGTTGAGAACTAAGGCCGAATGAGAGATACCGGTCTTTAGTAAAAAGAGAGATGAAGTTAACAAAACCAAAAGATTTTCAAGACTTAAAAAAAGTGGTCTTCCGCAGCAGTGAGGATGTCGGATTCTACCATAAAAACATTAATGGACGGAGTACCTGAAAAATTAAAACTTCATAATTCTTGGTTCTGTATTTTTTTCAAATCTCAAAATAATTTATAAAATAAAATACTTTAGTTTATAAAAATCGGACTTACTGGTTTAAAAGATTTCATCATTTTTGTAGCGCTCAATTTTATTCGGCGGAGTCCTTATGGGGGGACCACATGAAAGATCTTCGGGAGCAAAAACGAAATGTTTCAACAGATGGCTCAAAAATTCTGGTACTCTGACTTTTTGTATTCCTTGCAAGGACTGTTATTGTCTTTCTTTGCTTTCTTTTTATTATACTGAAATATATATTTTACACTAAATTTATGTAAACACTCATTAACAAACATGAATAAAATTATCACAATGTAATTTCTTCCAATCATTTTGCAAAATTTTAGTTTCAATGTGAAATATTATTCAATTTGTAAACAAACAGTTGTCAAAATAAAACTTGTTTAAGGCTGTCTAGACAATCATATTCAACAAAAAGCTCTGTTTCACAAAACTAGCAATAAAGTTTTCTTATAGTGCGGACACACGAGAGGGAATTACAGGCAAATTTAATTTACCATTTCGTTGAAATGCGTTTGAAATGCGCAATTTTGTCTTCCAAAAACTGTCAAATGGAATAAAATTTACTTGCAATCCCGAAAGTAGTTTACCAACCCTCAAACACATGATTAAAAAAACAGGTAAAATATAAGATCTATTACATTTTCTTTAACATTTTTCATAGTAACTGCTCCTGTTATATATACTAATAAAAGCAAGAATTTAAAAATAAAATAATTAAGCCGGAGAGCAGCTCATTGCTATTCCTTCAATCATCATAAATGGCATATAAATTCTTGCTATCTAAATCCAACTGAAAGGCCGCATATTTATTTATTTTTATTTTCAGAAACCACACACAAAATAGCTCTGTTTTTTTTTGCTGACCTATAAGTTCATTGTATCAAATTTGAAATTGAATCAAAAATTGTTGTTTTACAGCAAAACTAAAAATTAACGATTTTTTTAAAGAAGATAAACGCATCTCATTTGGTTTCGCATTCATTTCGATTTAAGTTTATTAACTGCTTCAAGAAATCAAACAGTATTTTTAAAATTAAAATAAAAGTGCATGGCAACCACTTTTTATTAAAAAAATTTCAAAACATGATATTATATAGTACAAATTTTTTGGTAATTTTTCCAATATAAATGTGATTTTGTGATAGTTTTACTAAATATTAACCAAATTTATATTAGCCCTGTTCACTCTTTAGAGTAAAGTGCTGGTTAACGGAGTAACAGAGTAAAAGTGTAAAGCAAAATTACTCTACAAAAACAAAATATACGACATTTGCTTTTACTCACACTTTACACTTTTACTCTAGTTCGACCCTTTAGTAAAATATTTGTTACTCTGTTACTCTGAGTAAGACAGAAAATTAGTGTTGCCTACTTTTCGATTTGTACGACAACAAAAAATAAAAACAAAAGTTTTGTTCCTGGCGCTTTTAATTCGGAACATTGATCGCAGAGAAAATAAAAAAAAGCTTGTCAACAATATGAAATGAAAAAATTTTGAATTTCTACTCATGTTTTTATTTATAAGAACGTTTGAAAACTATTGCGAATCAATTTTATCTTCTTTTCACCTTCAACACACTTAAATTTGCAAACAGCTTCTAGCATTAAAGGATGTTTTTGCACTTTTACTACAAACTTTTTCAATGGAAAAAAAGTAAACAAATAATGAAAAATATATTTTTTCACTTTTACTCCAGAGAGTACTTTTTTAGTTTTAGAGGCGTTCACGCTCTAGAGTAAAACATTACTTTTTTACTCCGTTACTCAGCGCTTTACTCCAAAGAGTGAATAGGGTTATTATAAGCAAAGAAACTATACCTTTAAAATTAATTGTAACGTACTACATAAAAACTTATACAAAACTTAGATTTATATTAAATGTATGTAATTTTTCATTACATTCCTGTGGTGATTATTCCAAAATGCAACCCTTTAGCATAATCTTCCACCATTCTAATCACACTTTCAGAAACAATTATATTTTTCATTTTATCTCAAATACTACGCACTTATAAATCGGTATCGGTATTCACGATCTGGCGTATTTGGTCTTTTATTCTGTATTTTTGTTGTAATTATAGAAACAAAACACGTACGAATTTTCAAATACTATATATAGATATCAAAAATACAACGGCGAGAACTTATTGCAACTTTTGTATAGCTTTTGCAGCATTTGGGTTTTTTTTTTCCAATCAGAATTTAATTATACAGCGACACAAAAAAAAAAGTGTGAGCAAGAGGTTAGATCCATCCTATCCTATGGGTTTCGAATAGATTAAGAATCCGAAGGTCGTTGTATCAAATTGGCTCCAGCTCTCACATAAACTCAACATTTTTGAATTTTTGAAGAATGTTAGTGTTTTTTCAGATAACGTAATTTTTAATTAAAATTAGTCAAAAAGCACAGCTAAAACTTATAAAAGCCTGGCAAGACAGATAATGGTTTGGAAAATAATAATTAGAGGTCTAAGGATTTGAATCACGGTCTTATTAAGCTTTTATTAACTAGTCAACGTTCAAACTGAGGTAAAATATGAATAAAACCAGCACATAACCTACACATATTTATGTATGTATACATATGTTTGCATTTACATATAAATGTATGTGTCTCTGCGAATACTGCTTATATAATATAAAATCATTTTATTTTTTTATTATAAATATTTATTATTATCAAATAGAAAACAAAAATAAAGTTCACAAAAAGAGGAGCACGTATTTATTGTTATTTGTATATCGTATGTACCAGTAAAACTGGTTCTTCTTTAGAGCATATTACTAATTTTGATAACGTGAACTCATTTTAGATTATTTTTCTATTGGACACAAGGTACACATACATTATACATACACACATTTGAGAATCACTCAAAGATTTTTTATTAATGAATCAGTACATTTAAATGTGGCCTTTTCGTACTATGTATGTATGCATGGCCTTTGTTTATTTCAATACTTCACGAAGTACAAGGGTAAATCCGGAAAAAGTAAACTAAGAAAAAAATGTTTGTGCCCAATATATATTTTACTTGATGGTAACTTCATCTTTCTATGAAAATTTACATATCATTGATTTGTTTTTTATAATGGTTGACAAAAAAAATTTCATATTTATATAATTTTAAAATTTGAGTTGTTAAGAATAGATTTTGAAGCAGTTTATAAGGAGTATTTCAACAAGTGTTGCAGATTTCACAAGCGTGCTCTATAGACGTGGCGATTTTATTATAGAGCATTACAATACGGTTTAAGAACGTATCCAAATGATTCAAATTTACAATGAAAATTCAAGTATTTTTGCGACCACGATACGCAGACTTTGTGCTGATTTTTCACGGAATCACACGCCAAGTGAAAGGAATGTGAAAGGAATATTGCAGAAATTCGAGCCGGCCGGCTTAATACAAGACTTGAAACCATCAACCCATGCACATGCAGCACGGTCTGCAGAAAATATTGCTTCTGCGAGTGAAGCTGCCACAGAGAGCCCAAGAGCATCAATTCACAGTAATACATCTCTCCACGGCCATGATGAACGATTTTTTTTCCGGAATTGGCTGATATTGACACCGAGGACTTCTATTTTTCACAGGATGGAATAACGATCTCTAAAATTCGTTGCAGTCAAGATATCGAGATAAAAATAATTTTAATAGCTTATAGCTCCAACACAAAATTTAGTGGAATTGGTCAATAACCACGCCTATTTTCCCATACAAATGTGCAAAACATGTGTAAAGCTCCGAGCTCAACAAATTTTGGCATGAGCCACTTTTAGGTCAGATAATAGAAGAATTATGAAAATAAGCGTGGTCGCTTAACTACCACGTCCACTTCCCATATAACTCGCCTTGCCCACTTCTTATACAAACGGAAAATTCAAGAAGCTATAAGATCATGGTGAGTCCTTTCGAAAACAATCCGTAGTTATGTAGAAAAAATTTTGATATTGCAATTACAATCCATTAATATTTCGAACATTTTTTTAATGAGAGGACTTTCAATTTAATAATATGGAAATCCAGCTTAACTATGCTTACTTTATTTAAATATTTGCAAATAATGGAAAATCCGGTTAAGATCGGTAGTATTGTACGCTACCTTTCGAAATTAATAAGTTTTTTTGACAGTTGTAATATTTTTGGCATACCCAGAAGGAATATGAGGAATGCATGACTTTTATCCTAAACGAATTCGGTCATGAAAAAATCTTAAAGAAAAGATGAATCGAACTGTAAGGGAACATGAAATACACAGATTTCATCTCTTATAGCTTTGCTTCAGTTTTTATACAATCAAAAATAGTAAAGAGAAAACATATCTTACTAAGTAATGCAGCTTGAAATGTATGAAAGACAGCAGCGATGAGCAATTTCTTTTTTCTAACCGCGACATGCATGTTGTGCGCGTCTGTGTATTTTTTTTTTCAAACTTGAAAACAGTAACTTAGTCGTTTTGTTAAAGTTGAATAATCAACACATCTTCAACGTTAAATTATTATCGAGAAATTAAAAAAAAATGTGAAGTGAGGTTTTGAAAAATGATTTGAATTCATTGAAAAGTAAGTAATTACTGTAATATGAAATTTTTTTTGTTTTTGCTTTTGTTTTAAAGGGAATGTTGATGAATGTAAAATTCTTTCAGAATAGGTCCTTAAAACCCAGGTTAAATGAAATATATCGGTGTATAAAATTCTTTTCCAGAAGAAAAAACAGTAAAAATTTCCTATTAAATTACATTTTCTGCTATTCCTTCATTGATGACATTAGAATCCAAGATTTGATGCATGATATTAGGAGCGAAAATATAATGTATGATTTCGACATCGATTCTTTCATTTACGATAGTTATTGCACAAAATTGTAATGAAAACTTTTATTTGCTTTCCAAGGTAATGTTAAGTAGGAAGCATTACTTTTCGTAGGACATCGCCGTGTTAAAAATCATGCATTCTGGAAGTTATTGCTTATAGGAGCTATGCATTCCAACGTGCATTCCTATACATTCCATTTTTCTTCTGGGTAATCAAATATACTTATATGTTGATTACATATAAGGTAGGTGAAGCAGTTGATTCCACCCATTTAAAACCGTAACACTGACTTAAATTTACTTATATCGCTTCCTACTCTGAGTTATATAAAAACGACAGAAATTAATACACCTATTTTTCTGGTGTAGGGCAATTTTTTTTTTTACAGATTAGTTCATATTTTTTGGATTATACAAAAAACTTTTAATGTCTTTAAAGTACACTGATACCACAAATAATCAAATTTTTACACCGTTTTTCTCCGATATGGATTTAATGTTTTGTTAATAAAAATTGGATCCGCAGCTATCCGAAGCTAAGAAATTATATTTTACATTATATAATTTATATATTATATATTAGAATATTTCGCACACCTTCGCAAGATAGACCTGGTCCACCAAATTTAAGGAATTATCTTGAAATTTTAGTTTCTAAAAACCAAATATTTTTCCAAAAAAAAAATTCTCTCGTTTTTTTAAAGTATTTCATACATTTTTCATGTATAACACACCCTTCCGCAAAACGCTTTAAAATGCATGCTAGCACTAGCACTTTGCGTTTAGCATTCATCAACTTCGACAGCTTGCCCACAATTATTTAATAAGCTAATTCCTCCAATATTTTTTTAATATGCTAACGAAATATTTATGAATAGAAATTGAGAAAAAACATTTCTAATATCGACGCGTCAAAAAAATGATTTTTTTCCGCAGTCAAACCACTGTGCGCCGTTGGACTTTTTTCTTCTAAAAAGAGAAAACTACGCAAAACTTATTGTGTCACTGCAATTGTTTAATATAGATTCTATATCGATTCTTACGAAATTATTACTTAAACCCGACTAAAATGGCGGACAAATATCACAAGAAGATTTTAGAATTCTTAACGAATACAAAACTCAGCGACGATTTACAATCGATAAAGTTTGTCACAAAATAGCTCTGTTCACGTACTTTCCCATCAAAAACTTTCAGAGAGAGAGTAAAAGAAAGATTGAGAAAAAAAATTTTCCAAAGAGAAACTATCAGAAAAAGTACGTAAACAGAAAACTATTGAAAACTTTCAACTAAACAGTGGGTCGGTTATTTTGACAGTTAATTTTGTGCGGTTTATAATTTAATTCAAAGAGTAATCTGTTGAAATTATTTCATGTGGCACACTCGCATTCAGAAATACTTACATTTTCCAAACCACAAATTCACTTTAACAACCACAATTTTCGTTGACGTTTTGATATTTGACAGTTCTTTTTTTCGGCAGCTGAAAATTTGTGTTGCCTTCAGTGGGAGAACGGCCCCACTTTTCATTTCTTCTTTCTTGTTGTGGCGGTATAATCGGTTTTAACGATATTGAGTATGTATGCACTAAAGTAAAGGCATAACACTAATTTTAATGCCTTACATTGTTATTTTCTCATTTTTATTATAAGTTTATATTTTTACTTCCTTTATGTTTCATTTGTCGGGGAAATTTCTCTTAGATTTTTGCAACGTCCGTGGACTGAGAACGAACTTATTTGCATTGTACTTACATATGAATATCTAATAATATTTACTTCATACTTCAAATGATTTTATAGTGCTTAAAAACAAATCAAACTAAATCGCAAACACAATTAACGTGCATTTGCTGTTCGGATTATCTTCTGTCTTAAAAAGGTCCAAAAATATTTTTTTGAACTCCATCAAATGAATTTGCATATTTCTTTTTGTTTTCATATAGGCTTGCTTCTTCATGCGTTGCTTTAAGTTGGCAACTGTTTTAACAATTTGGTCTGGTGTATAGCAATCTGCCGTTTCCGTAGACAGCACTTTGTACATTTTACCCTCCGCTTTCTTCTTCATACCTTTAATACCTGGTACATGAGAGTTGGCCAAACGATCTCAAAATGCTCACGAAATTTAATTCACTTGCCTTCTTTCCACTACGTGCTGATTCTGATATGTCTGACGTAGATGCTGTTGCAGGATCGTCAGCCTTTGACGGAAGAGAAGCGCATAACAAAATTAAAAAACATACATAGTATGTGCATAAAAGACAGAAAAAGGAATTTAACAACGAGATATTTTTTTTTCTCGTGAGTCCATTTAGAAACATGCGCGCTCAATATAAATAAATTTTTTACATAACGTTTGAAGTCAATTTCTAAGCAAATGCTAACTTCGAATGTTCGAACTTGCTCTAGCAATGCAACCTTGCGGCAACACATGCAAGTAAACTGCTGCTTATTCATACGAATTCAAGTAATTTCGAACCCGAATCTCCCAGATGAAAGTCTAGTGCACTATCCACTAGGCTATCGAGGTCGTCTCACACACACACACACAAATCACATATCGCTGTTTTAATTTGCTATTGTCTTAACATTAAATTTTTCAAAATCGAGTTTTTATGATAAAGCGTGTTCACTTTCATCTGTACCGAAAACTTAACATCTTTTATTTTAGTTTAAATTACAAATTCACGAAACAATACTCCAAATACCAAAATGTTTTTTGCTTCTCTTGCAAAATTTGAAAAATGCGTTTTAGTACATTAGCATATTAAGGCAGCGATATACAAGATAACGCTTTCAGCGTTAAAAAAATGTTACGTTCTGCGCATCAACAACTACGTCATCACCATCTCGAGCACTGATTGGCCGAAGTATTTTTTTCAATCAGCTGATTTAATTTTTATTTCTCTAATATCTTCGGTGTTTTTTAAGGAAATTCTTCAAAAATTGTATAGTATATACTCAAATATATGTATAAAATATTCTCAAAGTTTCAATAAATCCTATTCATTTTTTATACTATAAAAAAATTAATGAAAATCATTGAGAAAACGCTATTAGGCTATTTCCCCTTAAGGAAATTTAAAGTTACTCCGCTCTTTTTTCCTTATTATTTTTACAATTAAAAACAACATAACACATTTTCACTTTTTCACAATTTCTTTAATTTCACAAACACATGTACAAAACATTTTCGAACAAAGAGTTTTTTTGCACTATAAACATCAACAACTACGTCATCAAAAAACATATGTTTTCGTCGAACTTGCGCAAAGCGTAATCTTGTATATGTGGTTTTTGGTTTACAGTCACACTGCCTCAATTGGCATTTTACTACTGCTATCAGTTGCTTTGTTATAACTTTCAGTGGCTTCAGCGACAACCACACTAACTACAGGAGCTCTTGAACCTCTTACGACACCAATAAACATTATCCGATTTAAAAAAAAATATATATATAACCAGGGAGCGGAATACGAGGAATTCTCTTATTTTTTTTTTTGCGAAATCATACATTGTGGTTGATGAAATACATAAGCGTTTCAAGTCCTCCTGATTCCAAATACTTATATAAAATTTATTTTCCCTTTTTTCTGTTGATCAAAAATTTTGCCTTTTTCACTGTTTTTGTGCTTTTTTCGAATTTTTTTTCTAAGTAATAAATGTTTTTTTTTTTTGGAGTTCTCTACCCATTACTCTTTTTTAATCATATACTATTATATATATACTATAAATATATACTATTTGATTGTCACGAAAAAAAAAATGGATGTAAACCGATAGAAAAATATTAAGACGGTGAATTAAAAAAAAGAAGAAGCAAATGATAGCTTCTCATTTTGGGAAAAAAACAAATGAATTTTACGATGACCCTAGCAAAATGATGCTGACGTGGGACATACTGTTATAAAAGCTCCACAGTCCAAAATTCGAAAGCTATTTTGAGAAATATATAAGGACAAAAAATTATGCCGGTCCCAAACGATTGATGAAACGAAGGTGGGTTACATGACTCAAAGTTAAGCTGGTGGATTGTGTCTGTAAAAATTTTGGAAAAGGTGAACGCATCTGCAACTTTATTTGAGGGCTCCCTTGGTCGATGGTCATACGTTGACACCAAACGACCAAAACACAATAAATGTATATAAAAGATTATATATAAGAAAAATAATGTTTTTTGGATATTTTTCTTATGTATTTTAAACTTATCTGCACTTTCTTTATAGAAATTATCCTTTGTTTATAGATGATATTTTTGGAAATAGTAGAATTCAAAAGACTTTTACCGAAAAAGTTCTGGGCATAGTAGAACTTAATATTTCCAAATTACTGTATTTTTCAACTAATTACAGTTACAATACAGTAATTACTGTACGGGTAACATCACTGTCTGTGGTATTTGATAAAATTTAAAAACATCATAATGAAGATATTAATTGATTTTCAAAATTTGCATCCATTTCTGTACATCTGGATAAGTACTTAAACGCTTAATTACGCTGTCATTTGACGCCATTCTTAGCTTTTTATGGTATCCCAAAAAAAGTTGTTTTGCGTGATTAATTGTGTAAACTCACAAAAGCTTATTTTGAAATTGAGTTTTAAAGAGGGTTATATCAAGTTTAAGAATTTTTCATACAGCTTTTACCGTTTTTCAATTTCACAATAGGTGGAGAGAAAAGCTAAGTTTTACTGTAAACCCTGCAGCAGGACTTTTCTTTCCTGCCTTTTTTCGAACTCAAGTTTAATTATCTACTTCATTTATTAGTTCTATGCATTAAAATGAACCAATGGTTAAAAAAAAGTCCTGCTAAAGGATTAACAAAATCATATGTACATATTTGATTTCACTTCAGTTTCATATAACAAAATATTTCAAACTAAATATAAAAACTTTTCCAATATTATTAATTTTTACTAATGCTTTTATACACAAACTTCTTCTCATCATTCCTACAAACTTTTTAATATCTAAAATGCACAAAAACAATTTTAATAACATTTTAACATTTAGCAAATAAATAAAATTAATGAGTTTTGGAAAATAACAACAATACAATAAAATAAAATTGAGTGTTGTGCAACCTTACACCGATTTTAAGGACAAAACTTCAAATTTCGAAATGCATGGACGAAAAAATAAATTTTGTACAAAATTGTACAGTAATTATCTGAGAAAATGGTGTAAGTATTACTAAAATAGAATTTTTATATGATTATCAATTACACTGTGTGAACCGATTTTAATTTATGAACAATGTTAAACTTTATATATTTTGCAGCTCTGACAATTTTGCAATTCTTAAGGCTACATTACAATAGCTCGTCGTGGCAGCTATTGACTGCCAGCTAATCAGAGCAGCGCTCCAAACTGCCACTGCTTTACTGTCATGGCGCGCTATTGTAATTTAGACTTTAGTCTTCTTAGTTTTCATTCAGTTGGGCGCATTCATTATTTTATATGTCTCACCAACTTATAATTAAACCGGTCATAGCTGTATGAAATGGAACAGAATTACAGCAGTCGACGGTTTTACATCGACTTAACCTTCGCATCTACCACTGCGGTGTACCATACCCCAGAAAAAATCACAATATTCTAGTTTTGTAATTTGCTCTTGGCCGCTGAGTAAAGAATTTATAAGTTTTTGTTTTAAATATTTACTTTATAATAATATTTTAATTTTTTGGAAAAAACAAGGACCTATTAAAAAGAAAAAAAGTTTTCATTACTTTTCTTTATGTCGTATTTTGGAAATGTCTGTTTGGTGTATGAAATGAAAAGTGCGTGTTTGAAAAAAGTAAGTGGTGGATGCGAAGGTTAAAGGCTCAATTATGCACAAGTAACGCAACGTAGCGTAGCGGAACGTAAAAATCTATGGAAGATAGAACTCTACATTGCGTTACGATTTCGGTTATCACTTGCACTCACTGGTTATGTCACAGATATTTATGTGATAGTTGGCAACGTTACGTTACGTTCCGTTACTTATGCATAATTGAGCCTTAAGTCTACATATTTCTATTTTTTGTCGAACGATGACGTCACTGGGTTGTATCTGATTAGCAGATTGCCAATTGAAATAACTATTTTTAAAAAAGTACGCAAACACGAATGTACAGGTAGACCTCGCTTAACACGGGGGTTCCGTTCCAGGAAAATGCCGTGTTAAGGGAAATCGTGTTAAATGATACAAGGAACCAGTGCAAAACGGGGGGTTACGTTCCAAGATCTTAAAAGACACCAAAAAATAATTGTGTTTTTATTTTTCGGACTGTTTTTTAATTAAAATTATTATTAAACATACTAGAAACCTGCACGAGTACGTAAAAATGTAATCAATTGATCGCAGAGTACGATGAGAAACGATGCGGAACTGTAAATTCAGCATCGTCGCATCGCATCGTGTTACTCATTAGTAATCGTTTATTGCGTTTTCTTCTTTGCAAATTCAAATTTGCATACAAATGATCGCGTGCTCTATATTAGGTCCGTTCCCGTACTTTTTGGGTAAAGTCTGGTAAACTGAGTGTAACCGAAAAATGATCTCTCTGATACACAAAAATGCACAAAAGTACGGGAACGCATAAAACCACTTTTCTTGCACGAAACAAAACGTCAAATTTTAACGACAGTTAAATTCAAAAAACAAAGTTTCTGTGATATTTAATAAAATAAAAATTGTTAAATCTTACAAGAAAATAAATAAATAATGAAAAAATTAAACATAAATTGATCGCCTGACTACTTTTGTAGAATCTTGTGGTTCACAATCGCCATTTGCATTATTCAGAAAAAGCAGAAGCTTCTACAGCGTCAAAAGTTGAACAGACAATTGCATCATTAACTTGTGGAGAATGTAATTAAAAATTAACTAATATACTATTAATTAATTTTCAAATGTCTTTTAAAAATTTTTCATTTTAAATATCACTTATTTTTCTAAAAATTCTTTATTTATTTATTAATTTCAAATTTTCAATATATTTCCACAAAAGCTAAACAGCTGATAAATACAAAACAGCTGATTGTTTGACACTTTTAACATTTTTACCCGAAGAAAAAGTGCGGGCTATTTAGTGTAAGAAGAAGAAGACAATTACTCTCTCATCTCCGCTCTCATTTGCATGTTTTTTTGAGTACGGGAACGCTTTCTGGGCTGTTTTGGGCGAAAGCGTTCATCCGCGTTGTAGTACGGGAACGGACCTATTGTGTAGGAAAATATTGTCAAATTGAAATCAATTGTAATTTGCTGTCACAACAATTATTATTATTTTAATTAAATTTTTTAAATATGTTTATTAACTATTTCACTATTTTTGCATTAAAAAAAAGTAAGTTTTATTAATTTTAATAATTAATAAAATTCACTTTTTTTTAAATAAATTTAATTTTTCTTAATAAATAAATTGTTTCCTATTTTTGTATCTACATCAAAATCAACAAAATTTATTTTTTCTTCAATTAATTTGATTTTGCAAATAAAGGAATTTTTAAATACATTCATATGAGCAATCTTCAGTTTAGTATTTGTATAGAATCTTTTTGGAACGACTGCTCAACTACTTTTTAGTTGGAAAAACATAATTGCAGATAAAAGTATTAAAAAATAACATTCAGCAAAAAACTGATAGTGTTAGGGCGATGTTACACGATCAATGTTTTGCTGTCAAACAATGACATTGTTGTTGTTTTGAAAAATGAACACTGAGCAAAAGAGAGAATGAACACATTTCACTTCAAATTTTTTTACTGACGAAAAAAACCTGCATCGCTTCAAATAAAATGGGGTTGCCGAAGATACAGTGTTGTATTTTACTGGAAAATACCAATATTTTATGGAAAATAGTACACTTTTTACTAATTTATAAATACATTTTTTTCCTTTGCCACCCGCAAAGGAAAAAAATGGTTTTGTTTGGTTGTGAGACTGCTGTTGAAAATATTACTTAATAATTTTTATAAAAACATGGTAATTCAATGGCCAAGTAAGAAAGTGGCGGAGTTTATTTTAATAGTTCGCAAATTTTAAAGATTATTTTTCTGGGTTTTTCATATATAAATGCAATTTTTTTTGTATAATTTGCTGCTAATTTCACCAATATTATCTCATATTGTCATTATAATTATTTTCCATCCAATTCCATTCCAATTGTTGAATTTCAATGCAATCCAAAATACAATTAAATACTTTTTAGTTGGAAAAACATAGTTGCAGATAAAAGTATTAAAAAATAACATTCAGCAAGAAACTGATAGTGTAAGGGCGATGTTACACGATCAATATTTTGCTGTCAAACAATGCAATTGTTGTTGCTTTGAAAAATGGACACTGAGCAAAAGAGAGGATGAACACATTTCACTTCAAATTTTTTTACTGTCGAAAAAACCCTGCATCACTTCAAATAAAATGGGGTTGCTGAAGATGCACTGTAGCATTTTATTGGAAAATAGTAATATTTTATGAAAAATACTACACTTTTTACTAACTTATAAATACATTTTTTTTCTTTGCCACCCTTTGCTTTGTTTGGCTTTTGTTTGTTTGTAAAAATAGTGCTGTTTAAAAAATTACGAATAATTCAGCAAAAAATTTATAGTGTAACAGGGCATCAAACGAAACGATGAAAAGAAAGTAAAAACAAAAAACATTGACAGCAAAACATTGATCGTGTAACATCAGCGTTCATTTTTCAAAACAACAACAATTTCATTGTTTGACAGCAAAACATTGATCGTGTAACATCGCCCATACATACAAAAGAAAATAAAAAAAAAACAGAGATCGATCCCCTAAACTTGGGGATTTTTCTTTTGTTTTTACGTCAAAAACTGACAACGCGTCTAGTTCAGGGTTCTTTTACGTACGGCAGTAAACTCTCCAATCCATCCAAACAAATTTCTCAGCGTTCCTGGTTTTTCTAGAAGGAATTTTTTTCTGGAACTGCTTAAAAATTTATTTTCCAGGTAAAAACAGCCTAGCGACCTTTAATTTTTAAAATTTTTTCATGAATTTTAGGATGTCTAAAGTGGACACTTTTCCGCAAAGTGCGTTCAACAAATTTCACCCATTTTTTTGTGTGTGGTCTAATATATATATGTATACTAACATATATGTAAAGGGTTTTCCATTAGGGACATAACAATTTCGTATCTTTATATGAACGCACCTTTAAACTTTTTTAATGAACTGTCAATGTCAAAAGGTTAGTTAAAGTCAACATTCTCATTATGGTTAAGTTCGCGAACCAGCAACGTTTCGAAATCATTGAAAATTACTACGGAAATTCTGAGTCGGTGGTAGCCACTTTAAGAGCGCTTACTCCAATTTTCGGTCGTAATACCGTCATGTCGCCGTCAATGGAGAGCGCTATCGTGTTATGTTGGAAGATTATTTGTGGCCGGAATTGGATGAACTTGACATCAACGATATGTGGTTTCAACAAGACAAGTACACGAGAGGATATAAACTTCAACATCCTCTGCCATTTTCATTGACAACGGATAATTACTTGTATACAATTTTTTAATTTAATTTTTTGATATCTCCAACAGTTAACCAGTTATTAGTAAAAAAAAGGATTTTTTCACCAAAGGGGAGAATTTTTTGGGGGGTCGCTCTGCAACCCCAGGATTGATTTTTGTGGTTTTTGAATCTATCATACCCCCACTAACAATTACTGAAGAAAAATCTCAGTTCAGAATTTTTATGATGTAAATCTTTATAATGACTGGACTATAAGCCTTTTAAGCGTAAAACCAACTGGCAGTTAAGCAGAAACTGACAGATAATTTTTTGATAAATAATGCGAACATAAAATTTGTTTATTGAGAAAAAAATCATTGAAATTGCGAATTATTTTTATTTATTTTTCATTATATTTTTTGTACTTTTAGGGATTGCTATAGCGATTGCAGTGGTTTTTCTCATATTGGGAATTTTAGTTGCTTGTGAGTTTTCAGCTTTAATAAATCTAATCGTGGACCACCAAGTTGCACTTAGACCTGGTAGCCAAACTTTCGGTTGGTGGTCGAAGCCTCCTGTAGAGCCGAAGATATCGGTTTATGTATATAATGTCACAAATGCAAATGAGTTTCTCAATAATGCATCTAAACCGATTTTGGATGAAGTGGGACCATACGTATACACGTAAGTAATAATTTTGAATTTACTAATTGCTTTAATCACTTCAAGTTCAGTTAAAAAATTCATACGAAACAAAAACATTTTTACCGAAGCAATTTTTATTTTAAATTTAAAATAAATTTTGAAAAAAGAAGAAGGAAGCTGCATAAAAAGCAAACGATTTATTCCTGCTGTTGTGAGTAAAATTTGTCGTCGTCAAAAACAATTATTTGACCGCTAATTTTACGTATTGACGTCAATAATGACATCAATAGATTTGATTTTCCCGCTTAACTTTAAAATAATAATAAGCATAATTTAAAATTTTTAGGGAATCGTGGGAAAAGGTCAATATTGTCGAAAACTCAAACGGAACATTAAGCTACAACTTGAAAAAAATATATGTTTTTCGCGAGGAACTATCGGCTGGCATGGAAGATGATGTCGTTATTGTACCAAATATTCCTATGTTAAGTGCAACTTCACAAAGTAAACATGCAGCAAGGTAAGTTTAAAACGGCCAACGTATATTTATAATTAGAAGAAGGATACATTGAATCAAAATCACTTTTTCTATTATAATAAGTGCCCTCAAAAGTGCGTAAACCTCGAAAGTTTTCGAGCCGTGAAACTGAATTGCAAAAGTTATATACCAAACCGATTAAATGCATTGGTTTGGCTAGCGTGTGATACGCTTTGTTGATTGTTGAAATGGAATCTTAAAAAAGAATTATTTTATGGTTTCAATTTTTGTTTCGTTTTCAACATTTAATTCCTAAATCTTATAGCTTGTTTGTTGCAAGACTGTCATAAGTCAAAAAAATAAATATTCGAGGAAATCCTATTTAAAGATTTCAATGAACTACCGCTTGGTAGAATACAATACCGATACATTTTCTTCTCACGAAAAGAGTTCTTAAAATACCGTTATACATCTTTTTACGCAATATAAAGGAATAAATAACAGTTATTTCTGTATACATAATTTAAAACTTTTCTCCTTTTTTTTTGAGAAAATTACATTTAAAGTTTACAATAATCTACCACTACGTAGAATGCTACAACGACAAAAAATCTCAAAAGAGGAGTTTATAAGATACCGTTATGATATTTTACACAAGGTAAAGCATTAAATAACAGTTAGTTCTCCATACTTACTTCTAATGCTTTTTTTTTTTTTTGATTATGACAGTTTGGCTTCCAAATCGATTATTCACAATGAAAAGATTTAAGACATCAATTAGGTGATTCAAATATTGACCAAACTCAAGCGAAGAAAGATATGTCATGAAAATTGGAGCGAACGAATATCATTTGAATTTAACTACGCATTTTCCGAAACATTTTCATTTCGACATATCTACAATTTGTCAAGGTCTGGATAGAAGCATTCTAGAATCTTTTATGAAACAATATTAATTAGGCCTTAATAAATTTAAAAAAATATGTCTAAATGTTAAACTCTTAATTTCTATACAGATTCTTACGACTAGCAATGGCCAGCATAATGGACATATTGAAAATAAAACCATTTGTCCAAGTATCAGTTGGACAGCTGTTATGGGGTTATGAGGATCCTTTATTAAAGCTAGCAAAGGATGTTGTTCCCAAGGAGCAAAAATTACCTTATGAAGAATTTGGACTTATGTATGGTAAAAATGGGACTTCAACGGTAAATAAACGAAGCAATGAATACAAAATGTACATAAGTGTTAATTACACAGAAAAGGGAACATTAGGTCGGCATTGAGTCCAGATCAAAAATTAATCATACAAAATTAAAGATAATACAATAATGGCAAACAATTCGACAAAACAGCGAATATTTCGAAAACTACACCCTCGCCCTTTTCTGTGTGGATTAACGCGAATGTAAAAAAAAAAATAATAATTTAAAAAATAAATTGAGAAGCAATATAATCAAACATTTAATCGCAAAGTTTTAGCGTTGTATCATTTTCCCTTTAACGTTTTCTTATTGAACAAAAGATTTATATTGACGATGGGAAGAAAGAAATTATTGAAAATCTCAATCACCAATTACAATTCCAAGTAAAGAAGAGAATATTTAAATTTTTATTTTGCACTTAAAATATGTTTTATGAAGTTAAAAAAGAAAAAAGAAACACACCCAGTTCATGGACGGTGTAACAAGAAGTCTGTTCATCGACGTCGGGTTAATTAGCAATTCCAGGGATCGTAGTTGTAACGGAATTTAATTTATTTTGCTTGAAACACTTCTTAAATGTTAACTGGACGATTCTTTTGTTCTCTATGCTTGCGATCTTCTTTGTAATGCTACATAATTCTTTTATGTTATGTTTGCTCACATCTATCATACAATAACTCGAAACATAGTAAATGCTTCCAATGATTTTGGTTTTTAGGATCGCATTACAATATTTACTGGTGTTGATGATATTACACAATACGGAATTATTGATAAATTCAATGGTAGGTCACATCTTCCGCATTGGCTCTCTGATGACTGCAACCGACTTAACGGTACTGATGGATCGATATTTCCACCTCATCTCGACCATAATCGTATTCTGCATATTTACGATAAAGACTTGTGCCGACTTTTGCCGTTAGTATTTGAAAAGGAAGTCAGAGCTAAAGGTGATGTTAAAGGTTTCCGTTTTACACCCCCTAAAACCGTTTTTGCTGATGTCGAAAGTCATCCGGAAAATATGTGCTACTGTCCAGCTGGACAGCCTTCGTGCTCTCCCAATGGACTGTTTAACGTTTCTCTGTGTCAATATGGTAAGTTAAAATCAAACATCAAATTCAGTTTTGTATACTTTATTGCAATTTATTTTCCCCAACAGAATCTCCAATTATGCTGAGTTTTCCTCACTTTTATTTGGCAGATGAAAATTTTCGAGCAGCTGTGGAAGGAATTTCTCCTCCAGAAAAAGAGAAACATCAACTTTTTATTGATGTACATCCTGTAAGTCACATATTTCTTAATAGATAAATTTTTATATACACATTAGAGTGGTCCTTATTTAATAACAAAAAGTTTAAAACTTTTTAGACTTGTAAGATATGTATGCAGAATTTTTTTTTAACATGTATTGTATGTAAAGTAATATGGGGTGAGTTGAGACATTTTTTGAATTTTTGTCAATAGGTGTGTTAGAATGAATGAATGTGGCCATTGTTTTGGCATTGGCTTCAAACAAATAATGCAGAAATCTTCATCCGTTTATGATTATGATAATGACGACTGTTTTCGTTGACGTTTTTGGCCGTCTTTGATGTTTTGGCTTGTGTTGAACAAACGTAGATGCTTTTTGGCCGCATTTGCTTGTCTCTTTCGAACAATTCCCCAAGCTCTTTTTTTCGGCTGAAGTCAGAATGGCACTTTACATAAGATTTCTGACCCGATTTGATTTTTTCGTTGATCCGGGGGATCAATTATTCCATTGATAGAATTGTTCAATGAGACGCCTGAAGTTGATGCTGCACCAGAAATTGACGTTGAGATCGAAGCTAACTGGAAGTCTTCTTCCGAAAAAATGTTTGGATTTACTGGGTATATCCCAGTTGCCTTAAATTAGTACCAAGTCCAAGCAACTTCCAACGATTTCAGGCACGTGTTGAATTTCCCCGGCATAATTCATACACCATGCATCACATCGAGCCTTATAGAAGGACTTCAATAGACCAAACACCGCAACATCTAATGTCATAACAATCTCATTATGGACAGCCAAGTCGATAGCCTTAATCGACAAGCGAGACGTATGGTTGTCGAGTATCAACAAAGTGGGATTGTTTTTGGTGGATGAACTGTATGCGATGAAATGGCGCATGGGTAATTCAGCCGCTTCCATTTGCATAACCAACGGCATTCGGTGTAGCGAGACTCATTAAATCCGAATGCATACTTTTTGTGGGGAAAATAAAGAACAGCGGAATATATTGGGTGGCAGCGTTTATTGCAATGGACATGGTGACGTTGGTGCCTCTTTCCTGAGACACAAATTTTCTCACTGATTTCAAGCCAACCGGTCTAGTCAATGTTCCATATTTGACCCGGACATATGAACACGGTGAAATGACCTTTTTTAGTTTAGCAAAGAAATCATCAACGGCATTCCTATTGAATGATTTCAGTTGGTTTGCGCTTGTTTGCTGGGGCATTATCAATGTAAGACGGCGACGTTTGGCGAATGAATCGAACCAATCAAAACCAGTAATTTTCTAATTGGACCATGATTGTAGCAGTGGCGCACTAATTTTTTCTGCAAATTCGAAGTTCACCATTTTGGCTCAAACCATAGCAAAGTGATTTTGCTTTCATCACATATTTCTGCTGTGTATCTTCTAGGAATAAATTATTTATCAGAAAAGGATTCCCAAAAAAAAAGTGAAATTGAAGCCTATCTCTCTACCACGAAATCTAATCGAAACGGAATAAAAAAATTCAGTCAAATGCGCATGTCATTTTGGGGAAGTCTGGAGTTCTTTGTGGATGACTATACAATGTTTTGACGTTTATTTTCCGGGCAGCAGAAAAATTTTGCAACCAAATTTAGCACATCAATGGGGTTTTCTTACATAATTCCGTGGCATGATGACTAAAAATAAACAAAATCTAGAAAAAAGCGCCACAATGACTTTTATGTCGAATATACGCGCCATCAAAACAAACTAACAACTTAAGTGTAAATTGTGTAAAGTGTAAAGTGCAAGAGATACATATGTTGGTAGTGTTAAGCAGGTTGTCTCTTTTTAGCATTCATTAGAAATAGCAATATAATATGCGTTTGTGTTCGACTGAAGCAAACTTTATTTCCAGTGTGGCAACTCAGCGCTTTTTGAAAATTAAAACGCGGAAAAAAAAAAATTATTTAACGCTAACGTTTAATCAATTTAAAATATCTTCGAATAATTGAAGAAATTTTCATTGACTATAAGTATTGAAAGAAGTTTTGAAAAATAAAAGTTGGCCGCACAGTTTATTTCAATGTATTGGTGTATCGGCTAAGCAGCTCTTGCAGTGTCGTTTTTTGCTTCAAACAATAGCTTCCTTGTTCATCCTGGTAAAGTTTGAATGTTACGAAAATTAAAACAACAGAAAACCTATTCAAAATAAATTACCATATAAATCAATTTATTGCACTTATCATTCGTATCGTTAACATGCATCGTTTCTCTACTTGTTCAATTATATCAACATTATTCTCAATTAATCCTATTAACATCGCATCTTTGCATACAAACCTTCATCACCTTTCTTGCTATAGCTACCCAATAACTACTACTAGTTAACCGTCTTTGCATACAAACTTTCATTATTTTCCTTGCTATTGCTCCCCACATATGCCCTTTTAAGCATTCCGATTGGATGGGAACTACCTGACCCATTCCTCCAGGAATAAACCACATTCTTCCCAATAGTTAATACTAACAAACCGCCTTTAAACACAAACTTTCGTTGTCTTCCTTAATGTGTCAGATACACCGTTTCAAACATTTCCTTTACGTGGGAGGTGTTACACCCACTAAATCAAGTGTACTTATATTTTTTCCATAGAATTTCATTGATAAATAATATTTTCGTACCAAATCTTAGTACCATGCCACAAATAATTCCTGAAATATTCCATAATGAAGGTTCAGATTGTTTAGAAAGACCCCCCTCCTTTCCACTCCCGCTTACATTTATTTTGCAGCAAGATTTTGTTAACCAAAGTCCTCGTACCAAATTTCAGTGCTGTACTGTAAGTGGTTCGGAAGATTTTTTCAAAAAAGCATTATAATTAAATGGAAGGTGCCACGCCTAAAACTCTACGCACATCCATAATTTTCCCACAGAAAGCCATTCACAAACAATATTTCCATACTAAATCTTAGAGCCGTACCACAAATGGTTAATGAGATTTTTTTATAACTAAAAATAATTTTATATGGGAGTTGCCATGCCTACTTCCCAAGCTCTTCATATTTTGCTTGTGACATCCTCCGGAGACCAACGGATATGCGTAATCGATTTGGTTGAGATTCTGGAACCATAAGAACAAAAAAATTTGTTGCATTAATTTTTATATAGTAGATAAATATTTCAGTAACGTTATTTCACAGGGCCGCCTACAAGGGGAGGTTATGGGTGTTGAACCCATTGGGATGGGAAGTTTCTTTAAAAGATATACTGTCATTGAGCCATTTTCCAAATTCTGATGTGACAGAAAACTTCTGGATAAATATACATATGTACATAGGAAACTACTGAATTTTTAATCATCTTAAAAATAGTTAATATTCGGGGCTTGTGTTATTTACTCTATAGAAAAGCTGCTTGGAAAACTTTAAAGTAATACTAAAGAACTAATGCAAACTTCCAATAGCATATATAGGTGAAAAAAAATTTTATAACATTTTATTAAACAATCCTACATTATACTTCAGTACGCCAGCTTGGAAATCCTGCCTGATTGGCTGTTCCCACTGGATCATAACCAAAAGCCTACGTCTAAATTGATAAATGCGTGCCTTGTCGCAAAAAAATGTACAACTTATCGTTTTTCCAGTAAAGTCCCCCGATCTAAACCCAATGGAAGCGAGTTCGAATCGATCAGGCGAAACATTTAATGGGGCCAATGCCACGTAGACGTGCAACAGTGATCGCTAATAATGGATATGCGTCAAAGTTTAGAAACATTTTTCGATTTTCTCCAATTTTCACATTAAGGGGTTTCATCTAAGCGCGAAAATGCCTCGAAAACGCGTAAACCTCGAAAGTTTGCAAGCCTCGAAAATGAACTGTCGAATTTTGTATGGAAGAGAGTTTACGCGCGCCTCGAAAGTTTTCGAGACAATTTTGACTTGAAAGTTTACACAAATGTTTGAATGTTGCCATCTATAAAATTTAAACTTTATTTCTGTTGTATTTTTTCTTTTATTTCGTATTTATTTTATAAATCATTTATCTTGGACTAATTATAATTATCGATATATATCAAGAATGCGTTTGGGAATTTCATAATGTTACTAACTTTCATTTTGGTTTTAATATATTTTAGAAATATTTGTTACATTACAATTTTGCATTTTTTATTAAAGAACTCTAAAATGTTCAGTAAATCATAGACCAGAATGAACGTTAGGTAGTGTAGGAACCAATAAAATTGTAAGGGTGCATCTACAACTCTCTTATCATTTTTTTCAGCATCTTATCATTCAGCGCCTAATTATCGATATCTAGAATTTGTTTGGAAGTGTAAACAAACGTCCGTTTATTTCGTAATGTTATTAATGTTCATATTGAACTATTTATGGAAGTTTAAATTTTTTTAAATTGTCAAATTAATTACATGAATTCTTAAAAAATATATAAATAAACCATTCTTATATGTAATGTTTTTATATTGGAAATACAACGAATTTCCAAACGTAAACATTACAAACTTGCTCAAGACCTTCTCCCTTTAATTTCAGATCAAAGTATTAAATATATGATATAAGTACAATATATATTTTCAATAAATACAATTCTTATGACTTAATGTGATTTTGATTGGAAATGATATGACCGGCACAGTGTTCACATAATTTTTCTCCAAGGTATTTAAGGTTTAAAGAAGCTCACACTGGGGAATTTATATATTTTGAGATTCAAAATATATATCACAGCTTTTAATTTTCAACCTAGTTTTTCATTTTAAAATTTATAATACAGTTTAATAAACTTTTAATAGTCTATATATTAATACGCTAAAGAAAAGTTTTTCGCCCTCTTTACCCAAAGTTAACATATTCGTATGTATCTTATATCGTTAGAAAGGTAAGAAAGTGAAGAATAATACGATATAAGTTCCATGTGAATATGCTGGCGTTAACACAGGTAAAATAGGTAGGAAGTAGCGTGTGTATAACATAACAATAACAGTTTAGTATCTCTTTTTTCATTTTAACATTCAAACAGCACAGGTACAGCACAGTTGAGTTTTTTTTTTTTTCATTTTAAGATTCAAACATTACAGAATCGTTTAACAGTTGAGTATTTTTTGTTTGTTTTTAAGTGGGAACCATGATAGGCATATGTCAGCTTATAGTGCGGACACACGAGAGTGTATTTCAGGCAAATTTAACATTTCGTTGAAATGTGTTTGAAATGCAGAATTTCGCAATACAAAAAGTGTCGAATGAAATTACGATATTTTATTAGTGTTTTTTTTTACGCCCAAAGTGGACACCTAAAAAAAAAGGTGTGTGGCTGGTCCGAGTGATTGCGGCACTTGAAGCCATTAGACTTGCCATTCTAGCAGGTAGTAGATTTAAACATTTTTATTAAAAAATAGCGAAATGGCAGGCTTCCAAAAAATTATTTTTTTTGTAGAAAATCGGGATAAAAAATAGGAAATAATGATTAAAAATAAACAATTCTACTACCTGCGAGAGCCATTGGCGTGTAGAATAACCTGTAAAAATATCAGCCCAATCGGCTTTGTAGAATTTTTTCAAACCCCTGGGTCTATCAAAAAAGCGTTGTTTCGAGAAAAACGCTGTTAAAGTTTTAACACATACAGTTTAACTAACAGGCGCTCTCGACAATGCGCTATAACTTCGTTAAATTTTTAATTTTGGTATGAAATTTTTACAGTAAACTCTCAATGTATTGTAATTTTGAAATACATAATAAAAAAATTGAGTTTTTGAAACTCGAACACAAGACTACATCCTTAACATGCGTTTAACATCGACTGCGTCATTTCCCTCTTTAATCGCTGGCTTTCACGTATCGAACTCTATCGCTATTCCCAACGGGAAAAAAGCACTCCAAAAGGCCTTTCGGAGTGCTGACAAGTCAGCTGTAGGCGCTTCCTCTCCGTATGACACACCATTACGTTTTTAACATTGCATGTCATTGGAAAAAAGCACTCCGTTTACGCTCCTTATGGAGTGCTTCAAAAGACCTCTCATGAGATCTTTGCGTCAGCAGTTCGTTCGCTTTTTTCCACTGCCCTGCTGTACAATATTCTTTTTCTTCTTTCGAAATGCTTCAAAAGACCTCTCACGAAATCTTTGCGTCAGCAGTTTTGCTATTTTAAATTACGATGATCTTGTCGTCGTTTGATTCGGAAACAATTGCTTTTCGGCAGCAAGTGTTCGTTAACAAAACAAAAACAACAAGTGCTGACCTTATACTCCTCAGGCGAGCTGCTGACTATCCTTCCCGTTGGGTTGTAACTCAGCCTTTAATCGTCTTTCTCTCGTGGTTCATTTTTATGTATATGTAACTAACATTTTACAGTTCTGACAGTTATGCTCACGTAAATGTATTATGGGTAACTTAAGGATTTGAGAGAACTTAAGGCGACATCCCGATTGCTCGATCGAAAAAAATGTTAACTTCGAAATTGTATAAAAAAATACGATAGATAGCAAGGATTAAGAGCTCACTTCAGCTTAAATCAACGCAACTATTTCGGTTTCAACAAACATTTTAAGAATTTATTATACTTTAATTTTTTACTAAAAAAATCGCAGGGATCTTTGCAAAAAACTAAAACCGAAATAAAAAATGTAGTCGAGTCATAGTTTTAAACGTCAATAATTAAAAAATGAATTTGTTTAGTGAGGACTACTCTAAAGTACATTTCATAACACGTTATTAATTTTTTTTTTCAGGATATGGGAACTACATTAAGGGCTCGAGCTCGTATTCAAATTAATTTAGCTGTAAGCCAAGTACTAGACATCAAGCAAGTTGCTAATTTCCCAGACATAGTTTTCCCAATACTATGGTTCGAAGAAGGCATTGATTATCTACCAGATGAAATAATTGATTTGATGAGCTTCGCTGAAGATGTTCCTCCCAAAGCTCGTTTAATTCTGATGATTGCTTTCTTTACACTCGGTGCAGTGCTTCTTTTGTTGGCGTTATTCTTCCTTATACGAAATTCACACAGACAAAGCACATTGCATTTGGAAGGATCAAATTACTTGGCGACCGCACAATTTGACTTGGCGAAGAAGAAAGCCAAAGAGTCAAAATACTAACTATATATATTTATATAAACATATGTAAATACATGAATATATATACACATACATACATATATATATATAAATATGTATATATATATATATTAAAGTGCCACACGAAAAAGGTTGTTGTTCTACACCCCTGAAAATGAACCTCGGTTTATTTTATGATGATTCCCAAAATATTTCAGCTCTAGCGAATACCGCTCGTGAGCCTCTTAAATCGACTTTTGTACGAGAACAGTTTTTGGAAAGGCTAGTTTTGGCCAATTAAAAATTCGAAATTAATAGATCCGAAAAATTCTAGGGTTCTGCATATAACTTTTTTTAAATCTGCTAGCAGACTCGAGATAATGAGATTTTAAAAGGTTTTTTTCGAGATAGCTCAGTTCACGAACGGTAATCGCTAGAGCCGAAATATTTTGGGAGTTATCATAAAATAAACCTAGGTTCATTTTCAGAGGTGTACAACAAGGGCGATTTTTTTGTGTATGGGACTCGAGGCACTTTAATTTATATATACATATATGTATGCATATATAAATATATGTATATACGTATATTAGACTGGTGCAAGAAACAGAACGATTTTTGCCAAATCATTCTTCTCAAGCTGAAATATCTGACAAAGATTTATTTATAGTTATACATATTTATATTCATATGTAAACCACATTCAAACCACAATTATTTGCATACAATACTCTCGAAGTTATAGACTTTTGACAGTTGAGGTGATTCTCAACAGCTTCGAAAACTAAAATAAATAATCGTTCGCAGCAACCTTATATATAAATAAATAAACCAAAAATATAAATAATATATATAATAAAATTATTTATTTTTGAGGTTTCTTTGATATCTTTGAGAATGATATCTTCCAAAAATGGTTATTTTGCATCAGTCTGATAAATACATATATATATATATATATATATATCCTAAATATGATTAGATAGAAATATGGATTTGGGAAAGAGTTACAGGTTTAATTAAAATTGATTAATATCGTAAGAATAAAATGTTAAAGATATAATTTTGTATTATGACATAGAGTCTAGTGATAAAGACACATTTTTTGTTTGGAAAAACTTATTATACTTAAAAGTAGTATGTACCAAATATAAAAGTTAATAAAAAATAAAAAATTCTGGTCTTTAACATTTGATTTTCTAAATATACAGGGTGATTAAATCCCGATACTCAATATAAAAAGAGGCGATAGAAGAAGTCAACACAAATAAGAAATTGTGTGTGGAGAAGGGTGGGGTGTTGTTTTTACTCCACACGCTATACAGGGTTGAAGATTTTTGCGTCTTGTTTTACAAGTTTCTTTCTCGAAAGCGACATAGTCGAAAATACGAAAATCTGCAGTCATTATAAAGATTTTCATCGTAAAAAATGTTATCTGAGATTTTAAATTATTAAGACTTTTTCAACCAAAGGGGGCGGAGGGGGGTCGGGGTACAATAGATCTTTTAAGGTCGAAGTACATCACACCCTTTCTAATCTATCTATCTATCCACCAAAGGGGTGAGGGAGGGGTTTTGGGGGGAGTCGCTCTGTACTGAACTGATTTTTGTGGTTTTTTCATCTATCATACCCCCACTAACAATTACTGAAGAAAATCTCAGATAAGATTTTTTATGAAATTTTGGCGCATTTTTTACTCTACCGACTGGACGCGAAATATATATATGTTTTTTCCACTCGCTGATGAAATATTCCACTCAAAGTTTTGTAGAACAAAAGTATTTTTTTTTGTATTCAGTTCATGATATAACTTTTTACTTAGCTGATATTTTATACTTAATAAAAATAAAAACTTTATTTATTTAAAAAATTTGAATTTTCGGATTTTCAATACAAAGCTCAAGCAGCTCCAGAAATTATTAATAACCATTGTCAAAAAGGAATATTATTAGCTTTCGAACGGAAAATAAATTTGTTCATTTGTTGTCAACTTTAAATGCTATAGTAAATTGACTTAAACAAGACACACACATTTTATATTTCACAAGCGGATGAAAATAGGGCCCTTCACCCATACGACTCTTTACTTGTGCCGACCTACGCTATCACCTTTTCTCGTGTTGAATCACCCGGTATATATGTACAATAAGATGGTCTCCAATTGTATGAGAAAAAAATATGGAACACAAATTCTAGTTGGGATGGACTAAAAATATTCGACTTGATGAAAAACAAAAAGTTCCGTGCCAACTGCTATAGTTTTAGAACGCGCTCGTGGGCTTTAAAGTTAGAAAATGCATTTTTTTCATAACTTGACATGTTATTCAACCATACATATAATCACTTAACTCTTCACATCTAAAATGGTTAGGAAAGCATAAAAAGTACAATTTTACCTTTCTAAAATGTGACTTAACGTTTTTGTAGAACGAATATTTTAGAAGTTATGGCATCATACATTTATGTTCCAGAATCCGAGAGAAATTGTTTTTGGTGTTTTAGAAACCGAGTGAATTCATATTCACTATTTTTTTTTAACTCGTTGTAATGTTTGCAACTCGCTGTAATTTTCAATCAGCTGATTGTAGGCGCAAGGAAAAAAACAAAACAAGTTGTGAAATAAAAATTGTATATGTGCGTAAAAATTAAAAGGCTAACATTGGCAGCGTTGGCGGCCATAGAAGTGACGGCAGTGGAAGAGGTACTAGGGGCAGCAAAAGAAGCAGCAGCGACCACAGCAGCTATCGACGGTGGACGGCATTTTCTCTTGTGCTATCTACATTTTCAAAAGTGGAAGGGGGATCAAAATGTGCAGTGCCTGTAACACTTTCGCTATTTTCTTTCTAATATTTGTCTCCTAATCCATCCATCCAAACCTATTGATATGTTTAATTAGAAAAATGCATACAAAAATATATGTATAAAATTAACTTTTTTCAATCAGATACAGGTCCGTTTTCAATTGTCGCCATAGTGTTTCTACTTTTGGTTGGCTGGTTGGTTGGTTAAAGAGGCTGACCCACAGCAGACCCACTGTGAGTTAAAAAGAGCGCTATAGCGCCGTTTTGAAACCACTTTCTCACCGAACTAGAATTAAAGCTGGACTCTTACTACTCCAATGGCCTAATTTCTCAAGAAGATGTCTTAATGCTTCTTCATAAACATGAGGAATACGATAGTTCTCGCTTTCGCCATGAAATTTTTATTTTCATTCATATTTTTTATTCTTGATTAATTTTTTGGTGAATTCGGGTTCTAGAACATGCGAATTCGTTCGAAATTAACTTTTAGCAACGAGTAAAAAAATAAAAGTGAAAGTAAATTCAAGAACTCCAAACAGTGAAATTGATGTGATTTCAATTCACTTTCACTCGAAAGTGAATTCTGGAACATGACTAATATTATGGTTTTATATAATATTTTTTTTATTTTCAATACAATATTTGTAAAAGAAATAAAATGTAAAATAAATAAAATTAGAAAAATTTAAATTAATGAGACACGTTTTGCTTTGATATAGCTGTTTCAGTCTAAAGCGGAATTTTTTTTTTGTAAACAAGTATAACTTGAAATAAGTATTGTTTACTCTGTTTATCTTTAGTCAATACTATATTAATATGTAACTTTTATAAGCGTGTTAGGTATATGTAAAAGCACAGAATCGATGTAAATCAAACGATTTTGATTTTCCCCAACGACTCGAAGACATCCTCGACCGTGTGAACGCATATTTAGAAGGAACTAAAAGAATTTCGTAAGAATCAACCCGAGAGAAGCAACAACCAAAAATGAACATATACAAACAATTGAATCAAAAGTATTTGCTACATATTTTAGCTATTATAAGCCAATTTGTATCACTCCTCGAAATTCAAAACACGAATTCTGAGCATTTTTCCACTTTTTATTTATATGTACGAATTTAAATTTGGTATATTTTGTTTATTAATTAAAATAATATATTTCTCCACATAGTTTCACTTTTACAGAACACACTTAGTTTTTCCTTATTTCGAATTACGTATTAAAAGTTGAAATTTTTTTCGAATTACGTCGTTTCGATTTGCGTCACTAAACTTTAAACTGGACCCCGACGTATATTACTGTATTATGCAATAAATTTTTTTAATTATTCAACAATTTTGTTTCGTATTAAACAATATGATGCCTTCTACTAGCCATAACTTCTAAAAAATTAATTGTACAAAAACGTTAAAAGGTTTTGGAAAGGTAAAATTGCAGAGAATGTATTTATTTAGACTTTTCTATTTTATAAGTGAAGAGTTTTTTAAGTGATTGTATGGGTACAATAAAATGAAAAAATGAGCGAGTTCTAAAACTAGAGCAATCGGCACGAAACTTTATATTTTTTAGTTTTCCATCAAATAGAATATTTTTAGCCCATGCCAGAAATCACCATTTTTCTAAATTACAGTGGCTGTAATTGTACATACATAATTAGGGCCAAAAAAAAAAATTATTATTCTATGCGTTATCAACAAAATTATTTAAAAAAAGCGAGGTATTTTAAGAATAACAGACAATACAAGGTAGGTATACATATACATTAATTACAAGATCTTCACTATAATAAAGGTTCATTTGAATTGTGAGCTCTATAAGTTTAATGCCAAAACATAATGACGCTTTGCGGTGGTCCTGCGTTTGACAGATGTATAAAAACAATGAGTGTATATGACATAAATTGCAATGCTGCTTTGAGCTTTTTATCGTAAAATTCGAAGAATATCGTAAAATCAAAAGAAATTGGATATTTTCACCTCCTTCTACATTTGTTCTTTAAAACAAAAAAAAAATAAGTTCAATTTAAAAATACAACGAAATTTTTATTTGAAGAAAAATTAATTGCCCTTGTACACGAAAATGATTTTTTGTTTAATTTAAAATCGCTTAGTTATAAAAACGTAGCAATCCTTGAATTCCTTAAAATCCATAATAGTTTTTGTTTACTTCTGTTTTCGTTTTGCAAATTAAAAATACTATAAATTTTACGAGTACTTATTTATATTCATTAAACAACACTTCGGATAAAATAATATAAAATAACAACTTTTTATTTAAAATTATTATCTAATGACACATTTTAAAAAAGTTGCCTTCATGTAATAAAAATAAACAGCTTATATTGACAAATGTGCATGAAGCAAGAGTATCATTGTGGTTTGAAAAAATTTAGCATTGAAAGTTCGTGTATCGTAAAGTTTGTACAACGTGCCGCAAATTCGGTCAAAGGGAATCCAACGCAAAGCGTCATTCTGTTTTCGGCATAAAGGGCAATCCCTATGCCGTAAATGAGCTATAAAGCGCCCAAGTTTAAAAGTAGAATAGTAGGTGAATAAATTCTATTGTGAACTGCCATAAGTGAAATAAAAAGCATGACAGTTTGGCAAAAAACAAAAAAAGAAAAGATTCGAAATGTCTGCCGATGAAAAATGTTAAACTAGCTTGCGAATAAAACGCAGCTATAATGAATTTAAATTTATTTAATTTCAAAATTATGTATAAAAAGAAAATCGTATATCTGGAATTGAATCCAACTTCAAAATAAATATCTTTGTTGATAACGACAGTATTTATATTATTTAAATCACTAGATTTTATGTCATAACACTACTTTAATATACATAGATACATACTTAGGTACGTACTTATTATCAATGTGCAGAAATTAAAAAGGTAGTTTCAATTTATCTGATGACCGATATTTTGAAAAATAAAATTAGATGCATGCTACAAAATGGGTAAGGTGAAATTAAGTAGATGGTAAATAATTACAATCTTTTTCTAATTTAGTAGCAATTTTAAAGTTTTACTTTTATTACATGTAATAGTTCAAGTCTGGAAAATTTTGAATATTGAGGATTTCATCTCAAATGTACCCACTTTTGAAACCGACCTGCCTTAAGCTTGCGCAAAGTTCAGATATTTGGTAGTAGTGGGCAGTAATTAGCACACCAAATAAAAAAAAAAAAACAACTAAAATATTTTTGATTTGGAAACAAATCGATGGAACTTTTTTTTCCAAAAGATCGAAGAAAAACCGTCGAAAGTGTGCTGGACAAAATTTTCTAAATACAATACAGCCATTCCAGATTGAACGTAAGAAAAAAAACCAAATCTCGGCCTGATCATTTTAGATTTGCTTCAAACTTTGTCCATGGTTTTATTTTAGAACAAAAAGGTATACAAAAAAAAAACCGGTACGGTTTTCCCCGGAGTTGCCAGAGTGAACCAAATCTCAGAAATTGACTGTATTGATTAACAGAATCGTCCATAACTCAGTCATTATACTACCGACATTCATATATAAGGTACCGTTGGAAAGGTAATACTAAATACTAAACAACTTTTCAATATATACCAAAAACGATAAACCTCAAATTCAAAATGTGTTGTTTTTCTAAGTCTTGTACTGTTATATAAAAACCTGACGTGCCGGAGTAAACCAGTCTTCAGATTCAAACTCAATGACCCTGAATTACTCCAGAGTATATATGAAATCGCCAGTACGATGGAAAAAACTCAATTTTGTGGCACACTGTTTTTATATGTAAGCGTCCTTAGTTGTGAGACTATCGGAACATTTTCTCTCCAAAATTAACATCATAGAAAAGTTGTGGTCAAAAAAAATTAGTTTTGTTTGTAAATTATTGCAATTATTATGAACTGTAAAAATTGTATAATTGAAAATTGTGTAAAAACGAAAAATCCAAAAAATGTAAAAAAAAAAAAATATGTCACTAAAAACCAAAATCACCTTACAATTACTTAATTTTTTTTTTTTGATAAAATATAGCACTTGCACAAAAATAAATATTTTTTCAAAAAGTATGTACAAATCTCCCCAAATTGTCAAATTGAAACTACCTTTCAAAATGTGTGAATTATGCATATTATACTATAATAAAGAAAAATAAAGTAGGTATACATAACCATACGTAGGGAGGTATAATATGGTATATCACAAAGATTATTTTAAAGTTCATTTTGATTTTAAAATGTTAAAAATTTTTATTGCTATTAAAGTTTAACTTCAATAAAATTTTTTTTAAAGGATACACCTTCCTTTATGTTTCTGGCCAAATCTAGTGCTAATTGTATGATTAGTCGACATATATGTTTTTCATAAAATATAACCTTACCAAAGATGTTCAAAGATAAATTATAAACTGTAGATTTTGCAATGCATATGGACAATTTTTTGAACAAAATTTTTGTTTGTAAATTTGTACATGACTATTAAATATGAAAACGGGAAAGACCTTATCAATAAATGAATATCATGGACTTTATTAAATTTGAGTGGGCGTACAAATTGTGTATCAAATTAAGTAAGTTATTTGGTGTTAGCTCACTAAGTCCAAATGATGCGTATACGCACCAGTGCTGCCGAAGGTACTCCGATTGGAGTATTCGTACTCCGCTCAAATCTCGATCGTCCTCCCCAATCGGAAAAAATTCTCCTATTTCATATTCTTGAATTTTTGAGTTGTATGCAAAGTAAACGTAAATTAAACTAAATGTTTTCGGTTGCGTTATTTTCATTTCGTTTATGTCTGTGAAATATTTTTTACTAGGACTAGCTGTTTTATTTGCCACTGGGTTACTGTTAAAATTTAAAAGTTCGCATTCCATTTCCAGAGGTTTTCGGTTGTCTTTGTGTTAATGTTTGTAATTTTTGACAATTGAAATCAATAGTAGAAAAACTGTGTAAAAGTAATTGCCTATTTAATAAATATCGATAAATTGCTTGCTGACTGCAACTGTTGATGCAGTAATGGTTGGTAAGGGAATGTTAGAAAAAATTATGTATCCAACTGGATCCTTTCGATTGAGCTGGCTAAAAAATACCACAAATACCATCCTATGTTTTTATGTCCAGTTTTGTGAAGAGCGAAGAAATGTTAGTTTTAGTTTTTTAATCTTTATTGTTTTTCTTTTTTATTATTATTTACTAATTGCACCGTTTATTTCCAAAGAAGGAATATTTTGTTTTTATATGAACTTGTTTATTTTTCATAACTTTTATATGACTGAATTTGTAACAAAAACTTTCTATACATTATTGGAACTGTTAGCAATTATCTAAGTAATACTTAGCTAAAAACTTCCTCCCCTTAAAATTTTCAAACGACAGCACTGATACGCACAAAAAAGAAGTATGTTTATTTTAATGCAGATAAAAACACATCAGAAAATACCAGAACACGTAATCCCTATCACCCGCGAAGAGAGAAAATTAACAACCAATAAAAACAATTCTACAATACCATTAGTTGTTTGAATTTGTGCCGATAAAGACGTGTGACTGAAGCTTTTTTGCTTTTAAACGGGTTCGCTCTCGGACTTAATGGGATAATAATTGTTATAAGTACATAACGCACTTTCACAATTTTTAAAATTTCAATTTTGTTTTTGCTAAACTATTTTTATATTAAATGTTAGTTGTAATTACCATGAATTTCTGAACCAATTCCGGACTCGTCAAATTTATGAAATTAAAAATAAACAATATTTAGGTAAAAAATATTGTTTTATATATAAACAAAACTTTATATAGTATATGGTATATATTTTTATACAAAAATTCAACGAAAACAAAGAAAAAATAGTTTTTGCAATAAATATTACGAAAAAAAAATAATAACTGCATATAATATGTAGATAGATAGATATAAGCAATGACATATTAAAAAATTACTAAGACGGAATCATTAGGTACATATTATTTCTGATTGTAACAGAAAACCATAGCCAAGAATAAGAAGAGATGATTGTTTTGGTTGTTTTCCTCATAGTTGACGAAAATAAGATATTACAGAATTTCAAATTTAACATTTTCAATTGCACCTCGTTGTGATTCTACATTTTGTAACAGAAATGAAATAAAGACATTTGCCAAATACATAGTGAGAAGAAAATTTGTTGTTATGAATGTAAAAACGTACAAGGAGGATAATTTATTAAAGTTTATGAAATATGAAAAATTCAAATTTTTTACCTAAATATACTTATTTACATATATTTAGGTAAAATGTTGAAAATAGTAAAAACAATTTCTTCGCATTTTGATTTCATGAAATCAGTAGAAAAAGATTCAAAAGTACTTATATAAAATTCATAAAATCAAAACAAAACGTTTTCATATTTGTATATAAAGAATCTATAAATACTGTAAATGCTGAATGTTATTTGCCAAAAGAAATGTTAAATATTTGTTGTATCAAACACGTCAAACTCATCCAGTCATACATTTTTGTCCGCTGGATGTGTCGACAACGGTCGCTGTCAAACCATCGGTATTGCATCTCATTGCTGGTTTCTACGATTTTTTGTTTCGATTCCAGCAAAAACGAAAAGAAAAAGTTCGTTATTGTCTGTTTTTGTTCTCTGCTTATATCTTCTCTCTCTCATTTGTCTTTGAATTTGTGTATGTATACCAGGGATACCAATTAATTTTTTCTCTCTCCCCGATAACCCTCAAGAAATTCCCCGATTTTCGATCGAATTCCCCGCATTAGTATAATTTCATATTATAACAGCGCTACACGTACTTTCCATATAAACATTTTACAAAAACGCGATTGACCTCAGTGAGTGTTATTTTAAGGCGACCCTTAACATTCTCGGTCCAAAACTTAACAAAACTTATGGGACTGGTAGATTAATAGAAACGTACTTTCTGACTCCGGAATTCTTAACATGTAAGTTTCAGTCCACTTTTGGGCATCAAGTTCTCAAAGGAGAAGACACTGGATTTCTTTTGACTCGAATAAAAAATGGCAAAAGCTTTGTTTTTTCTCAGTTTTGACTATTGGTTTTTAACATATAAAGTATACTTCATCTTCTTTATGATGGCTGACCGTAATTTGTAAGTTTACAGATTAGTCATTAAGAGGACGAAGGCATAGCTAAGCCTTTCTGAACGGCCGAAAGGGACTGTTTTGGCCTGACTGACACTCGCTGCTATAATCGTCTGTATTTACGAAAACACTCTGCGTTCTCTGAAATTTTTAGAAAAAAACTTTCGAAAAATAATACTTTCAAATAGCGTACTTTTTTAAATATCGATTTCTCCAAACCAATAAATTGCAGGGCCTGCTTAAGAAAATATGAAGATTTTAAGACCCAAAATATGAAATATTTCATAATTTAAACGTTTTACATCACATAAAATTTGACAAAAAATATTCTACAGACTTTAATTACTAAAAGCTGAATGACTTCGAATTCCCCGCAAAAAACAGCTCTTTCCCGGATTCCCCGCACCAAGTAAAATTCCCCGCAAATCGGGGAATTCCCCGCAAGTTGGCATCGCTGATGTATACACATATCCATATATTCTACTCCCGCTAAAGCAATGAATTTTACAACGATGAATGCAATGCTTTGATCAATGAATTGAAAAACATCCGATGCTAATATTTTAAATATTATTATATTTATATATATTTTAGATACTTCATACTGCATTGTCTTCCAGTTCTGAACTATATTTAAAATTTCAAGTCTCTAGCTCATCGGGAAGTTAGTTTAAAATCGATTGCAAAATTTGTACCGAACAGACTGACAGACTAAACGTGGTAAAAAGAGCCTCGATCTTGTTTCCATATATTTTTTGAATAAAAGAAAAATAAGCTGAAATTACCCAAATGTAATTGTCCGGACAACTGTTTTTTGTTTTACCTATTCGCTAAAAAAAACAAGCCCTATTTACAGTTTTACCCTAGAGCATGAACGCATATAAAACTGATATAGTGCACTATTTGCGGTAAATGTTCCAAACTGAATGCGCTAGCAACAAAACTTTTGTTTTCATTTTTTCTTGTAGTACAAATCAAGAAGTAGGCAACACTAATTTTCTGTCTTACTTAGGGTGTGGTTATATTGGTAGTATGTTCGCGAACACCATGCAATTGTTGTTGCACCGAACACAAAGAGAGAACCTTTACTCACTCTCACACCGAACACGATATGCTCGATGTATTGTACACCGAGCACGCCGAGTATTCAGGGTGGCACTGAGTTATTCTACAAAATAGTATTATTACATACAAAATATTACTAAACAGAGGAGTGCATTTCGATAAAAAGCAATTCAGCAACGAGCTGAATGTAACCACCTCGACCGAGCACGGGAGAAAATTTTTGTGGTCGTCGAACACCGAGCACCAATATAACCAGGCACTTAGAGTAACGGAGTAAGTGGCTGTTCAGACGGGAGCAAGTATGAAAAGCCTGGGCAGGCGTGTCGTGTTTACATGAGTTTGCACTCATGTTATGACGGACTTTTTCTAATCAAAAAGGAACGGTGGAACTGGAATTTTGTCACTTTTCCTTGTTCTCATTAAGATAGGTTCTTTTGTTCGCAAAAAAATGTAAATGAAATATCAATTATGTGCCTTAAATATGTACTAAAAATTAAATAAAAAATAAAGGCAACAATCTCTTAAGAAATTAAAATAAGTTTATAACAAAAATAGCAAGAAAATGAAGACTGTGTGTGTCGTAGATGCGCATTGTTTGTTTGCGTTCATGTTGCCTATTCAACTTCAAAAAAATTACGAGGGAAAGTGGCAAAATCGGAACAATATGAACATGGAACATTCATCAATGCGCCGATTTTTATTTTATTTTTGGATTTTCAGTGCAACTCTGCAATCTCTTTCTCTCTACCTATTTCTTCTACCTTTTTCTTTCAGACATGATTCATGCCTGCACTCGTCTGAACAGCCACTAAGCGCCTGGTTATATTGGTGCTGGGTGTTCGACGAACACAAAACATTTTCTACTGTGCTCGATCAAGGTGGTTACATTCAGCTCGTTGCAAAGCTGTTTTTTGTCAAAATATACTCGTTTGTTTAATACTAATTTATATGTAATAATACTGTTTTGTAAAATAACTCATTGCCACCCTGAATACTCGGCGTGCTCGGTGTACAATACACCGAGCATATCGTGTTCGGTGTGAGAGTGAATAAACATTTTGTTCGGTGCAACAACAATTTCATGGTGTTTGCCGAGCACACTCGCAATATAACCACAGCCTAACAAATATTTTACTCAAGGGCAGTGTTGCCATATTTTTTTTGGGCAAAAACTGTAAAAAGTAAAACAAAAAACTGTATTTTGGAAATAAAAACTGTAACCTATAAAAACGAAAAAACAAAACTAAAATTTTTAATTTAAAAAGTTTCTCAGTCACTTGCCCATTATTCCTCCACACATTCAAAATTTAATAAGTCCAATAATATAATAGTTTCCGCATGTTTGGGAGATGCAATGCCTTCTTGAATTTTAACCCTCTAACCCGTAAGGCCGCCCTGAGACAGCCTTCACTCTATAGTAATTAATGGGCAAGTGCAAATTTCTTTTTTTTAATTAATTGGCAGACCTGAAGAAAGAATAAACGCACAACTTGTGGTCAGTTTGCACTTTCTGCGATCACACGATTGATGTTTATAGTTATTTTTATGTGTACAAAGTTTTGTTTTGTGACGAAAAATTATCGCGCATATAAGTTTTTTATAAAAATCTAAAGAAATCTAAAAAAAAATATTTTATACTGTCGTATAATCATAATTTTGTGTGAAAAATGAGAGTTTATGATAAATGATAGGATACAACACCAAATAAGACACTTTGTGAATTGCCCACATATATCTTTATTTTTTGCCTTAAACCCTTAAGACCGCATCAGGGCAGCCTTTCGTTTTTCTCACCTAACTGCTAAACTCAAAATCTAATAAAAAAAAATGGACTTTATATTCATTTTTCTTTCATCAACTTTCTGGGAAACCGAATACAATTATGGTGCAAATTTTTGAAAAAAAAGTGCGCTCATTAGGGCATAAATGATTCGGAAATAAAAAACCATCGAACATACAAATTTTGTATTAATATTAAACCATTTATTATAACACTTTCACTCAAAAAACAAATAAATTTTAAATATTCAATTATTTGATTAACGTTATTTATCATAACGACAACAACAATCAGCCATCAGACTGTTTTTGTTTGAAAAAAATAGCGTTTAGCTGATGTCAGATTCCAATCGCAAAAATGCTTTGAAATAGTTAAAATTCTTTTATTTATATAAATATGTAATAATATTAATAAAATCAAAAAAACTGATTCCTTTAAAATTAAGTAAAATAAGTCAAAAAAAAAAGGAAACAAATTCATTTAAAAATGTATAAAACAAATATATGTTATTATTATTATTAAGAAACACGAAATAACATTCTTGTTATGACTAGGTAAAAAATTAAATGAACATTCCTGGGTCCGATTTTTTGAGTAGTCATAGTTCACCAGTAATCAATACAAAAATTTTAAAAGCTCTCAAAATGGTTTCATCAAATCTCTTGTGCATTTGTCTTGATGCCACAAAATTTGTTTAATTTTATAATTTTTTTGAGTAAGTCTATTGTTCTTTTCAGCTAATTTTAATTTGGGGAAATATTCTTTCAACATTTGCTACCTGCAAGTGCTACCCTGAAATACAATTACATTTTTATTATAACCAAAACATATTTAAGTCTATTCTGCATATTATTGCAAAAACTGTAAAATTGGGGAATAAACTGTAATGTTTGAGTGGAATCTGTAAGACTGCATGCCGACCGAAAAAACTGTAATTTATAGATAAATCTGTCAATATGGCACCGCTGCTCAAGGGTCAAACTAGAGTAAAACTGTAAAGTGAGGGTAAAAGTAAATGCCGTATATTTTGTTATTGTAGAATAATTTTGTGTTTCACTTTTAACCTGTTACTCCGTTAACCAACACATTGTTGAAGAAGAGTTGACCTGAAGATGCCAGCCTACGTTTGGCGAGAGCTAGGCAATTGTAGAGGAGGTGAAAAGTCGTTTCCTCCTCCTCCTCATCAAGGCAGCTTCTAAAAAAGTCGTTTATGGGCACTCCTAATCTATTGACACGTTAACTAAACAGACAATGCAGTAATTATTACTACTTCGTTGCTAATAGGGTTTCGTGGGAAATTTTGTGGCTAGCCTCTCAAGCTCATTGGTTTTACAATTGCCTGGAATGTTCTTGTGCCCTGGTACCCAGTACCGGTGTACTTTGAGCCGTTCCGATATCTCTTTAGGAGATAGTTGTCAGTTAGCGACCACCTTAGAGGTAGTAAATACAATATCAACTGATTTTATGACTGCTTGACTATCTATTGACTAGTAGTGAAATTCCAAATAGCATTGCCAAAAAATTAGAATTTTTTTTTTCTAAATTTACAAAGACTCGACTACTTTTTCTATTTCATATTAATTTTTTAACTTTTTAAATCTAGTGGTACTAAGACAAACATTTCAAATTGAGAGTTCTTTAACTTACAAAAAATTGGGAATTTTTGCCATATCGTCATATGTGGGTTTTTTACGGTTTTGAGTTAAGAACAGTTCCATAGGTTTTAAGTGTCGTATGTAACTGCCAAACGTCACATACGACAAATTTCCATACAAAATGTGAAAAAAATAATTTATTATTATTTTAATTTGAAAAATAAATGTCGTACGTACTATAGGAAAACGTATTGTGCCCATATAAAAGGTCAGTATGCATTCAGCATTAAACTGCGATATACATACCTTCGTAACCACCACCGTTGTTATCACCTACCTTGGAGCAGTAAGTATTTGTTTATTATTAGAACGCATATAAATAACGATCACTTTCTGTATTTCAAACAAACAAATTTCGTATTTTATTTTGCACGTAAATTAAACAAATAATAGTTTCGTTCGATATATAATATAGAAAGCAACATTTAATTTTTTACTTTACTTGTTACAGAATGGGTGAGGTGATTTTAGGTACAGCAAGCAGCGGTAGTCAAAGTGGTAAGCACATTGATATTATAAAATGTGTTACTCATTTATATATTTACATTAATATATATGTCTTTGTATAGATTTTTCTTCTGATGACGAACTTTTAGATCCCAGTTACTCCCCTGAACTGTTAAGAAATTTTATATAATGTAATTGCCAGTACATCAGAAAACATAGCTCCTAGTACTTAGAGCAAAGAGTATAGATTGCAAAGAGGTCGCAATTCGCTCTTTTCCAATCTGGAAAGTAAAAAGCTAGAAACCATTTATGAGGTGCCATACCGATGAAGCGATCGCAACGGTTAGCAACCGGTCCACCGAACAAAAAGGTATGAATAGATGGGTTGGCGGTGTTTGATAGAACAAATAGTTTACATTTCTTTTGGCAATTAACATTTAACATTTGCAGTATTTTCTATATTCTTTATATACAAATATGCAAACGTTTTGTTTTGATTTTATGTATTTTGATTGATTTCTTTTTTGTTATGCACATGCATGTAGATACTTTTGAATATATTTTTCTGCTTTGATTTTATGAAATTCAGTAAATTCATAAACAATGAATAAATGAAAACTTACAAAAAATTATTATCATCTTTGCGTATTATTACAAGGGGTAAAAAAATAAAGCAAAACAAAAAGGCGCATAGATTTTAATTTAAAATTTTTTTGTTTGAAAATTTTAAATTTCATACTTTTTTTAGTTTTGTTTACAATTGCAATTTCTTTGTTTACATTATTTCAAATATAAAATAACTACACTCATGTAGTTTCTCACATGACATCTCATATTTTTAATATGAAAAAAAAATGTTAAATGCTTTGGCCCATACGATTTCACATTGCATCTCATATTTTTAACATGATTTATTCTTATCAAAATGTTAATTTTTCTTATCACTGTTAAATCTATCGACGTCTCTGCCGTGGCCATACGATCCTCAAAATGTTAATTTCTTCTTATTTTAACATGAGGTGCAATGTTAATTCTTTTGCACATGTTAAATTTCATATATCGCTGATACAATAACATGTAAACAAGAAGTTTTTTTATTTTTTCTTCTTATGTTTTATTATTTTTATTTTTATACAAATGTAGTTATTTAAGAAAAAATTTAAATATTACAAAAATATTGATAAATGAAATAAAAAAATAAAAAAGTTATAAAAAATTCCACATCTCATTTTATGAGGTGTATGCATTTATTTATATTGAATATTCATAAATGAAATAAAAATGTATAATATGAAAATCTACATTTCATATGAGGTGCAATGTTAATTTTTTTCACAAAATGCTTATTATGAAATTGCTGTAATGGCTTATCTTCGTCAATTGTCGCAAAAACAACAAAACCACTCGATTCTTCTTCTTATTCTTTGCTTCGGTTTTCTGCTACAATCTGATTTTAACATAAGGTGGCAGTGTTAATTCTTTTGTACATGTTAAATTTTATATATCGCTGCTACGATAATATGTAAACAAGAAATTTTTCTATTTATTTCTTGCTTTATTTGTATTATTATTATAAACTACAAATTTAGTTATTTAAGAAAAAATTTAAATATTACATTAATATTGATAAGGGAAATAAAAAAGAAAATATTATAAAAAATTCTACATCTCATATTATGAGGTGCATGCATTTATTTATATTGAATAATGATCTTCGTCAATTGTCGCAAAAACAACAAAACAATACGATTCTTCTTCTTATTCTTTGCTTCGGTTTTCTTTACAATCTGATTTTAACATGAGGTGCTATGTTAATTCTTTTGTACATGTTAAATTTCATATATCGCTGCTACGATACATGTAAACAAACAATTTTTGTATTTATTTTACATATATACATATAAATTATACAAACATACCGTCGCCTGAGAATTGATTTGGCGTATAGGCATAGGAATACTTATACACATACGCCAAATCAATTCTCTGTCGACGATACATTTGCACATGCGACGGAATATATTTTTATTTACTTCTTTATTTCATTTCTTTTGCAAAAATCATAGCATTTATAATTGATATTGGTAGATAAGTATATTATTTTGAGGTTCTACAACTTTGGCATCTGAGGCAACGTTGTGTATTACAAAAATATAAAAATTTTTTCTCTTCACACCAACCCTCCACCTGCTCTCTGTACCTCTGTTTTAGAGGATTTTTGGCAAAAAATTTATTTAAAATTGTTCATACAGGCTTAATGGCTAGGAATACTTATATACTTCCTTCGACAAAAATATTCCCCATAAAAAAGTAAAAAGGGTATCTGAACACCAAAATTGATTTTGGGAACATATATTCCAAAAACCTCCAAAAATTGCGGTACGCCGAGACGCTTTAGGATTGGTGTAAAAGCAAACAATATTTATCTTTTCATAATAAACAATCTCAGACATCAATGATGTAAGATGACAAACTAATAAACCTCCCATCGATTACCACCAACACAAACATAAACAATGATCATAAGTTTCGCTGGCAAAATGAGAAATATTCAATTCAAACCAAATTCAATTTGGTTTTTTTTGCAGCAGCAGAGAAAATCGGCAACACCGCGCTAAAATACAAATTTGCTGAAATTTTAATAAAAATGAAAAATGTAGATATCGGATTGTGTGTATTGTGATGGGATTTTAGTGGGTAATTTTATTAATTTGAAGTCCTACATCGTTGACGTCTGAGACAAAGTTGTTTATTATGAGATGATAAAAATTTTTTGCTTTCACATATCCTCCAGGTGCTCTTTGTACCCTTCTTTTTGGCAATTTGCGGTATAAATTTGTTTAAAAGTGTTCATACCGGGCGAACGGCTTGAAATAACGACATACTTTCTTCTGCAAAAATGTATTTCATAAAAAAGTGAAGAAGACTCTCGAATACGGAAATGGGTTTTGGACACTTTTATACCCGAAATTTCCCAAAACACCAGCACCCCGAATATATAGAGGTTTGGTTGAAAGGCAAAAAATATTGATCTTTTTATGGTAAACATCTCTCAGACATCAACAATGTAGGATTTCAAATAAATAAACTTAACCACTAAAATCCAATCACAACACACACAATCCGATATTTACATTTTTCATTTTAATTAAAATTTCAGCAAATTTGTATTTTAGCGCGGTGTTGCCGATTTTCTCTGCTGCTGCTGCAAAAACAAAATTGAGTTTGATTTGAATTGAATATTTTTCATTTTGCCAGCGAAACTTATGATCATTGTTTATGTTTGAGTTGATAGTAATCGATGGGTAGTTTATTGGTTTGTCATCTTACATCATTGATGTCTGAGACAAAGTTGTTTATTATGAAAAGATATATAGATGTTTGCTTTTACAACAATCCTCCAGCGTCTCGGCGTACCGCTATTTTGGGAGATTTTTGGAGTATATGTCCCCAAAACCAATTATGGTGTTCAGACGCTCTCTTTACTTTTGTATGAGGAATATTTTTGTCGAAGAAGTATGTCACTATTCCAAACTGTTCAATCTGTATGAACAATTTTAAATAAATTTTTGCCAAAAATCCTCTAAAACAGAAGTACAGAGAGCAGGTGGAGGGTTGGTGTGGAGAGAAACAATTTGTATCTTTTTGTAATGCACAACTTTGCCTCAGTAGCCAAAGTTGTAGGACCTCAAAATAATATACTTATCTACCAATATCAATTATAAATGCTATGATTTTTGCAAAAGAAATAAAATATAGAAGTAAAGCAAAAATATATTCCGTCGCATGTGCAAATGTATCGTCGCCAGAGAATTGATTTGGCGTATGTGTATGCCTATACGCCAAATTGACATTGCATCTCATGTTAAAATCAGATTGTAACAGAAAACCGAAGCAAAATAAGAAGAAGAATCGTGTGTGTTTTTGTTATTTTCCCGATAGTTGCCGAAGTTTAGCCATTACAGCAATTTCAAAATGAACATTGTGAGAAAAATTAACATTGCTTCTCATATGAAATGTAGATTTTTATATTATATATTTTTATTTCATTTATCAATATTCAATATAAATAAATGCATGCACCTCATAAAATGAGATGTGGAATTTTTTATAACTTTTTTATTTTTTTATTTCATTTATCAATATTTTTGTAATATTTAAATTTTTCCTTAAATAACTACATTTGTATTTAATAATAAAATAAAAATAATAAAACATAAGAAGAAAAAAATAAAAAAATTTCTTGTTTACATGTTATTGTATCAGCGATATATGAAATTTAACATGTGCAAAAGAATTAACATTTTGATAATAATAAATCATGTTAAAAATATGAGATGCAATATGAAATCTATGCGCTTTTTTGTTTTGCTTTATTTTTTTTACCCCGTGTAATAATACGCAAAGATGATAATAATTTTTTGTAAGTTTTCATTTATTCATTGTTTATGAATTTACTGAATTTCATAAAATCAAAGCAGAAAAATATATTCAAAAGTATCTACATGCATGTGCATAAAAAAAAGAAATCAATCAAAATACATAAAATCAAAACAAAACGTTTGCATATTTGTATATAAAGAATATAGAAAATACTGCAAATGTTAAATGTTAATTGCCAAAAGAAATGTAAACTATTTGTTCTATCAAACACCGCCAACCCATCCATTCATACCTTTTTGTTCGGTGGACCGGTTGCTAACCGTTGCGTTCGCTTCATCGGTATGGCACCTTATAAATGGTTTCTAGCTTTTTACTTTCCAGATTGGAAAATAGCGAATTGCGATCTTTTTGCAATCTATACTCTTTGCTTAGAGTAATATTCTTGCTGAGTTAAATGAGCGAGATGTACCATCAGCTGTTTGTAAGTTTTGACTGTTTCTACCCTGTTACTTACTTTATTTTAATACTCTTGATTCATTAGTGAGTGACAGCAGTTCTCCATCGTCCACTCCAAAAACTAGAAAGCGGAAGCAAAGACCTGATCTCTGGAAATGTAATATAAGGAAGAAGTGAGGGATATAAAGGCAAGGTTGTTGCAGCTAAAACGGTAGGAGAGGAACAAGAAGAAATGGTAATTTCACTATAATCTGCAAGTTCGAAATAAATATATCCAGACGTGCAAGTTATTCTTCTTAAATACATTGGGAATAAGCGAGAGAAAAGTTTATTACTATTTTAATAACAATATAGATGAACAGACAGGAGCATCAAAACCATCTAAATTGGGAAATCGAGGTAGAAAAGCTACTGATGAAGGAAAAATTGAAGAAGTAAAAAGTCATATTAACAGCTTTCCAGTTGTAGAATCGGACTATTGTAGAGCATTAAGCAAGAAAAAATATCTGGAGAGCCACTATAATTTAGCGAGAATGGGTGCTTTATACAAAGAACAATTTAATAATCCAGTTTCTATCAACGTTTATAGGCATGTGTTTAATTACTTCTTTAATTTTTCATTTCACCATCCAAAAAAGGATCTGTGTGACAAATGCCCCATGTATGACAACAACAAAGATAAGAAACACAAGGATGAAAAAATGTATATGAAGGCGGAAAGAGATATCGATAGAGAAAACATTGACGAGTCGACTGCAATTATATGCTTCGATTTGCAGAATCTTTTTAATTTACCAAAAGGCTACTCCTCAAACTTTTTTTGTAAAAGAAAGCTGGCTACATTTAATTTAACTGCTACTTTAATATTACCAAACACACCAAACCTAACTTATTGCGCTATATGGAATGAAACTATGAATGGCAGAGCTGGAAACGATATTGCAAGCGGACTATTCCAAATATTAACTCGAGTTATAGCTGAAAACCCAAAAATCAAACGAATAATACTGTGGAGCGATTTTTGTGAGCCTCAGAATAGAAATCAAATAATGGCAACAGCTCTTTTCACCTGGTCATTCCTTGGTGCAGGAAGTTAATTGTGTTCACAGTGCTATCGAGAAACATCTAAGAAATATGGAAATCGCAAGCACTGTCTCTTTGATTAGAAAATTAAACGACTTTTCGTACGTGAATGTCAAACTAAAAGCTGTTTCTATGTTGTCTTCTGATTTTAAGATGTATTCTCAGTTGTCAAATCAACTTTGCTTTCAACAGCTCCCATTTTCAAAATGCAAATGAGCAGGAAAAATGTGATATTTTTTAAAAAGATTCTGGAAAAGAAATAAATGATAAGAATGCCAATTTAAATAAAAATTTTCGTTTCAAAAAAGATATCAAAAATATCTTAAAATCAAATTTAGTAGTTGCTACTTCTAAAGCAATAACTACTGAAAAATCAAAGGGTTTAAAAAGCATGATACCTTTTCTGAAATAGCATGATAGAGCTTTTTTTAACGCGATTTTAAAATAAAGTTAATAAATCTTTGAAATCTTAGTATTAGAAAAAGTATGAAACAGTGAATTTTTTAAGTTTTTTATAAAGAGGAAACAATTGTGTTTATTGTTATATTTACTGTTCGATTAAATCGAATTGATTCCGAATTATTTTTTATTTATTATTATTTTTTACCAATTTTTTTTATCGCTGCTTTAAAATAAAAGCTAGTGACTGCGAGAATACAGAAAAGTACAAAGAATAATTTATTTTATTTATGAATTTATTGTTAATTTTAATGTTTTGTCGATTGAGACGATTTATTATTTTTTATTTGTGTTTTGTTTTATTAAAAAGACTGAAATAAAATATATTCTATAAAAAACCTAAGAGTTTTGAATTTTCTTAAAAAAAAAAGCGCAGGGTATATAGTAAATGGTAAATAAAAAAAATAACTACATAATTATGTAACAAGCTAAACAATGTATACTACTGTATGCATGCAAATGCATTTAATATTTAAGTGTCGTATGTACAAATTTAGGAATAAAAATGTCGTATGTAGCTTAATAAGTGCAAAAATTCTCGATTTTGTTACATACGACAATCTAATTCCGAACTAAAACTATAATATTATTCTATCGGAATGGAGTACAGACTCAAAAACTGAACACTGAACAAATATTGGTTGTTTATCCTCCTTAAATTTTAAGAAAATCGCTCTGCTGAAAAAAAGTAATAAGAGTTTAAACTTTGAATTGATTTTACTCAAAACTATCGGAAGCCACATACTACACATAATTTCTCATATGACGATATAAATTGCAATTAATTTGTGTATTTTTTTCAGAAATGTAGTCATCAGATTAATAAGTGTACCGATTTCAGCTTGATAGGTTGAAAGGTTCTTAAGAAAACAACATTTAGAAAAAAATATGTTTAAAGCTTTGAGAAGCAAAAAAATTTCGTATAAACTATAGTATCAACTCCAAAATTTTGGGAGACAATCTTAATATATTATTCCTTAATTCTAAGGAATTAATTCGTCGTTTTCCATTCAGCATAATCTTCTGTCGTTTGGTATGGTCCATTAAATTTATCATCGTATTCATTTTCACAATTGCGGACATAACTTAATAAACTTTGATTTTCTAATTTAGAATTTAAATTTTATAATTTGCTATAAGAAACAAAAAGACAGAAGGACCCAAAAAAAATATTCCAATAAAAAAACAGTTTTTTCGTACCATATTTATCTACTCTAGTTATTAACAAGCTTTTTACCAATAACAGTGACTGGGACTGGCACAATTACTGGAAAATTCACCTCGTTTATAATTAAATTTTTTTTCCTTTATCAATACAAAGATACCAATATTTGGAGTGGAAAACATGTGAACAGGGTCACTACAACTTTCGAGAGCTATCGAGTGTTTCGAGTTACTCGACGTTCATTTTGATAGATAAACAAGTCTCAGTCCACTTTTGAACAGAAAAAATTGGTTTCATATTCCAATGAAAGACTGTGTTACCATGTGTTTTTTTTTTAGCGAATAAGTAAAAAAAGCAGTTGTGCGGATAATTACATTTTTAAAACTTACTAGATTTCATCGGGTAATTTCAGCTTATTTTTTATTTTATTTAATAGTTATTAGGAATACCGAAAAAATTTATATGAGTGAATTATTCTTCTTTGATAGATCTATTTTGTAAAGACAGTTTTCATGTAAAATGAAAAATTTTTTTGATTTGGCGTGTATGTATAAGCATTCGTATACCTATACTCCAAATTAATTCTCGTATGTTTGAAGAATTTATATGTATATATGTTAACTAAATACAAAAATTGTTTGTTTACATGTTATCGTAGCAGTGATATCTGAAATTTAGCATGTACAAAAGAATTAACATTGCACCCTATGTTAAAATCTGATTGTAACAGAGAACCAAAGCAAAGAATAAGAAGAAGAGATACGTGCTTTTGTTGTTTTCCTGATAATTGACGAAAATAAGCCATTAGAGAATTTCAAATTTAACATTTTCAATTGTTTTTGCAATGCACCTCGTTGTGATTCTACATTTTGTAACAAAAATGAAATAAAGACATTTGCCAAATACATAGTAAGAAGAAGATTTGTTGTTATGAATGTAAAAACGTACAAGGAGGATAATTTATTAAAGTTTATGAAATATGAAAAATTCAAATTTTTTTCCTAAATATACTTATTTACATATATTTAGGTAAAATGTTGAAAATAGTAAAAACAATTTCTTCGCATTTTGATTTCATGAAATCAGTAGAAAGAGGCTCAAAAGTACTTATATAAAATTCATAAAATCAAAACAAAACGTTTTCATATTTGTATATAAAGAATATATAAATTCTGTAAATTTAAATGTTATTTGCCAAAAGAAATGTAAAATATTTGTTTTATCAAACACGTCAAACTCAGCCATTCATACATTTTTGTCCGCTGGATGTGTTGACAACCGTCGCTTTGACACCATCGGAATTGCACCTCGTTTCTGGCTTCTACGATTTTATGTTCCGATTCCAGCAAGAGCGAATTGCGACCTCTTTACAATCTATACTCTTTGGTTCATTGCAAATGAAAACACACTAATATTTTTCTTGCACTGTCGTTATCAACACATTAGGGTGATTCACTAAGTCTAGTATAATTGCAAGATAGCACGAAATGCAAAAATATTATACTAAAATATACTAGGAATCGAGAACGCACATTAACTTAGAACTGTAGTATATAAGAAATGACAAATAAATGTCTATAAACACAGAGAGAGTGAGAGAGGCACAGAGTTGCATTTAATATACTACACTTTATTGCATTGAACTTGAGTATCGTTGTAAGAAAGGTTTTTAAGTGTTGCAAAATGGATTGACGTGTATTTTGTTTCGTTGTACGGATTGGAAAGTTTTAAAATTTTTCCTATTCTTGAACCGTGCAAGGGCATATACTAGACTTAGGGAATCACCCTATTATATGTTTCGTTCAATGTTTCCCATTATATGCTTTTATATTGGTTGAATGTGCGTATGAAAACTCTTTTTACAGTTTATATATGAGTTTACTGGAAAATTTATCATAGTTAAAAAATTTTCTCAGCAAAAATGAATAATTCTGAAATTATGGAAAAGATTAATAGTGGAATTTTCCGCGTAATTAGAAAAAGAAAGAGTGTTAGCAAAATTTGAGACATTTTTGCACAAATCGAAAAAGACGATGAAAATGTTATCGACACCCACGCAACTATTTCATTGTCAACCAAGGCCCTGTCAAAGTGTTCAGACTTTACCAATTTTCGAATATCAGGACCATTTAGAACGCCTGAAATATGAAATCGTTGCAATGTTGATTTTGACGAAACGAAATGTTACAGTCCAAGACAAAGCCAAGAACTGTAATTGTTTCGTCGAAATCGGCATTGTGTAAATGTGCAAAATTCTACTATATTTCACGTTTACAAAGTATAGTAGAATATTGCAAAATAAAATGTATGTTTCCGTTTCGTGTGTACAATTACCACTGGATCATGGTGAAAATATTCCAGTGCCAAAGTGTCCAACCCCAATAGACCAATAACGCAAAATTACCTCGAAAACTTTCGAGGTGCGCGTAAACTATTTTCCATACAAAATTTGACAGTTCATTTTCAAGGCTTGCAAACTTTCGAGGTTTACGCGTTTTCGAGGCATTTTCGCGCTAAGATGAAGACCCTTAATATGATTAAGAATACATTTTTTACATTCTTAATCAATGAATACAAAAAATGAGTATAATCACTTCGGTTAAAATATCAAATGATTTTTAGTCGCAAATGATTGCATTCTTTTAGAGCTCTGATAATCAGTAATGTCAAGTCAATGGTATATCGCAATTATGTCCTTCACGATAAAAAAAAATGCATTGGAATCCACATTCAATATTATTTATTTGAAAAAATTTAAATTGATTATTTTGTGAATTTTTTGCCATTTTCGGCCTTTTTTTTTAGGTTAAAATTAAAAAAACTCGGAAACAAAAATTTAACTAAACCAGGACGTTCTTAATTTATGTCTTATCGTTTTTGGCGTTTAGTAGAAGCACATTTTTTGCGAATACAAGAATTCTAGGAGTTTTGAAGTACAGCTTAGAACAATATTGCCTACAGGTTAAAGGAATGATAAAACGCCTACCTCCTATACAACAGTAAAACTGAAATAGCTCTAAAATCCGTTACAGCCAAGATATAGAGATAAATATGATAAAAAAATAATTTTAAATGTCTCAACTTTTTTTTTTTTTGTTTTTTACAAAAAACTTTCAATCTCTTAAAAGTACACTGATACTACAAATAATAACATTTTCATACAGTTTCCCCAATATGCATTTAGTATTTTGTTAATAGAAATGGGATCTGCAGCTATCCGCAGCCACTTTTTTTTTTTTTTGTTTAGATAAGAAATTATATTTTACATTTTTATATACTAGAATATATCGCACACCTTCGCAAAATAGACCTGATCCACCAAACTTAAGGAATTATCTTGAAATTATAGTTTCTAAAAATCAAATTTTTTTCCGAAAAAAACAAATTTTCTCGTTTTTTTTAATGAAATACATTCTCCATATATAACACACCCATATAACAAAATAATTTTAAGATAATAACTATAGTTAAACTACAAAAGCTTCTAAATGCATGCTAGCATTTTGTGTTTAGCATTCATCAACTTCAACAGCTTATCCACAATTATTTAATGAACTAATCCCTCCAATTTTTTTGTTAATATGCTAATGAAATATTTATGAATAAGTATTAAGAAATAAATTTCTAATATCGACGTGTCAAAAAAATGTTTTTTTTTTCGCAGTCAAACCACTGTGCGGCCTGCATTGAAGCACGCAAAAATACATCTGGCAGGTCGAAAGTCTGTTCTAAACTTTCTAAGAAAAACCATGAAATAAGATCGCGAGGGATAAATTCATACGAACAATTTTGTAAGTTTTATATGCATCAGCACTAAGAAATAGCGTCTACTATTCCAATCAAATTTTGGTTAAACATTGAAACAAATTTTGAAAATATGAAATATAAACAATATATGAACCAGGGATGCCAACTCATTTTTTCTTTCTCCCCGATAACTCTCGCGAAATTAACCGATTTTCGACCGAATTCCCCGAACCGGTATAATTTCATATTATAACAGTACGATACGCACTTTTTATATAAACATTTTATATAAACGAAAAATACCCTTTAAGTAGGCTTAGAAATACTCTCGGTTAGAGTTATTTTAAGGGGCCCTGCACTTTTGTTAAAATCCCAGTCTCTTCAGGGTTAATTGCAGCTACAAATAAATTTTGCACTGCATAGCAAAATCATAGTCGCAAACAGTTACTCACGCCATCGTAATAATTTGATCTTTTTTTTATCACTTCTTCGTCGTCATCGCCTTACTCTTCACTCGTCTAATCGCTTTTCATTATCGTTTGTTGGTTTGTGACACACCCACATATTAATTACCGTTTGTCAGCGACAGTACATGTACATCGCATGATTGCTATTTTTGAAGAACCCAGGAGTTCAGTCTAACTCAACACATACTCTACACATGTTCTTTTGTTCATTGATATACAGTCCACATAATAAATAATAAACCATTGAATTAATAACCTATCGGCTGTGACTTGTTATTTTTCTTGCATCGCCAAGATTTGAAAAGGCTCAAATCTTCACAACTTTCGTGGTTAAAATTTTTTTTAATCAATTTTTTTGGATTGATAAATTGATAAAAAAAAATTTTGCTGACATCAATTTAAAGACTTCAAGAAAAAATTGTGTAACAATTAAAAAAAAAATTATATAAAGGTTTTTTTTACAGCTTCATGGAAGACGTTTTGAAAATTCTCAAACGCAATGGCATGCGTGATTGCGGCTCACTGAAAAATTAATTTTCTCAAAAATTGTACTTTTTTCGTAAAAACAAAGTTCCAGATTGGGGAAAGAATTGACAAAACTTACATCCTGGGGCCATTGTTGAGTAGAAGAACATATTTTAATTTCAGTTATCGTGCACGCCAATGGCAAAAACCGTGTTTTGAGAAAAACTGGTTTAAAGTTTTGACTATAGGCTTTAAACATATAAAATATACTTCTTCTTTATAATAGCTGACCATAATTTGCAAGTTTATAGGTTACAGTCACCAAGAACTAACAGTTATTAATTAGAAGGTGCTGAAAAAAGGCACAGCTAAGCCTTTCTGGATGGCTGAAAGAGAAGCCGAAGCACTGCGCGATGGCGTTGGACTGTCTGAATACTCAACGTAAACAGTGTTATATAAAGCAATGTTTTTATGGTGTTGGTTGCGAATGTGCCAGAGTTGTAAATATTTAGGAATATAAAATTTGGCAAAAAATATTCTACATACTGTTTGGGGTATTTTAATATTGAAAGCTGAACGGTTTCAAATTCCTTTCAAAAAACAGCTCATTCCCCGATTCTCCACACTAAGTAAAATTCCCCGCAAATTGGGGAATTCCCCGCAAGTTGGCATCGCTGATATGAACCGCCAGGGAGCGCGCAACATAATTCGAGAGAAAGCTTTCATGGGACCTAATACAACAATAAAAAATCTGTCCTGAGTTGATACATTCAATTGCATCTTTAGTTCCTCTATTAGAGACATTATATGCAGACATTCCACCAAAACAGCTGAAGCTGTCTATGCTCAGTGGAATGCTAAAAACCCTGATAATGAGTCTCGTGCATGGAAACCAATTACAAATGACGAATTACACGGTGCGACAGTAAAAAATACCTGGGAGGTCATACAATTTTTTTTGTAGGTCTTGTCGAGTAAAGCAAGAGTCTGTACTTGAAATTTTCCAAACACCCCTAAAATCTTGATTTACCGTTAAAAAACCGGGGTTGGGTACCTTTGGGCACTTATAAGCCTGTAACTTGGTTGATTATCAAAAAGAAACTTAGACCATTCGAATAATATATATTTTATTTAAGAAAACTTGAGAATATGTATGTATTTGTCCAGCAAACACAATTTTTTTTCTCTTTTTTGCCTTTTCTCAACTTTGACGGTGTTTGTACGCACTATTTTATAAAGGAGCTATACTACTTATGGATTTATTCTAAAAACACGTTTATTAACGAGTAAAACGCAAGATTATTTTTAAAAATCCCAGGTATTTCTACTTCACTAAACTTTGTAACACTGTGTTATCAGCTTTCGTGGGAATTTTACTGGTAATGGGTTGCCATAAATCGAACCAAGAGCAACTTCTTGAGCTTTGGAAAAAATGCATAGCCGTTGTATCGGGCGACCATGGCACGCAATAGATTCACAGACACTCTGCGGTTTTTTCGCTTTGACTGGCATGCTACCAGAGCTGTTCGCCAATAAGAAGAAAATTGTAAAATAATTTCTTAGCTAAACAACAACAAAAATTGGCTGCGGATAGCTGCGGATCAAATTTTTATTAACAAAACACTAAATGCATATTAAGAGGAAACTATTAAGAGATTGAAAGTTTTTTTGTAAAAACAAAAAAAATATTAACAAAATATGAAACAACACAAAATGTTAAAACAGTTAAAACTGTTTTTTATGGTTTTTATTTTGGTATCTTGACTGCAACGGATTTTAGAGCTATTTTAGTTTTTCTGTTGTATGGGAGATGGGCGTGGTAGTTGACCGACCACACCCATTTTCATAATTTTTCTTTTTCACAACCTAAGAGTGGCTCATGCCAAAAATCGTTTTGCTGAGATGGTTCCTTACATTTTTTCGCTATCTCATAACAATTTTTTTAGCACTACATACCACACCCTTATACAATAAGTGGGCGTGGCAATATTTTCATGCGTTCCTATCATCTAACCAACTTCTGGACCAAGTTTCATATTGATACCTCCATTTTTCGAATTTTGGTCAGCAAATTGGGTAAAATTTCCTATAGTGCACCGTAAAGTTCGTAGAAGTTTCAAATGTTCTGTATGAAACTAATAAATAACACGAATAAATTACAAAACAAAAACCTTTCTTTAGTATGTAATAAAATAACTTAAAATGAAATTCTTGAAAATGGAATTTTTTTCACGTGAGGAACTGTAGTCCGACCTTAAAGGAAACTTTTGAATTACACCATATGTGAAGAACTATTCTTGGTATTACATACCAATGGCAGTACATAAAGTATTAATTCGCGGGCTTAAAACTATTAAATACTTCCTGGTTCCAAAGGGTTTATTTCGGAGGATGCCATAGAAGCAAGACATAAAGAGTTAAGAAAGTGTCGATAAGAAAATAACAGAAAATCTTCAAGAAAAGCTTGTAATAGGGATTTATTAGCGCTGTTATTACTATCTTTTGTGCGACTTATTTCTGCTGATCGAATAACTATGAAGGAGGAAATGAAAGTGAATAAATTTGAAACAATTTATTAAATTTTAGTAAAAATTATAAGTTTATATGTATATTTAAAAAATTGTATTAACTGAATGAAATAAAATAAGTTGATAATACTTGATTATTTATGTACACGAGTATTACGTCAATTGAATGAATTACACAAAAATCATATAAAAAAAAGATAATTATTGCAGCTTTAATATATGCCGTAAAATACTCAGATATGCCACGCCTACTTAGATAATTTTTATAAAATTGAACCAAATTTCAAGGCATCAGATTTGGTTCTACGACAATTTTGACCCAAAAACTGATTTGGGCGGTTATTCTACCCACATATTTCCAATCTTGACCATTTTTGTTTTAGGAAGTGCTTACCTTATCAGCGGCCACTGTAAATTCAAGTTTTTTACTTCAACAGTTTTTCAGACATTTTTTGAAATTCAAAATATTTCTTGATATTTATTTATTTATTTATTTATTTAGTTAAATATAATCGAAAAGCCAGATATGGCCAAGTTTGATTACAGAAAAAAAAAATAGAGAGAGTAAACAATAAGAAAAATTAAAAGAAAGTAAAAATCAAATAAAGAATTGTTTTACTTGTTACAAGAAAAATATGAAACTTAAATAAATTGAAAAAAAAGGAAAAATAAAGAAAAAAGAAAAAGGTGGAAAAAGGTGAAAGAGGAAAGAAATGTAGAAACGGTAAAGGAAGAAAGAAGGGAAGAAAGAAAACCAAAGAACATAGCACTCCACCCCAAACGAAACATGAGGATGCCTCTTATGTAGTTGTTAGTGACAAGGAAGAATCTTTGTAACAGAAAATCATTTATTATTGAGATGTAGGAGGCATCTATGTCTAAAAGAGCTGACTGAGCACGAAAACTACCGAATTTCTAAGGGCAGGCAGTTCCACAGACGCGCAATCTCAACAACAAATGATTTTTCATATGCAGATTTAAAAATTCTTGGGATTATAATCTGTGTATTCCTAAGTGATTTAGAAAACTTGAATAGATCATAAAGATAATAGGGAGTTGTAAATTTAATCACCTTAAAGAAAAGTATCATTGATCTTAGACTGACGTAATCCTGGAAGCTACAACCAAGGAACTTTAATACAAATTCGGACACATGATCGCGAGTACGCAGCTCAAACACATATCTGATAATTCTATTGAAAATTATTCGCAAACGATCAAGATTAGCTTTGGAGGTGCAAGTAAACACCTCTAAACCATAGTTAATAGTCGACATTAGAAGGGCATGGGCAGTAGTGATTCTAACAGAGGTTGGTAAATGGAAATTCAGACTGTAGAGCCTACGGAGGGAAAACCCCACCTTCGAGCTGATAGAATTTAAATGAGCAGTAAAAGAAAGTTTCGAGTCGAGGATGACACCGAGGCATCCCAACTGGTCCACAAATTCAATAGCGACGCCCGAAACTGAAATGGTGAAAAGGGGTGCTACCTCTCTAGAGTAATTGAAGGACATGGCCTTAGTTTTGCTGAGGTTGAGAATGAGCTTATTTTCTTTAATCCAACCCTGTAGCTTTACCACAGTTTTGTTAATAAGAGCTTGCATTGGGCATACAGTGCCAGCATCCGAAACAAATAGGATGTAAATGTCATCAGCATAAAGGAAAACCTTGAGATTTTTATCATACAAATGATCAACTAGTCCATTGACGTACATCATAAATAGTAGAGGTCCCAAGACCGAGCCCTGGGGAACCCCACTAAGGCATCCCAATACGGGGGAAGAGAGATCATTACAGATGACAAATTGTTTACGATTAGTTAAAAAAGAGTTAATGAGATTACAAGCATTATTCGAGAAATAGAAATCATGTTTGAGTTTATGAATCAGGATATTATAGTTGACAAGATCAAAAGCTTTGGACATGTCCAAGGAAAGCAGTACGGAAACTTTATTCATGTTAAGGTTCATGCGAATTTCTTCAGTTAAGCTAATGAGCATGGTGGTTGTGCTGTACCCATTACGAAAGCCTGATTGATGTGGACTAAGAAGATGCTTCACGTTTAGATAAGACCAAATTTGAGTGTTAACAATGTGTTCGAGTACTTTAGACAGTGAAGGCAGAATACTAACTGGACGAAAATTATCAAACGAACAAGAATTACCTTTTTTTTAATGGGAATTATCTTAGCAGTTTTCCACATTGCTGGAAATTTGGAAGTAGTTATGATCATGTTAAAAAAATGGAGTAAGTAGTTACCAATGTAGGGAAAAACAATCTTAATAAACGAAATGGGTAAGCCATCTGAGCCCAGAGCATTCGACTTAATACGAAAAATGGCAGAATAAAGCTCGTCAAGTGTCACACACCTAAGCGAGAAGCCAACATTACTGTCGGATTCAAAAACAGGTGGAGCAGCCACGGACGTAGTTTGGGAAGAAATAAAGAACGAATTGAGACTGTCAGGGTCAACTCCTTCTGGGGAGCTGCCTTGTGTGGCGCAACCATTATTGTTGAGAATCTTCCATATTTGTTTTCCATTAAGGTTGTTGAAACGAACGGTGCCGTACCTTACTTTAGCTTTACGAACAACAGATTTAGTCTTATTCCGATATCTACAAAAAACCCTCCAGTTATTATAATTTTTATCGCTCAAAAAGGCTTTGTATGCAGATTAATGGCATGTTTAACCTCATCAGTTTTCATGAAAGGGTCAGGGCCGTTTACTATCCTACATTTGGTTCGAATCGGCACCTCACAGAAAGCATATTGTATGCCTGAGTAAATGACCGCAAGCTGTTGATCAACATCATTGGTACAATAAATCCTACTGAAATCCACATCAAGGAGACGTTGTTCAAGACGTTGGTAGTTGATAGCGTTGTAATCGCGATACTCATAAAATATTTCCTTAGAAGACTTGACCAAATCTAAGCTAGCATAAATGAAGGCATGATGTGATATGCCTGGGCACTGAAATTGGCCAGAGTGCTTCAGCTTGTTTAGATCATTTAAAAGAAAGAAATCTATGAGCGATGTTGAATAGCGCTGAACATTATAGTGAGTGGGTAGGGAGTTATGTATGTACGAAAGGTTAGCACATGATAACAGCTTCCGAAGGGCATTAGCCGTTGTAGAATTGAATAGATTACAATTAAAGTCACCAACGCAGATGAAGTTTTCGTATCTACAGCTAAGATCACTGAGTACATCACGAATCGAGGGAGTATTCCCACGCGGTAAGTAAATACATCCTACTAGCACTGTTGTGCGTGGTAGAGTAACTTGAACGAATACGCCCTCAAAGACTCCAACTTCTGAAACTTCGAAAACAATCTTGGATTTTAACTCTTCAGCGACATAAATGCCCACGCCACCACCTCGTATATTCAATCGATCATTTCTGTGAAGCACATAGCCCGGTATTGCAACCGCGCTACTGGATATATGAGACTTCAACCAAGTTTCAGTAACACCGAAAATATCAAGGTAGTGGCCAGACAGAATTGACTTGATTTCATCAAACTTAGATGATCGAACTGATGGACAAATGCTTTGTACATTGGTGTGCCCGATATTAAGGTTGTTTTTAAAGTTAGCAAGATTTATTATTATTATTTACCTAAAATATCTGTGCAAAATTTCATTGGCCTACCACTACTCCTTCTATTTTTGTCCACCGGTTGTATGGAGACGCTACACTGTGCGCCGTGGACACTATGGACAAAATTTTGTCGCAGTATTCCACCAAGAGAGCAGCCCCGCGCTGGTCTATGATGATGTTCTACAACATTTTGGATACGGCAGCCCCTGCTGTATTTATCATATATATGGCGAATATTTCAGGGATATACCAGGGCGAAGAGCTTTGCTATCCTCTAACATTGACCAGATCAAGGAACACAAGTTGCGAGAAGCAACTGGCCGCATAAAGAACAGGGACAAGTGCCATGTGTGTCATTCAATGAAAATAAAAAGGAATACACGTCAAATTTACATTAAATGTATAAAAACTATTTGCCTTGAGCACAGCGTCACCCAAACTGAATGCAAAAATTGTCATTTCGGTCCATCTCCATCACCTCATTGTTTGAGGAGCCAATACATTTTATTTACTTTTTTACATCTTGTTTACATTTTTTACAACTTAAGAACAAAAAATACATGCATATTCTTTACTTTTTTCAATAATTTATAGGAAAGTTGTACAAAAAGAAATATGGGAAAAGTTTGAGGTCACCTGGGTGAGTATTGGTATATACGGCGTATATAAAAATACAAAACAAAAAAAAACATAAAGGAACGCAAGAAAATATTTTTTTTTATGTTATCGAAAACAAATCGAGAATTTGTTTAGTGCGTAGAAAAAATGTTTAGATTGGATTCCGAGATATTCACAAATAAAAATCAAAAAGGTCACCCGGGTGGCTATTGGTAGACGGAAAGTTAATTATAATTGAGAGTAATTGAGACTACTTAAAGTTCTGACTGATGACAATTATCAAAGTCGTATGTTCTAACATAATTTATACAAAAAAAATCAATGTTGTGGGAAATGTACCGGTTTGCATATATTTGAAGCTAGATTATAAATTCATATATGTACATAAATAAAGTCTCTACAGACATTGCTTTTTAATGTACTTGTTCTGTCCGTACTTACGTAGATGAGATTTTGAACGAAATAATCACTCATTGCAAAAAGTTTTCATCTTTTAAAGATTAGAGATGTTTTGATTCGCAAAAATATTTATTTTTTTCGTTTTTAAATTTTTGAATGTGTCTGAGATATTATTTTCTTTTTTTGTGAGAAAGATTTTATAATTTGTTTTTTATTTTCTCCAAAAATATGGTCACACTGAAAAAATTATGCAATGTAAAATTAATATTTGCTTAATAACAATTCCAATTTTACTTTCGAAATTATTATTAAAAAACATCATTACGACAGCGATCAATGACGATATATTGTTTTTAATGTAATTATTGATATTTAAAATTATAATTTGAAGTTACATATTAAATAGTCTTTATCAATTCAAAATATCAAAATTACATTTCCCATATCAGTTCTATATAACGCGCTCAGAATGTAAAAAACTCCCTTGCTGTTGTGTTCGAATTCGCAAATAAGTGCGGTAAAAAAATTTTAATAAATTTTCGATAAAAATGGACAACGCGGAATTTTATTTCATTTACGGTAACGATATCAATGAAAAATCATTGAAGATGATTAGGTAAGCGCTAGAGCTCCTTTAACGAAATTCAGTTTTCGCTCAAAATGTTCCTTTAATGAAAAACTGTTGAACTTAAAATAAAGGTTCTTTGCATGCACTGTTTAAGTTGTTTAAAGTATTAAACCGAAAAAATTTTAAAAAAATTCGCAAATTTTAATTTAAACCTTTAATCATTGTAAAATCAATCAACTCGATATCAATGATTGAATTGATATGAAATTGAAATGAAATCATGTAATTTAAATTTGATATCATTTCATATCAAATAGTTATGCCCCGTATTTTTTTTTTACTCATCTATGACGCCAGGTTCCGGCTTCACTTTGGAAAACCTGCGTTATCTTCGAAGGCAGAATTAACTTTCTAGTGCATACATTTTTAATTGGTTTGAAAAAATTAGAGAAGACTAATTTGGGGCTGAAAAGACCAAATCCGGTGATCATCGTCAATTTGGAGGAAGCCTGCGTCGTCCAGGGCAGCATCATGCCTTAATAAGAAAAAATTGGCTACAAATAAATGGTTGAAAAAGAAAATTTACTTAGTGAAATTTAGCAAAACATGGTTGGAAAAATTAATTTATTCAGTAACATTGTGAAATGTAGCAAAAAGCTTTTGTTGCTTTCACCATGACAAAAATGATCATTACATTTTGTGTAAATGCACTGCGTCTCAGGATACAGCCAGGATATTTGCATGTTTTTTTTTGCTGAAGCAGCTGGCGGCAAGTAAGTGTTCTTGGTTGATTTTAAAGCAGGAGAATCATCTTCCTGCTGCGTAAACGACTGACTGTTTTTTTTAGTTTGTGGATACGATACCGAAACTGTATTCCAAAGTTATCCGTGGTTTGTAGCCCGAAATCAAGTAGCTAGCATAGCAAACTCAACAGGCCCAGAAGAAAAACTGCTCGGTCTTGACACTTGCTGCATCTCAACGGGGTTCGGGTCCATTGCTTTCTCTGATCGATTCCGTTGACAAATTGAGGCAAGTGTTGATTGCATCTGCAATAGTCGATCCGCTCATGGCCAAACATTTGCCGATTTCCTCTTCATATGAATCTAATTCGTTTAGAATGTTGCTTGGATCTACAACACTGTCATCGCTCGAAAATTCATCTATACCATCAGCCAACTCACTTGCCTCAATTGAATCATAAATACAATTGTTCAACCTCTTCTGGGCTCAAATTTGACAGTTTATAACGCTTACTACTGCCGCGATCCATTGCTGAATATTATATATATAATATAATATTTTATATACATATATATATATATGTACAGTAATCTTTGGTTAATTGACCACCGCTTAATTGCGTTTCCCCATTTAAATGCAACTCAAACTCAAAAGTTGTGCATTTTCATCGATGCAATTAAGTGGTGATTACTGTATATATAAACAGGAAATTTCGTGAACAAAAAGGTAAAAAGATGCACAGGTAACACTAATTAAATTTTCACGCATCTATTATTACGTTGCCTAATTTTGACCTTCTTACATTGACGAAATACTTAACGGTAGTTTCGGGAGAAGCTTTCCGTCGGATGAGAGGAGATATTTAGCGGGTGGAAGTCTCGCACTGACTTCGGCTTTCAATGCTTTTAATCCTCGTGGGAAAAAACTTTCTTACATGATACCGCCTTAAGGATTGCGGTAGCCAAATCTCTATTCATGATTCCAAATTATTTATATTTGTTCAATATTTATTCTATTCAATAAATCACAACATAAACTACTTACCAATCATTTTTTGTAGCTGTACGATATTGATAAGTATTTTATTTAATTTTTTGAATTTCACATATATGTTTTTTGGCTTGTGCACACCAAAAATTCACTTCAAACTAATTTTCCATTGATTGAAACCTCAGATTAACATGCGGCTTAAATTAATATGTGCGCTGAAAAAATAGTCCGGACTTACAATTTTGAGTTCCGCGAAAAAAATTGTAAAGACCCGCTACCTGGATAAAACAGGTGTCCGCCTTAAGGCAGGCTTATGAACTAGATATTTAGTTTTATGTTTTTATTTATTTTATGTTTTATTAGGTGGGCTTCGCTCAGCTTCAATATACGGCCCTGACAAAGTGTGGGTAATACAAAAATTACAGCAATAAAAAACATTTTCAAGAGAAACTACTATATAAACGTGCCAACCCCCGATCTAAATCTAATTATTGCACTTATCATTAACTTCACTTACATGGGTTGTCCCACGTTTGCTTATTCAATAGTGCCAAATCTTTTCTCAGTTGGTGGAAGCAACTTCCCATCTTAACATCACCTTTCTTGGTATGGCTTCCCTATAGCTGCCAACTACCAAGCAAACTTCCATTATATATTTTAAGTAGGAATTCCTATAATTTCTCAGATATATTTATCAAACATTTCCTTTGTATGAAAGGTGTCACGCCCACTTTGCTTAACCAACTCTCTTTTTTCTTGCAGCATCCCACTGGCAGCACAAGTTCTCGTGCCTACTATCAAAAATGTACCACAAATAATTTAGGAAATACACCGTATTAAAAGACAACTAACAACTGCAAGAAGCACCAAATCTCAGTAATTTCTGTAAATGGTTATGGAGATACACCAAAAATTCATTCAAGTAGCATGGGAAGTGCCACGCCCACTTGTTCACAAATGACCAAGTTCTGGCCAACCACAACCACCAACATCTCGACTTCACACACAAATTTTCATTGTTTTGCTATGGTTCCCCAGTTACGTCATTTCAACAATTCATTTGTACGATAGGTGTTCATACAAAAATCCCATGGAAAAAAGCACTTTCAGTTCCGAATTTTCAAATTTTCCGGGCAACATTTCCCATTTTGCTTTTCGTAAGAACTTTGTCCTGACAATTACATTGACAAATGATAGTTCCGTACCAAATCTTTAATTAATTGAAGCATTTAATTCGTATGAGAGATGCCACGCCCACTTGTTTAATTGAAATAAAATATAGCCTATGTTCAAACGGAATGTACCACCGTTTCTATACTGAAAATCAGGTCAGTAGTTCAAGAGATTACTTCAATAATGCATTCAAACTTTACCAAATTACACTAAGCGACACAAAAAATGTGATCGGTATCAGAGATCTGCAATGAGTATTGTCAAACTAAATATATTCAACTCATGATCCCAAAATTCTACTATCCACATCCATCCATATTTATTGAAATGCTGTCGAACCTCATATCCACCCTTAAGTTTAAGGTTCGCATCATACTCATATTTAACAACATGTATGACGTTGTATACTTCGACTCTCTTTCACTCAATGTGTAAAGGCAATGCAAAATAAGTATGATTTGCATGCGAACAAAAACATTATGCGGGTGTGTGTCGCTCTCTTGTGTTAGCATGGTACTTTCTCTTTTCTCGACGTAGACAAGAATGATGCCTACATTACATATATAAATATTTTTGAATCCAGTTGAATCATTCATATGATCCTAAGCATTTTCCTAATATTTTAAATCAAACTGCGGTTATTTATGGATCAAACAGATTAGGGATGGTATGAGTATGATGCCGCCGTCGGATTCATTTTTATTGCAACTTATATTTATGCATAAGCGTTGTTGTACATGTGGGTACATCAGAATAGTAGCGTTATAATGATTTCAACGCATTTATATTCAAAAATTCATGGGTGCCTATGGATAGCGAAAAAGCGACTCATTGCTGATCTCTGATCGGTATCAGAGTATATTTGTTGGATAGATAAAGTTCTCCTTAGGCCCGTTTTTGGCCTAAACGTTAATTTTTTTTTATACGGTCCTAAATTTTGCCCATTTCTGAACATGATGGTATAATAATATATATGATATCTTGGTTATTCTTGCATTTGAGAATGTTTATGTATTCAGCACCTTATAGTAAAGTCTTCCGATAAACATATTTTTGGAATGTAGGTATTAACCCATTATCTTCTTCGCTTATGGGTATTTTTGGTTTTTTCTATGTTAGCTGACTTGTGCTGGTTCTTAAAAAAAGAGCAGAGAAAATCAGAGCGAAGATGAAAACGACATATCGCGACCTACGGAGGACGTAGGCGATAAGGATGACGAAGATTATGGCGAAGAAGAAAGTACATAGTAATGAAGATAACGACCAAATTCAGCCTGGTCCATCGAAACGGTATAAGAAATAAAATATAAAAAATATACATAGAGAAACTTCGGGTATTGTGGTATAGGAGGCCAATGTGGTGCAGGGTCATATCTCCAGTTCTAATAACTTTATGCAGGCGCACGGAAAGAAATATACTGTAAAAATTCATTGGGTTTCTGATAATAATTACAGTTTTACCTTGTCTAACCCGGATAGTAGGCGAAGCACTGTAATAATTCATTGTGATCAAACAATAATTGCCTTGAGTTCAATTTATAATATCCAGAATGAGTCAAGCACATTGTACTTCACAATACAGTTAATATTATTAGAGTTTCAAACCAATTTTTACAGTGTGATTTTGTAAATTATCAAATTGGAAATGGAATTTTTACTAAGCATAATAATTCTTTTGATATCAAAAGTCAGCAATAATTGCTGAGTCATATAATATTATTTTCTCTTCCCTATGTTTAGAGTCATAAAATATTTTTTTCTTTTCCTTATGTTTACTTTTAAATTGCATTGACCAAAAGCAAACAACTTAGAAAATGATGGTGTTTCGGTTTCAATGGTTTTTGGAAAACTGTTCGATACAATTATGAAATGGACTCCAATGCTAAAGACTTTTGCCAACAAAATATTAAAAATTTCATTTAATGTATTGTAAACATCCCAAACCTTACTATCTTTCTATATTAGGTCACCGGTAAATTATCCAAAATGCCTTATTACAGAAAGAACCAAATACAGGTGCCAAACATTCGGTTTGAAAGTTATTTTATTGAAGGATATACGATAATATTCAGAAAAATATTTGATATATAAAACAAAGTAAATGTGTGATCTAAAAAATAAAAACAATGAAACGAGAATACTTTCATCAATTTTTACAATTTACCCCGTAATTTTTAATTGCCGATCATAGAATATTTCAATTATAATTCAGTTTTGGGCTGTAATGTTTGCAGTTTACCCATAAATTTATATTGAGTATCACATGAAATTTCTAAATTACAGGGCGAAATGGCAATTTTTCCTGATTATTCTGCTTTTTTTTTTAATATCACACGTTATTTTTCACAAATCCTTTTTTTTTCCGTGAGCCATCTATCAGAAATGCTGCGGAATTCAAAAAAAATAGGAACGTGCTTTAGTTGCGGGATGAAAGAAGACGTGTTGTTGGTCAGTTGAAGAAACATGTAATCGCGTGTCGTCGACTTTTTTTTGGCTTGATAATTATTGCAATATTTTAAAGGAAAAGTCGGTTTTTATATAATTGTGATTTAAATACGGATAAAGTAAATGATAAATTTTAAGTATTTTCCATTTTAAATGTTTTTTGTTCCGAATGCTACAAATCGGCTTTTGTGGTACACTAAAAGGCGGCTAATGTGGTATAATATTAACGTGTGTTTTGACTTGCTCGAAGAAGAGTTAAAGATATATCTCAATTTTTTCTTGATCTCAAGAAGGCTGTTTTGTTTCCACACATTTTTTACATTATTATATTTTCTAAAATAAACACTATAAATTTTTAATCAAAGAAATTGTTTCGGGTAATATGATACAGTATACACATTTAACTACAGTATACCACATTTAACTAAGCATGTGTACCACATTACCCTCCAATTTTTGCGATAGGTACTTTTTGGGTTTTACTAGATTTTGTCTTACATCTTTTTTTGTTGGCCAGCGCATCTATCTCGTTGTAAAGTATCCTATAGTAAATGCTTCACTAATGAAAACTATCAAAGATTGGTTCAAATTGGACTCATACTTTAGTAACAAATTCCAAAATAAAAATCCTTTACCACAATACCCGAAGTTCCTCTACATACTATATGAAAAATCCAGCTTACAAAAAAAAAACTACTGGCGTCATTTAGAGAGTATAAGGAAGAAGTACTTTGGATCAGTTTTACCATAAACTTTACTAACACACGCCTCAATAAAAAGCATAAAAACCGTATATAAGTTTTTAAAAGAATGTAATCTAATTAATAAATTATAAATTATCTAACCATCGAGTGAAAGGCACGGGCTAGCTGCCCGGGTATGTTTCCTAACTATAAGACACTTTTTAAAACTTAGTTCACCACCCTGAAAAAAAATAAAAATATGTAAAAACACTGTTACCTTCTCCACTTTCACCGACAATGTATTTTATCATACATTGTCCTTTCTCTTAAAAGTATTGTTATAAGATCACTAAAAGGTAGAAATTTGGCATACATTTTTCGTTTCATAACTATAAAACATATTCATATTCATAAGGTCAAACTCGTTTTCATTTTATAATTATACTATTTTTTTATTTTATTGCACCTCCATTAAGCGGAATACACTTAAATATTATATTACTCATTGAGTTCATCAGATTTTTCAACAAATTTTGGTCCAGAGTTTCCCTTTCCCTTATGATAGCGGATTTAAGATCGGCGACTTTTCTGGCCAGCGATCCCTAGATATCCTCAATAGGATTAAGATCCTGTGAACAAGCCGGCCAATCCAAAACTTTGATATTTTTGCATTATCCTGCTGAAATTTCCATTGTTTTCAGTATTTGGCCTAAAAAAAGAAAGGAGACTGCACTGTAACACTTTTATGTAGTTACAGCTTTACATTTTTGTTGAGACAAAGTGCAGCACACCATCCAAAGAAAACGCTTCCCATACCATCTAAGATACTCCCCTAAAGTTTCTCAAGAGAAAATTTCTGGCTCTTTTCTTAGGTCTCTCCACTATCTTCTATTGCCACCGGGACCATCTAGAGTCCATTTTTTCGTCCGAAAATACAATCTATCGCAGAAATTGGAATACAAAGATGAGAGAATAACGAATTGTGTACCATACCTGAGATCAGTCTGTGTTCATGTGATTTTTGGGTAATTCTACGCGAGCAATTTTTTGTCATGTAGTTGACCGAGGAGCTTGCTTAAATTTTTCGCGGCAAATGGGTGGCGCTTTCTAAAGTACCCTCTCCAAATAGTCGACTTGGTTATTTTTGCGCCGCCAATTCGGCGCAACTGCGTTTCGAGTTGCGCGCTCAGAAAGTTTTCGTTTTGATCCTCCACACCTTTTTGTGTCATATTCAAACGGATCCCACAGAAAATTGAAAAATAACGGTATAACTTCTGTTAAGTATTTTTGCGATTTCTCCTACTCGGAAGTTTTCGTCATTTAAAGCAATAATTTTTTCTTTTTATAACTCTGTTAATTTGAAACCACGTGGCATCTTACTTTTTCATTAAACTCCAATATTAGTGTAAAAAAGTTCTTTGAAAAATTACTTGTTTGCGCTTTTAAATGTGTCTTATAGTTATGAAACGAAAAATGCATGCGAAATTTCCACCTTTTTGTAATCTTGTAACGGTACTTTTAAGAAGGGGCAATGTATGATAAAATACATTGTCAGTCAGAGTGAGAGAGGGTAACGGCGATTTTACATAGCTTTATTTTTTTTCAGGGTGGTGAACTAAGTTTTTTGCACGATTTTAGCTGAAAGTAGGTTGGAGTGGCTGTCGAGGGACACACTTAGGCCTGAACGGCCCATTGTGGTACCGAACCTCCCAAATGAAAGTCTAGTGCACTACCCACTAGACTATCGCGGTCGTCTAGCTGAAAGTAAAAAGTGTGTTATAATTATGAAACATACCTCAGTTATTTTTAATATTGTATATTATTCCTAGCAAATAAATAAATAAAAATATTTATTAATTTTTTTTATTATATTATGTTTTTTATAATATATTTGAAAAAAAAATAGTTATTACACTTTATCGTTAAATAATATCAAAATAACGTTTAGCATTGTTAATTAATTTAATTTGGTTATGTTAATTTTGTATATAAATATATATATTTTTAAATAACAGTTTTACATTTTTTCAATGTTAATATTCAAATTGATATGAGAATAATATCAAATTTGAAATTTTTAACATCAGCCACATTTTGTACATGAAAAACATAATTTTATTACGATTTCTTACATTTTTTCAATGCATCTATATATCAGTGAAAGCAAAACCATTAAAATCGTTTTGTCTTCAACTTTGTTCAAATTATTTATTTTGCCAAAGTCTTTTTTTAGTGTATCACATTGACTAAGAAGATTCCAAATGATCTTATGATCCCATGATTTTTTTTAGAAGAAACACTTAGAAAAAATTTTATGAAAATTGTTATATTTATCTATGCTTTACACTAACGTACAATCCAATTCTGTTCACATTTTGTGATTAACAAGTTATAACTTTTGTGATAGTCACTGTATGAAACAAAACTACGGAATTGATCTAGTTATTAATAACACTAGTTTACATTACAAATTTAAGAAAAATTCTGATCTATGGCATTTGACAGTTTTTTTCATATCAAAATCGGTTGGAAAATATAAAGCTTTTACAGAAAGAATTTCTTGGGAACTTACTTATTCACATCTGTTATATAAATGTTTAAAAAATCATAGATAGGAGGCGCCTTGAATTAAAAACAAATAATTTTTTTTTAATTTAACATTGAAATTAGTATTCGTAAAATTTACAATGTTTACCTTTAACGTTACTCCTTGTAGGTTTACCTAACCCTAGAAATTTATTTATTTATTTAATGGAAAACAGCGATAAATTATTATTTGGATAACGCAATTGCTATTTATTGACACAAACTGCTTTAAATTTAAAAAAGACTCATCGTCATTTGGCGCTACAGCTATTTGTGAGCTTTTACCTGCTGAACAATACGCTTCCATGTTACGCGGTCTTTCGTTGCCTCTTTCCAGTTCTTCAATTTGAGTCTCTCTAAGTCTTCGTTAACCCTGGAAGTACATGCATTTTTTATACGTAAAGGCCATGCTTCGTCGAAACGACGACGGCAATATTCAAAGATGTCATATACATGATCTATAAACTTTTAACTTTGAAAGTCTATTGTTTCCCATTATTTGTTTAAAACCAAAAAGGAAAAGATTTGAAATGTTTGCCTGCGAACAGAAGTAAAAATCATCGTTTAATGTTCATATAAAGAGTAAAAACAGTGCCGCCTATTGACCGCAATGATTAGGATGTTTCACTTCTAGCTGCTGAGCACTTTCATTGTAAGAAACAATAGCTGTGTTTTATTCGCCAGTCAGTTCAACATGTACGAATAAAACGACCAAGTTGTTAAGACTCTTCTTTGTTATAATGTTATTCACAATGAAACTGCTCAGCAGCTAGAGCTGAAACATTTCAATGGACCCCAGTCATTGCGGTCAATCGCGGGCATTGTTTTTAGTTTTTACTTTTTATAAGAATATTTAACGATGATTTTAACTTATTTTCACCGGCAGACATTTCAAATAACAACTTGGTCGTTTTATTAGCACATGTTAATTCTTCGGAGGGCGCGCTCTGAAAAGTTACACGAGAGGGCGTACCGCAGCAATTTAGCCGGAACGTGAATTTCTTAGTGTCGATTGCAATTTTTCTTATAGCAAAAAATAAAACGAGTGATTGCTTTCTAGTGATATTCAAATATATTTTAAGCATTTACTTTTAAATCTTATGCTACTACGATTAGTATTGAAAAATACAAATTAATCAGTTTGTGGCTAACTTTCCGAAGGGCTAAACTAGCTGGCGAATAAAACGCAGTTGATATATATTTCGTAACTCACTGCACAGCCGGAATATATATTTTTATGCACAAAATGGGATATTAAATCTTTTACGCTTCTCTTCTTTGGATTCTTCTTCTTTTTCGGCTTTGTATTGTCTTGCCAAAAATAAAAGTAAGCCCAAATTAAACCGAAAAAAACAAACTTTTTTGAAAATAGAAAACAGTTTGTAATAATTTTCTTACGAAAAGGCAAAAGCAATTTTAATCACAAAAATTACCACCACCAGATAATATATATAAATCATTCGTTATATCACAATGCTTTAATTTACTGATCAAAACTATAAATTAATTATTAGATTTCACATGAAACCATTGTCATAACGTATCCCAATAAAAAATGTGTACGAAATTCGAGTCAGATATTAACTGCGTGCAACTAAATTCGAAATACACCCGGAATTTTCGAGCGAACCCGGCCGACAATGCAACAGGCGAGAGGAAAGCCTATATTTTTGCTGGTCACGGTTTTTGCCATAAGGAAGCATTTGTTTCATGGTCCCTTTTTATGCAAACAGGCAGTATGGACATGGACCACCTGAACACCCGGTATATACTTAACGGTTCACTAGTTAGCTAGCTCATTTAGTTTTAGTTTTTATGAAAAACAAATATATACGAGCTCGTTAATTTTTTAAATAGATTAAAACTAAATTTTAATAATTTGTGGAAAGCATTAAAATTAAATCAACGAAACTATTGTTTAAATATTGAACCGTTTATATATGCATGCTGTGGAGGATACATTTTTCAGTGTGACCTTGTGTGACTAAAATCTTAAAAGAATTAAGCTAAGTTTAAACCGCCAGCATCGATGGTTTAACTATGCTAAAACTTAGACGAAAATACTGGCCCTCAAAAATTTTTCTCTATGTAACACGCGTTAATTTCAATTCTTACTGATAAGCTTTAATAATTTGTTTTATTTTAAGTCGTACAAACAGAAAATAATTTATACAAGTCATTAAGTATTTGATTTGATCTAATAGAGCGAATATCAAAGTAATTATCATCTAATTTCGTTGAACATTTGTTATATTATGCCTGTGAAAAAGTGTTTTGAATGTTAGAAAATTTTTTGAAGCTATATTTTATTCTGATTTAAAAAAAAAAATATTTTTAGGTAAAATTGTAGCACTGTGCATCATCGGTGTTTTAAATGTGATTTTATTTTTTACTTCACTAAGCGTGGATTACCAATGGTTACTGGCTCAGGAGCACATACGTTTCCGGAGCGGCTTTCCGTCACAAGCGAATTGGATAACATCACCATATGGCACACTCAACAGTTATTTATTTAACGTGACAAACGCTGAAGCATTCCTTAATGGTACAGATACTAAAATGAAAATACAACAAGTTGGCCCGATTTCTTATCGAATCACAGGAAGAAATGAGATCTTACACCAAAATGAATCCACCTTAACATATCAAAAGATTCGGTACTTCGAAACTAAATTTGATCCAGATGCAAGTTGCGCTCCCGATATTCTTAATCAAACAATTATTCTGCCTAATTTACTTCTGCTGGGAGCAGCTGCAAAATTACACGACTGGGTTTTTTTGGTGCGACATGCCTTCAATGCTATTACAATTAATGAGCCTGTTTTTCTGAATCGAACAGTTTATTACTTTATGTGGGACTTCAAAACCCCGGCATTAAATTTACTTTCAAATTATGTACCCGATATAGTTGCGAATTGTGGGATGCTGCATAATGTGAGTACAAATCATGTTAATTGGTTGTATAAATTTAAAATTAATTAAATAAATATTTGATTTCCTATTTGTAAAGGCTCTTCGGAAAAAGAAAGAAGTATACAATGTAAAAATTGGAGTGGAAAATGGAATGGAAAATTTCTTCCGAGTTAACTCTTTGAACGATTTGACATCTTTTCACGAACAATCTGCTCGAACTAGATTCATAGAGAACAAAAGCTCCAATTACTGTCCGATTGAAGTTTTGGATTCATTTGACAACTCCCTGTTTGCTCCATTTGTTAAGGCTGAAAAGGATATAACCATTGTTGCTGGGGAGTCCTGTAGAACACATCGACTAAAATATTATAAGACTGTAAATCATTTAGGTTTTAGTGGATATCAATATGTAGTCGACGACTTAAATACAGCACCCAATTGTTTAGATGACGCCATGGGTATTAAGCTGCACAGAGGAATGTTTGATGTGTCAAAATGTCTCTTTAGTAAGTACAATAAATTTGATTAAAAATACTATTTTTATTCTTACACTATGCTCGGACTGACGAGTTAAACATGTTAAATGAGCTTAAACAAGGTAAATGTACAAAACAAGTTCGTAGACATGTTAAATCGCATGCAATTAAATTAAATATGTTTAATTATTTAACACGAAGTAAAACACGTTCTACGCAGGGTTGCATCTGAAAGCTTTGTGCGAAAAAACTTTTTTATTTACTACCCACAGCTAACTTTTAAGCAAACAAACCTAAAATTTGACATTTCACAAAAAAAAAAACAAAATCGGAATCGAAAAATTCAAGTAGACTCACGTGATAATGCACTAATTCAAGTGTGGAAGACCATATTGAAGATGGCCGGGGACAAAAACGGAATGGCCATGTGTTGCAGCGGATGGAAAATTGAGAAACTATGGTTGTGAGGTGTTGCAAACAGTGCTTTCGCTTGTTCTGTTTTCTTTTTATTGTATTGGAATATAACATGTTTATTAGAGTAATAAAACTGCTTATCATGTTTAGTGCCTTTTTCCACACTGCAAGTTTTCTTCGGCAATTCTGCCTTTACTTGTCCGACATTTGTGTTCTTAAAAACTTGTTCTTTACAGTTTATTGAATAAAAAAAGTAGATAAATAGAAGAAAAGTGAAATTTCATTTCAAATATGTTTCTTTTTTCTAATAATTGGTTTTAATTTTGCGCTGCCAACTTAAAATGACAAGAATAAAAATATAAAAATGTCAAAGAATGAACCACACAAAACAAAACTTGCCGGTAAGAGCAAGTTTGTACCCGCCTCCTCTCGTCTTCTCTTGCGCACAAACTCGACTTGCCGACAAGAAAACTTGCCGTGGGGACTTACCAGCATGAATCAAATCATCAAAATGTTGTTTCTTTTAATAATTCTGAAACATTTTTAGTTGCAATGTAAAAAATATAATTAAATTCTTAAACAAACAGCTTTTAAAAACCGGACGGCCGTGTTTAACAAAAAGTTTTTTATCTTTTAACTAGTTAAATTAGTGCAGTCTAGACATAATATTATTAAACTTATTGTATTATTTATACTTATATGTTTGTAAATTTATATAAAAAAAACCTCGAAAAGTCATTATTGGCACACACATATATACATTATAGGATGCCAATCCTGGGACTCCGGTATTCCGTCCTTTTTGGAGTTCCAAAAATTCCGTGGTCAATCGATGTGAATCCCGGGATTAGCAAAACCAATTTTTTTTACAAAACATGTGCAATTGAAATAAAATATCCACTTTTAAAGTGTAAAAAAAAATTTTAAGTTGAAAAATATGCGCCCGCGAAATGGATTTATACAAGCCCTAACCACTATTAATATGTACAGAAGAATTTGTTTCTAAATTTCAACTTTGAATGCGATTTTACAATTATAAAATTTGATTACTTTTAAAGATGCTATATTTTTTGAAAAGCCTATTGAATAATTAATTAAAAATAAAAAGCAGAAATATTTAACTTACGGGGGAAGGCCACTGTGACGGCTGGAAAAATGAGTGATTTTCGGGAATTTTTTTGATCTGTCAAATAAAGGAATATGGAGATAGTGTTATATTCATTTTATTAACAATATTTTCATAAATTTTTATTAAAATATATTGAATAGTTTTGAAGATATGGGCATTACCGTGGACCTCTATGGTCGCGTCGATTTTTTAAGAACGGATTTTGTGAAAAAAAAATTTTTAGTTTTTAATAATCTATATGAGTATAATTCTCGTCGTACGTAGTACTTAGCAGTTTTTTTTTTTTTTTTTTTTTTTCCACAAAATGGCGACTGATTAAAAAGTTTTTCATGTTTTTTTTGTTTCAAAATCGGCTACGCTTAACAAAGACGAACAAAACGAATAAAAAAATTGAAAATCGGTTAATTTTTGATTGAGTTATCGACGCGACCAGTTCGAAAAAAATCGTTTCGAGAAAAACGCGTTTAAAGTTTTCAGTCCATTAAGTTTTCAGTCTACTTAATATCACTAAAATGGCTGTAACTCAGTCAATTTTTGGAATTTTGACTTGCAATTTTTTTTATATATTTTTAAATACATAAACTTTAATTTAAGATAAAAAAAAACAAACGAAATTTTTGTACTTTATTCTAAGATACTCAAAACTAAGAAATAACTATTGACCACTATTAATACGAACAGTGCATAACAATAAAAATAAATTTTCTTTTGAAGCTCCTCTTGCTGTTATTATGGCTTCAAATTGGTTTGGCCTACTATTAGCCAAAATTTGGCGTTCACTGGGTCTTATGGATTCCCAATTTTCTTTGATTTTGGCTTTTAATTCCCCAACTGTTCTTTTCGGATCATTTAAAAGATGTTTCTTCACAACTGCCCATACCTTCAATCACTTGAGACCAGGGCTTGATAATGACCAATCTCATACACCTATTTGTTACGAACTTAACCAATTTTGTGTTATTTTAGTGGTATGAGGTACACCATCCTGCTAAAAGATAAACTCTCTATGAGTGTTTAATCTATTCACGCATGGAATTAGCTTACCTTCCAGAATGTGAGTATGGTCTGCAACTTTTTTGGTGCCATTAAGAAACTGCAATCGCTCTACGCCTTTTACACATGCACCTCTATACCATATCGCTGACAGGAAACTTAACTATGTCTGCAAGACAGGCGCGCACGCAGAAAAAAGTTCGAGGGGAGGGGGTTTGCGGGTTTCTGAAATCTTTTTTTTATGTCAAAATTTCGTTTTTTTACTATCGCTTGAGAAAAGTAGATACAAAAAGCAAACTAAAATTTGTTTGTATCAAGTAGCTGAAAGGGTAATGTCCGTTTTCTCAATCTAGTCTAATTTGCCTAGATTACCTCATCCAGTCCAGTTTCCCTCAGGAATTTGAATACAGCACCCGAATTAATGGATGCGAGCTCAGTGCTGGGCATTTGGTACATGCCCAGGCATTTCATTAGTGTTCCACAGTGACCTAAAATATGTTCTGATGATTCCATTTCCTCATTACAAAACTTACTTATTGAGCTTACCTCTATACCTATTTTACAGAGGTATTCTCTGAGCCCGCAGTGCCCAGTCAGCAAACTAGTTAATATGAGCAAACTATTTTTGTTAAAGGTAATACAGAATGCACATCTGCTTTTATTATAGTTATCTAGAAGCGCTGTGGATGATCTAAGTCCCAGAAGATTGTTGAACAGTTCTCGCGTCTTGCATTAGTACTTCCTGATGACGTTGTCTCCTATTCCACAAGAAGGTTCAGGTGAAAGCGATCGCTGCTCCCTTTTTGGCAAGCTCGTCTGCTTATTCATTCCCCTCTATTCCCACGTCCTTTTTTTTTGTCCTTACCCAGCTGATTGGATGTGAACAAATTTTTGTATTAATATTTGGACTTAAATCGATAATTTAATAAATAAATTTGTATATTCAAGTTTTTTAAAAAAGTTAATTAAAAAAATAATGGAGTAAAAAAAAATTTCGGGCTTACTGTGTATATATCTCATATATTCTTTATTCCAAACCCTCCATGTTTTGTAAATTTAGCCATTGACGGCTTGAATGAGCCGTTTTTTTTAAATTTTTTACCGATATTTTGAATAATTTAATAAAAAATTATCAATAAGTACATAGGTTAGATTAGGTTGGAGTGGCTGTCGAGAGACACACGTAGGTCTGAACTGCCCATTGTGATGCCACATAGTTGGACCTACAGTTTAACGCCAATTCCGAACGGCGGTGTGGCAATTTTTTATCAGCTCGGTGGTTGTGCCATTACCAACCAATAGGGGTTTTTCTTTTTTAACTCAGAGCACGGAGTAGAGTAGAGCACGAGCACACCCAGCATACTCTGATCAGAGCACACTCCGAGCACGCTCTGACAACTCTGATTTAATTTTAAAACGCATAAAGCACAAACTGTCAGACTACAGCTATTTATAATTAAGTTTTTTTTCAACAAAGTTTTTTTCAATCGTTTTGATTTTTTTGTGCAAAATTAAAAAATTAATTATTCTGAGTCCTTGTTCGCCATTTCAAATAGCAGGAACTCTGTCAAAATATTTTTTTCAATCGTGCTCTGTCTGCTCAGTCAATTTCTTCGGAGCGCGCTCTAAGCCAAAAAGAAACACAAATACGTTTGTTCTGAGTGCTCAGAGCTAAAAAGAAACACGATTACGTTTTTTAGCAACTCGTGCTCTGCTCGGAGCTAATAAAGAAAAACGCCTAATGTGTGTACTTGTACATAACTGGTAGTAAATTTTCCTTTCCAAATTTCAAACTTTGTAATAAAAAATACTATAAACAAATTGTTTATGTTTTGTATTATGTGTGAGTAAAGCAAAAACTAAAATATTGATTTTTGACTGATTTGGAGGCTATTTGAACCCAAAAAAAGGTGATAGGCAATCACGGGTATCAAATTTTGATTTATTACCGAATTTGATTGAGTTCCATTGTGTTTATACCAGAAACGTTTATTCTTTGCCCAATCAAGTCGTATTTTCTTTTGTTTATCGATTAATAGCGGCTTTTCTTTGGCCTATAAAATTTAAAAAAATATGGAAGAAAAATACAAACGTGATACTTCAATTGACCCGTCCTTATAAAGCTCATAACCAATTTTTCGATATTTTTCTTTATCCACTCATGTCCTAATAATTCTCCTACTGCTCTTACTACTCTGATGCTAGGTTTTATCCGGTGCTTCGTCTGTTTTGTTTCTCTGATTGCAGGTAGTACCCTACAATCACGGTCGGTCAAATCGAATACTCTTCCACAATTGGTAACATTGTTTGACGCTGAGTAATTTATTTTACTACAGATTGTACTGTCTATTTTTTTATCTTAACTTTTGAATTAGCACAAAATTTTTCACTAGACTTTTTTCATCAATTATTTCCTTTCGAATATCTGCGCAGATAAGTTTTCCGCAAACCATGACATTACTTGATTGGCAAATGTTTCACAGAACGCCATGTTAATATTTTTTTTAATTCCTTACTAAAAGCAAAATGCTATTCCGCTTGTTATTTTGTTTGCTTTGTTTCTTATTTCTGATTTGTTTTTTACTGTACGTATTAATAGTGGTCAACTATTATTTTATAATGTATAATTTGTATGTTAGAGTAAAATACAAAAATTTTGATTGTTTTTTAAGAGAAACTCTTTTACTTTTTATATTTAATTAATCATCATAAGGTTTCAAATAAATATAACATCTTTAAAAGAAATTAAATTTTATTAACATAAAATCGCATTCGAAGTTGAAGTTTACTTAGAAACAAATTTAGCTGTACGTATTAATAATGGTTAGAGCTTGTACAAATGCGACCTAGGATTAAATTTGATGCTTGAAGAAATAAAGCAAAATAAGTCCACTTTGAGCAATCTCTTATTTGTTTAACTATGTTAGTAGAAAGAATCAAAATAGTGTAGTTATAGACAAAAAGAAATGTGATGAAATAATTTCAATGCACAATTAAAATTCTTCAATAATGCGTTGACAAATGATACTTCCCGTTATGTTGTGTTGAATTGTTGTTGTATGGAGTTTGAATGTAAGCGTCGTTGCTGCTTCTTTTTGCGATGAGAGTGAGATGAGAGGAAAAAGAGAATAAAAAGAGAAGAGAGTTGTGAACTTTCGTTTAGCAGAAACGTTTTTTCATTTGCCAGAAAAGAAAATTGCCTTAATTTTATCGTGAACGAATTGTTAATCTTTTGCAGAAAACAGTTTTGGTTTCTGCAAACATGGTAACGTTCCTCAGAAACTTTTTGTTCAGCGTAAAAGTAATATATTCTCTACAAACGGGCGATAAACGTTTTTTTTCTTTGCTTGTATTTTTGATAAACCAGGCAATAGTTAAAATAACTTTTTGTTATGTAGTCAAATATGCCTCGAGGAACAAACCTCTCTGAATATGAACAAGGTCTCCTATTGGAAATGCTTCACACATTGGTGTGTAAATTAAAGAAATATGTAATAGACTAAACCGCCATAGAAATACTATTAGTGATTTCCTAAAAAACCCAAGTGTTTATGGCACAACTAAATGCAGTGGCAGAAAAACTGACGTCGGCGTCCGATGCAAACGTCAAATCCAGCACCTAGCAGTGGTTTAAGGCATGAGTAGCGGGCAAATAAAAAATTAAATGGGTCTTGATATAACAAGAAATAGAATATTTAAATAATGTATAACATGCTTAAACAACGTATATATGTAGTCATCACAACAACAGTGTATACAGAGATGGGCAAATCAGACGGCCGTTTCGGAATCCGCCACTATTCCTCATCAGTGATCTTAGTGATAGTTCTTAATCTTTCAATATCCTATATAAGCTACTAATATTTAAAATCGTAACCCAGAACTGGAGAATAGTTCAAATAATGCATGAAAATCCTAACTTTAAATATACTTCCATGGCACCTCAACCAAAGTTTTCGATTCAACACATAAACGCACGATTGGCATTTGCCAACAAATACCAACTTTGGGATGAGGAATGGTGCAACGTAAACTTCAACGATGAAAAAAAGTTTAATTTAGACGGACCGGATAACTGCAAGAAATATTGGCGGCATGTGAGTTACCCGCGATGCACCTGTTATACGCATGTTCATGGCGGAGGGTCGGTAATGATCTGGGCTGCGTTTTGCTATGAAGGAAAGACTCTGATATGCTTTATATCAACAAAAATGAATGCCCAGATGTATGTAGAGTTATTGGACTACGAGTTAATAGAATTTGCTGGTCAACTTTATGGGGATTATTGGATATACCAACAGGATAACGCGCCAATACACAAAGCAAGGGTAACAGAAGAGTTTTTTACATCCAGAAATATACCGTTATTGGATTGGCCAGCTGTAAGTCCAGACCTTAACCCCATTGAAGTTGTCTGGGGAATCCTCTCTGCCAAAGTATATGAGAATGGTAGGCAATTCGAGACAGCATGGCAATTAAAAATCGCAATAGAGCAAGAATGGGCTAACATCAGCTCATCCACGCCTTTTCGCTCAAATCTACTTAGAATCCAAAAAGGAAAACATTAATTATTAATATTAACATTTCATCAAAAGTTTATACCGTTAAACTCGAGAAAACATAAAATCTAAATTGATGCACATATATATATTTGTATGAGGTATTAGAATATGTGCCTTATTGAGAAACCGATAATAATAAGGGTTTAAGCTCGAAAATGCGTAAAACTCGAAAGTTTACGAGCTTCGAAATTTAACTGTCAAATTTTGTATGGAAAAGAGTTTACTCACATTTCGAAAGTTTTCGAGTAAATCACAGACCAAAATAAACGTTAGGTATTATAGAAACCAATAAAATTATAAGGGGCATCTTATTACACGGTTCGACAAAATCACCTTCGAATCTAATTTATTTTTGCATGGCAATTTTGAAAAATTGTTTTTCATGCCTTTTTAAATTTTTCGTTATATCTTCGGCATTTACAATTGGATCTCAAAGTTTGATATATCGATGTTGTTTTCTCAAAAAGAACAATTTTTTTGCTTCAGAAGACATTGACCCCAAGTGCCCCGTTCTAGTATTTACCCATCAGATCTCAGTTCTTACCACCCTAATGCACCACTGTATATCAGAAAATTAAAGCTCCCAAATAATCATTAAACTTTTGCTAAAAAAGTTTTTCAATATTTCCAGCAGAAGTAAATATTTTAATAAAAAATTTTTTTTTCCTTTTTAAATTTGTCAAATCTTCGGTATTTATAGTCAGACCATAAAGTATGATATATCGATGTTTTAGTCTCAAAGATACCAATTTTTTTGTTTCAAAAGTCATTGACCTCAAGTACCCTCTTCTAGTACTTATCCATCATATCTCAACTTCTACAACATTAATTAAAAAAATAAAAGTAAAATCAAATAATGGAAATTTTAATCGATCATATTTCGACGTAATTCAAGTTGATTGTATTTCTGGCGGCTCTCAAGTTTAGAAAAAATGTGGCCCATGCGTTGTTCATCAGTGACAGCCATGTCAGATTCATGTTCTACATGAACAAAACGCTCGGTGTTTTGAGAATGACAGATTTTAGGAAGAAAAGTATCAAATGAAGATATTTTCCTTGTGGTAAACTTGTAATCCGATTATTTCTTTTGAATATTGTAATGCTTCTAGCTGCTCTTGCGTATAGAACAGCAAGCATGGCGGCTCAGTCAATTCTAGTTTGGGCCAATTGATCATATTGAAGTATTAGACACTCTCGAAGTTTATGAAATGATCAACTTGTGGACCGAACATTTGACGAATACATCCCGTTGCGTCATTGTGGGCTGCTGGAAATATCGAAAAGCTTTTTTAGCAAAAGTTTAATGATTATTTGGGAGCTTTATTTTTCTGATATTAAGGTGGTAAGAACTGAGCTCTGATGGGCAAATACTAGAACGGGGCAATGTCTTCTGAAACAAAAAAATTGGTATTTTAAAAAAAAAAACATCGATATATCAAACTTTAAGATCCAACTGTAAATGCCGAAGATATAATGAAAAATTTAAAAAGGCGTTAAAATTTTTTTTTTCAAAATTGCCATGCAAAAATAAATTAGATTCGAAGGTGTGCGGCACAATTTTTTTTCTGGTACGGTCTAATGCTTAAATTGCAAAATTTTAGCCCATAGTTTTTATACTAAAATAGCATGTGACCGAATATAGCGCAACACACAAAAATTGAGGGCATAGCAATAATTTAATTGTTTACCATTAATAAATATATACATTAGGCCGGGGGATTTGGAAACCGATATCGGAGTTATATTTAAATATCCTACATCGTTATTTTCATATTAAATATATAACACTATAAATCCCCAGTCCGCCTCTTGACGGACTTTATATAACGTGTTATAACATACAACGGTTTGTTTTGTTCGAGACTAACGGTAAACAGGTTGAAATGTGTATGTATGTGATGCTATGGCGTCGCTGTGACATATGTATTTTAAAAGTTATATCAGTTGAAAGTGAAAATTGGCCAAAACAGTCATTTCTTCATTATTTCGTCAAAAACATACGTAATTTGAAAAATTAAAATTAAACCAAACTCTAACCTTATTTTTTTATTTATTTAGTTAATGAACAAAGGTTCTTACAGACTATAAAAATATATACATATATTATATAATTATAACAAATTATTTAAAATTGACTTCAATACTTGCTTTATTATTCTTCATCGATAAAGAGTGGGTTGGTTTTATGGGTGCATTAAAATCATAATTAGTACGACAAATATCTAAGTGAAAGAAATCAGAGTGCCGCAACGATCTACTGGGTACATTTAAGCTAATTAATTGCAAAAGGTCTGAACAGTTATCCCTACCAGTGATGGGACTAAAATTTTTTCGACGGTGCTAGATTTGGATGAAATATTGTGTTAGATTGTGTAAAAATGTGCTAACTTTTAAATTAAACAAAATATAGGTATCAATTTTAATGTATTATTTTATTCAATAAATCTAAATAGAGTAATAGTAAAAATCCAAAACAAAAATAATAGTAATAATAATCACATTAATTTATAAGAATACTTTGAGACTCAACATAAGTAAATAACTTGGTTCAAAGTTTATAAAAGCGATATTTCCAATTTGGAAAAATGTTTCTTATAAAAAAGAATAAATATTACATTAAAGAATATGAATGTTGTGTTTTATCTCAATGAGATACAATATTTAAGTTACATTTAAGTTAAGAAATTAATATAAACTAGTCGGTAAGAAATCTCTTTATGAAAAAACAAATATCAAAAGAAAACCAAAATACTCGTTGGTGTTTGTTTTGTTATTTGTGTATGCAGATAATTCGTTAGATAATTCTGAGAAATGCCGTTACTCATGTCTTCTTTCTCTCTCATTTGTTATTTACTCCCGCTTAAGCAATGATTATTACAACGATGAATGCAATGCTTTATTCAATGAGTGAATTTTAAAGAACTTCCGACGCTAATATTTTGGAATTGGCTAAACCGATTTTAAATCTGATAATTTTTGGCTAACCTACTCGTCAAGCTCTTTAATATGATATTGTAGCACTTCTGGATCTTCTGGAATAAAATTGTAGTTACATTAATAAATGTATAGATTCTTCATCTACAAACCTGTAATTTTGAAAATGTTTAACGAGGTTAATTGCAATAACAAACAATGACAAAAAACGGTACCAACTTAACATAATAAAATAGTCATTCACAATTGTTTTTGCAATTGAGAGATTACAAATTGACGCAATGTCAATAAATATAAAACAGGTTAATTTATTTAAGCGTTTAAGATTAAAAGAAAAGTAAATGTGCTAGATTCCGAACCATCGGTGCTAAAAGTGTTAGATATAAAATTTTTTGGAAAAATGTGTTAGATCTAACACAATTGTGCAAAAGTCCCATCACTGAACCCTAGCCATTACAATTTCCGAAATGTATAAAACAGATAAGACTGATCCACTGTTGCACAACTGCGTACTTTCGTACCATTTAGGGTACGTTTTTATTTTTTCAGATACAAATCCTTTTGTTTTGGTATTAGTACCTTTTTATTGCTATCAAATATTTCCAACAATGTATTATTTTTCTACTTTCTCTTTCATCAATGCGAAACAGATGAGAAAAACAAACAAGGTGGTTAATACAAGTTCGACAGAGAAAGAGACTTATGTACGAATACCAAACTAAAATACAAGTACGAAAAATAAATGTATTCTTTTACTATGAGAATCCCATACAAACTGAGTACGTTTTGGTTTTCGTATTTTTGGTCTCCGTTTTGTTTTGGTATTCGTACACTTTTCTTCGTTTTTGTGTTACACTTTCTTTATTTACGAATTCATAGAGAGCAAAGCAGCATAGATCACTGCTGCGTTCGATTCATTTGTTTTTGTATGCGTTTGCAGCAATCACGTGCGCGGTCTCTTTTTTTTTTTGCTGTAATTTTGTAATTATTGAAGTAGCATAGGCGTAAATGAATAATATATAGAAGATATACGATATATATTTATTTTATATGCACGTATGGCAATATGTGATGTGGGTAGGGTAGGTTTAATATAACAAATGTAAAAATTAAAAAGTGGTGACCTTTTTTTGGGTACATTTCTTTTCTTAACATAAAAATTTAAAATTAATATTTTTTATATAAATATTTAAAAACCAGTACGTTTTTATTTTTTTTTTTTTCTCGTACATTCTTATTTTCACTCGATGCAACACTGGACTGATCTCCTACTCTCCAAAGATTTTAAGCTTATAAGATCACAACGAGCTTTGTATGAAGGAACCGGATCAGAAAATTTTAGCTTCCGTAACGTAAATCTTACGAATGATTTTTGAATTCGTTCAATTCGTAGAGTATGTGAGGAATAGAATGGATTCCAAATAATGGAAGCATATTCCAACTTCGAGCGAACAAAAGAAGTGTACAACGATTTTAATGTATATGGATCTGTAAAATTTACACTATTACGATGGACGAAAGCTAATAATGAGTAATGAGGAATGATATAGTGCAAATGAGATATGAAAGTGAATTTTGAATCAAATATTACTCCAAGGTCTTTAACTACCTTAACTCGATTTAATGGCGAATTGCAAGGATGTAAGTTGAAGATATATAAGAATCAGACTTAGAGTAAGTGTTTATAGAACATTTATCTACATTGAGACACAATCTATTATTGGCAAACCATTCATAGACAGAATTTAAGTCATACTGTAACATTAAGGTACCTTGCGGCACACCTGAAGTTGCGGCTATCGGTTTTGAAAGCGTAGACTCAATACTAACATAGCATACTCTTTTTTTCAGGTACGAAGCAAACCACTTTAAAATATTTGAGTGAAAACCTATTTTTGCAAGCTTAACTATCAGAATATTGTGAGATACTTTATCAAAAGCTTTCGAAAAATCAGTATAAATAGTGTCAACCTGACAGCCATCATTGAAAGCCGATATACAATATTGTGAATACATAGACGAATTACTTATAGTCGAGCGGTCACGACAAATCCGTGCTGGAATGGAGAAATTATGTTCTTCACTGCAAACAAAACCTTATCCTTAACAATAGTCTCGAAGAGTTTACTAACTGTCGTAAGCTTGAAAATCTGCCTATAATTCGCAATATTATTTTTATTACCTGATTTAAATATTGGTGTCACAAAGGCAACTTTCCAGTCTTATAAAAATATACCCGAATTCAGGGATTTTTTAAATATTAATTGTAAAGGCTTGACAAGAAACAAGCTACATTTATTAATGAAAATTCCAGAAAACCCGATTTAGTAGATATTTTTAGCTTCAAAATTGCACTAATTACATCATCTTCCGACAACAGCAGTTAACCAAAGTCAATTGGGGAATTTGATTCAGAAGAATAATTAAAATTATTCAACTCCATATTACAATTGGATTGGAAAAAATTAGCAAAAAGATTAGTCGTTTCACTCAAACTACTAGAGCTATTATCATTTAAAAACATTGAAATAAGAATATTAGAACTTTTCCTTTTGGAATCGATATAACTCCAAAACTTTTTAGGATTTGTTTTGATAACCGTCTCAAACTTCGTTGTGCTTTATCAAGTAAGTTAAATTCACTCACATAAAACCTGTACTTAATAAAAGCATCACTATTACTAGTTGCAACATACTTTTTATAAAATTTATTTCTAAGTTTTTTTAATTTTTTTATGTTCTTTCGTATGACATGGAAGCCTGTAACTTTTTTTAGATTTACGTGGAATATTCTCCACACAAATAGAATTTATTTTTCATTTGAAATATTTAAAACAACTAGCCCCATCCGAAACCTTGAACTCAGCACCCCAGTCGATTTCACTAATAATACGATTTAAAGCAATGTAATCACACTGCTTAAAATCAAAATCCGGATTATTAACATTGTTGGTGTTGGCAGGTAAAAAGTTATAAAACCCAAGATAAATAGATATTGGAACATGATGCTTTACTTTTGGAGAAATAGGAAAAACAGATTCCTTTAATATGTAATTAATATCATTACTAATGAAGACTAAATCTAATATTTTCAAGAGTTCATTTAAACACTAATTAATTTGCAAGAGACCTTTATCAAACAAGCTATCAATAACATAACTATCAATATCTCTACTAACATTAAACGGAGTCAAAGAAGCATTATCACAAGCATAGTTCCAAGATAAATTACTTAAATGAAATTCACCCAACACACATAAGTGATTATCACCTAAGTGATTATCTGATAAAAACGAAATGTTATCGACATGCGCTTTATACATTTCAAATGAGCCATTCGGTGGCAACAAGCCAGTAGACCCTCGATCCGAAACACATAATTGATCCAACAGAGAATCCATATTATTCAAGACTGTTAGAGTTGCCGAAAACGATCGTTTCACCTCTATGAGTACTCCACCACCCCGAATAAACCCAGTCTTTTCAGAGTCCCGATCTTTACGAAAAACGTGGTAAAATTTAAGATAAAAAAATTACTCATCGTAAAAATTTGCATTAAGCCAAGTTTCAGTTATAACAAAAACATCATATTCGGATTGACCCAATTCATTCTGGCAATAGATTTTTAAGCAACGATCACAGTTAACATTCGTAACAATTAATACACCATTTACAGTGCTGGTTAAGTGATTTGATATAGAGATTAATTGCTGGGGAAGACAGTTAGGAGGCACAGGCTAAAATTTCTGACGATGTTATGAAGCGGTTGTAAGATCTACCGTTCCTGGGAAAAAAACAGAAGGGGCGAGTTTGAACGTCCGCAGACCAGATATCAGGATTCAATATCTTATTATATGATGATTCAGCAATTCTAAGTTTGAAGTTAACTCTCCTTAATGATTCAAGATTGCGCATCTTTTTTAACTAACTTATACTTAGCACAAAAGTAGGTGCTTATCTATATCAGCACGTTTAACAATAATATTATCCGAGGTTACTGAGGGCAGGAATGAAGATAAATGCAGCCACTTCTTATGCCTGTTGGCAAATTTCATATGGGAAATTCTCTCTTTTTCTCTCTTTGACGTCAAATATGACATAGTGAAAACCAAGCATTACGAGCAGCAACCTCCAAACCAGAGTTAGCATTAGAACCAACTAAGACTTGACGACCTCGATAGTCTAGTGGATAATGCTCTAGCCTTTCATCCAGAAGGTAGGTTCGATTCCCGTCTTGGTCTGGTGGTTAATTCTCATAAACTTCTTATATTCACTATCGATATGAAGTGAAAAGGATTATAAGAAAGTGTTCAAGTACACGCCTTGGTTGGTAATGGCAAAACCACCGAGCTGATAAAAAATTGCCACATAGCCGTTCGGAATCGGCGTTAAACTGTAGGTCCTACCATCGCCACTGTGGTCTAGTGGTAGAGTGCCAGACTCTTGTTTCTGGAGACCCGAGTTCGATTCTCGGCTTGGGTATGTTTCTTATCTATCTTTCTTTCTCTCTTCCTTTCTTTCTTTCTTGGGGCTTTGGTACAATAGATCTTATAGGTCGCAGTGCCTGACTTTCGGGGCCGTCCTTCCTTCAAATAATAATAACTAAGACTTGATCATTATTGGGTTTATTTTTACTTACTGTAGTCCATACAGGAACAGAATTGAGGGATGGGAAGTTATTAGTGGAGCAGGAACAAGTAGCAGCAGCAGAACCAGTAGTGAGAGATGCAGGCGAAGATATTGGAGCAATACGACGAGTTGTACGATTTTGAATTTTCCAAGAGATTATTTTTAAGAGACTTAAATTTAGTGGATAATAGATTTCTTATTTGCTCCATACATTTTGCTAAAGTATTTCAGATCTTCATTGCGACAGCAGAATATGAAAATAGGGTGCTAAAAACCAATTAAAATAAAAAAAAAAATTTTAATTTGTGAAAACTGGATCCTTATCTATGTCAAAAATGCCGCTAAAGCGAATGGCGTACCCAGTTTTTTGATACAACTGAACCCAAAGCCACCCCTAGCCCACCCCATTTATCACTTTTTTTTTGCAAATTTTTAAATTCACTCGTTAGTATTTTGAATATAGCGGTAATTTTTTTAAAACTAAAGTACGTAGGATTGTAGGAAATTCAATTTAGTTTGTTTAAAGTACAAACATTTTTCAAATCGAGTTATATTTGAACTAGTAAATTAACTTTTAGTGAATCCATGTCGAGTACAATCAAGTTCACCTTTGTCAAATGTCGTCAAAAAATTTCACGAAAAAACAAGGCAGGAGTTGAAAAAATTGTCTCATCGTGGAAATTTGTATTCTTTATTTTCGTCTGTCAATTACAGTATTATATGTTACAGGTTTCCCACCTACAACACGGCATTCGTAGAGCACGATTTCGCTCCAACACGATTTGTTGATAGCAGAAATCCCCATATAACACGATGACACTATAGCACGATTTCCTTCCAACACGATTTGCAAATAACTGAATCCCTGGTATAACATGATTAGTGAAAATAATTTGGAAATTCAAATCGCTTTTTAAATTTGTAAATAAGCTATTTAAAACTACAACTCTAATTTTTATTTGCTAAATTTATCAAGAGTTCACTCTGTGTTCTAGTTTCATTGTTATTTTTGCTTGTTAAATTCAAATTTTTTCTTTAAATCTTCCAATAAATTATCTGTTAAGTGCTTATTATTAAATTTTTTTTTATATAAAATCAATATACTTACTTTCTGTTTTTTTACTTTTTACAATCAAAATTAAAAACTTTAATTTATTAATAAAAGAGAGAAAATGTATCAAACCGTACAAAAAGTTAAAATATACATAAAGCAAATGTATATTTTAAATGTATATTTTAACCTGCTCGACCGACACTAATCCCAAAAAGTTATTTTTTAATCTCTTGGAACATAACCCTATTTTTGTACGATTTCGTATATAATACGGCAGATTTCTAAATTCTTGGAGCCTAACTCCGCTTTTTATACTGGTTCCTTGTTCCGTATAACATGAATTCGCACAACACGAAGTTTCATTAATTTAATGCAATTTTTTCAACGTCTGCTTTGTTTTCTGCAATTTTTTGGCGACATTTGTCAAAGATGAACTTGATTGTACTCGACATGGGTTCACTAAAAGTTAATTTACTAGTTCAAATATAACCCGATTTGAAAAATTTTTGTTTTTTAAATAAACTAAATTACCTACAATCGTACTTACTTTAATTTAAAAAAAATTACCGCTATATTCAAAATCCTAACGGGTCAATTTAAAAATTCGTAAAAAAAAGTGCTAAATGATCACTTTAGGCGCTGGGGGTGGCTTAAGGTTCAGTTGTATCAAAAAACTGGGTACGCCATTCGCTTTAGCGGCATTTTTGACATAGATATAATATCTCTAATAAAGATAAAAATCTTTTATAAATGCAAGTTAAATGCTTTTTCCATACAAAATCCCAAACCTATTGTAAAACATCCTTAAAAATCACGGTTTTCGGAGTAGCGCATCCAGTTTTCACAAATTTAAATTTTTTTTTTCATTATAATTGGTTTTTAGCACCCTATTTTCATATTCTGCTGTCACAATTAAGACCTGAAATACTTTAGCAAAATAAGCCATCTAGTGGATATGTTTGAAAATTGAACAGCAAATTCATTGTTAATGTTTAAGTGCTTGTTAAACTCAGACTCCATGAGACCTTTGAGCTCAATGAATTGTTCATTTTCCATTTCACTTCAAAGATATTAAGAAGACTACTGAAGCCAGCTTTTTGCGATTCAGCAACAGACTCATAGGCCTTAGTTAATTTATTCAACATTCCAAAGCGATCTTTACAGAAATAGCCTAATTGTTTGTTGGCTTTTGCATTTTAACATCATATTCCGAGAGTGGCCCAATACAGCAGGCACGATGATATTGTTTTTTGCATAAGCCGCTACAGGAAACAATGTAGCTATCATTTCTGGAAAAGCCTTTGTCTCACAACTGCCACGAAAATCATCCATTTCAAAAGCAAAGAGCATCCACATCAGCAAGCAAGATTCAATCAACTTGTAAATTTAAGTAGAAGGTAAATCCGAGAGAAAAATTATGAGCCTCAGCATTTATAAATTAGATTAAGTATAAACGCAGCAAATTAAGTGATACTAGCGATAAATAGCACGCAAAAATTTAATTTTAACAAAGTAATAATCCGAAAGTAAAAGTAAACAAAAAAATATGGCATTGCCAGCGTTAATGAATAATGATATAAAATATAAAGTGATACAAAATCCATGTGACAATAACTAATGTTTAGATTAGAGCAGAACTTATCCCTAAGGCACCGCTACCCAGCCAATGTGTCATTATTCTCGCGAAGGCGAGATAATGGCAGAGAAAAGCTCTGTAGTGTCCCGTCCCCCTTAAGATAGGGAACACAATCTAGATGAGCAAAGACACTCATGTTAGCCATATGTTGACCACATGCATTGTGCCCTGTGTTCTCTTATTATGTTCTTTCACAAAGCACTTCTTAGTTTTGCAAGAGCTCACACTGGACCATATTTCTCTATAAGCTTAACTCATGATTTCGTTTATCCATTGCATAATTCTTGTCATCAGCCATTTCGTTACCAGCAACGCCGAAGTGTTTTGACACCCATATAAGGCACAACTTATTCTGTCTCGCGACACTATTAACTTTTCCTTACAATCGCTTACGATCTTCGAAAAATTGGAGAGGTTTGTTAGGGCCTTTACTGCAGGCTGACTCTTACTGTAGACTCTTATCCACTTTCCCCGCCAAAAGTTTTTCAGCAAGTTATATTCAAAATAGCAAAGATCTCTGGTTCAAGGACCGTTGCCATTTCTCCTGTAGCGCAGAAGTACCTATTATCCTCGTCCAGGTACCAACCAGAACCGGTTTCAATTGTTGTTTTAGAGCTGTCTATAAAGAAAATGTGTGTAAAACTTCCGAGGATGACCTCTGTATTGCTCCGTTCGCTTCACTTAGGATATTTTACATTTTATTTTCTACCGTATTATTTTCAACATATCAAACTGTGCTTGATTTGAGTCAATACATTATTTCATTGCTTCTCTTTAAGGGGAGGAAAATGAAGCAAAACATTTAACGCATCACCTGGAGTGGCATTAATAGCACCAGTGACACACACTCCTAGGTTAGGCCTACTTAGGGTTGTGTACTACCAGTGTACAGTTGCTTGACATGAGTTTCGCACGAAAGTTTGGAATCTAGGGTTACCACTAGGTACTTCACTTCCAAGGACAAAGGTTGCGTAATTCCTTTCAGTACCGGGAGTTGAAGCCCTTTCTGATTACGCTTCCGAGTAAAGAGTATTAAGGTCAGTGTTACGATTAAGGGTACAATTGTGCCTTTTAGGGTACAATTTCAAAATTATGACACGAGAGTACGCCTTTTTTTTGAGGTACGTTTTTGGCTGTGCAACGCCACACATATGAAAGTATATCGCGACCTTAATTTGTTAATGTCCCAACACACATTTTTAAAATTTTGCAAAAACATTTCCAAACTTTGGTATACTGAGTATTTTTTCTTCAAAATTTGTTACACATATTAACTAAAGGAACAGAGACGTAGGTTGAATGCGCTAAACAATTTTTGGTTGAAATGCAGGTGGAAACGTTTAATCCAAATGAATCAGAAACTCGGTTTTGGAAAAGGGCTTTTAGGTCTTCAGAAAAAGAAAGGTAGCGATATGTAGTTATATACATATAAGTACTGATATACAACACAATTTCTGTGAGGTACTTTTTGGAATTGAAAAGTACGTTTTATCCCAAATTTTGGCACTTTTTTAAATTTGTTAAGCGCATCACTGATTAAGGTACTTTTAATCGCATTCGCAGAGACACCATGCTCGCCGCACCATTGGTCGATCTCTTCGATTATACAAGCAAAATCATGGGGAGCTGATTCACATAACCCTACATATTATTTTCAAAACCTTTATGCGAAGGTCTCCACTTCTCTTCTGTATGATAGGATACACCCCATCGGTCCTGGTGACCTAAAGTTTTGAAGGATCGATATGGAGAATCTAATCGACTTTTTCGTAAATATAATTAAAACCAAACCGACAGGCACTCGTCGGCGGGAAATTCGTCCTCTCCGCCACTCTGTACGGAGATTAGATGTGTTCTTATTTGACATTGGGTACTTGCAAGCGGATTCCCCGTCGTCTGTCATAATTATGTTTAATGTAATAATTGAATATTAAGCTATTAATCTGTAAGAACAAACCCCCAGTAGGTTGAATAAATAAATAAATAATTTTCACATTTAGTCGGCGTTCGCAGAATGCATGAATTTCATTTTTCAATTTCTCAGATGTAGTTTGTTTATAAAATGCATGGTGCGCTATAAACATTGGCAAAATTTAAAAAGTTTCAACTGCATCATTAAAAGATCTAAAAGTATTTTAAAAGCTAATTATTACCCAATCCATCAAATGGATTTGAACTTAATTATTCTTCTTGAACGCCCAAGATTTTCGTGACCATATTTTCCCTAAATATATAACTTGTGTATATGATTTTTTTCAGATGATGTGCCATCAGCATTCTCAGCACCACATTTTTATGATTCTTCATATAATTGGAGCGCGCATTATGAGGGCTTTACACCGAACAGAGAGGACCACGAAACATCCATTATAATTGAACCTACTACGGGTATTCCTATTGAAGAAAAATACAGATTCCAGTCAAATATACCCATGCCAGATATGTCCGGTTACAATAAAGAGCTAGAAAGATTCAGCCACATTGTGATACCCTCCTTTTGGTATGAATATGTAAGTACCTGTAAATGCTTGAGTAACTAAAAAGTTTCATTACCCCTTTAATTTCCATTTATTTTGGTAGGACTTGGATGATTTACCCCCAGTTGTATTACTTTTAATGCGATTCAACATTTCCGTATTACCAGTGTTGCAGCCAATTCTTATAGGATGTTTTGCCTTTGTTTCTATTTATTGTTTTATTTGTGTGTATTTAACTCTAAAGGACAAAACACTGAAAATATTTCTAGTTCAAAGTTTCAACGGAATGAGAAATAGTAAAATATTCCAAAACAGATTTTATAATAATACAAATTTAACTAAAAAGGCAATTGAGACAAATACATATATTAACTGATATTGTAATTTAAGATTTAATGTTTTGGGTCCACCAAAAAAAAATATTTCTCTAATTAATTTTTATGTTTTTCCATGGAGCCGCACCATTAAAAAGAAGATGCCAAGACATCAAAGTACTGAACTGTTAACATTATATTTCTGTAAAAGATGATAGTGGAGTCCACCATCTGGTGCATATGGTGTAAAATATTTCTACTATCACAACAAGAAATATATGTGATATGCAATAAAAATTTGGATTTGCATTAATGGAAAACAATTTGTACCAGATCGTGAACTCCACAGATATTTGCTGATAAGGGATTCGGCAAGATTTTTTTTATTTATAGCCAACACAAGTTGTGATTTTTTTGCTGTTGGTTTTTCAGTGTAGAATTTTTGACAGTTCCCTTATGTGACGTAAGATGTGTCAGAGTCAACATGCTCAATTAGTATTGCAATTTCATCGTGGAAAGACTTACATCCGAACAACGCGTTTGTGGAAATTCGTACCAACAAATCGAAATATCGAAAGGTGAAGCAAGGGGTCCCTCAAGGTGGAGTTCTATCTCCGCTGCAATTTAACCACAATATCTGCAAATTGCCTCATATTACCACAAAACATTATGCTTGTCTCATATGCGGACGACTGTACAATACTATTCACAGGCAGCAACAGCCCCGAGCTCTGTGAAGACCTGAACACCTACCTGGTATCCAACAACGCAGCATTCTTACACAATCGTAACTTGCAGAAAAATCAACCGCAAAACTTTTCTCCTCCTCAAAGAAAGAAGTAAGCCAGACCTCATGACAGAAGAAGATCACTTGCACAAAGAGCTTCACTCGCGAAACGATTCATACTCGATTGCTATCAAGACGATCACTCCAATACTTATCTAACAACAATCACACCACCACGGTGGAATTTAACAACTTGACCCCACTTAACAATGCAACATATACGGCTGTATTCAAATCGCTACATACGGAAGTAGTAACCATGGCCAAGGCAGCATATGCTCCAAACTTAGTTCTAAACGGTCAACCACCACCCATAAATGACGTAGAAAGAAAACTCCCAAAAGAAAAGCGTTGCACACTTGCACAACTCAGATGAGGCTGGAGCCGCATGCTGAAATGTTACATGTCGAGGATCGATGAGGAAGCCACGAACATCAGACTGTGACAGTAGCCCTTACGACCCCACTGACGCGGCCCGCTTTCTGAGCCTTCACCTTACGGAAAATACTTGACACTACCATTTACTTAAACATATTGACCATAATTTTCTTAACTCTATTTGCAGCTGTTACAATAACAACGCTTAAACAATATTGAATTTTTTATCAAAATTCGTGCTCTGTGTGAAATATTTTTCTCACATTTCGACCATTTTGTGGTTATCATAACGGCCAACTGAACGAGCAACTTAAGTCGTGGGAACAAAATTTCTCACCAAATTTACGATATTGGATATCAATCCAACTACTATCTTGCGTCAGATGGAAAATATTGGGAGGGATGTTATAAAATTTTAATGAAAGAATTACAAAAACGGTCTTAACGCTCACTGGGTGTTATGATCTTTTTCGGGGCAGCCATAGCGCCCAAAATAATTTTAGACGTAATAGCCATTCCTAGGGCGGTTATAACGCCCACAATTTTTTTGGGCGTTATGGCCGTGGCACTATGGGCCAGCAGATTCAGTGCTCAAAAGTCGATTCTGGGTTTTTGAAAATGAAATAGACCAATGAATTCAGGAATAATCGATTACAATTACACTACTCAACAAAATTTTCCACAACGAGCAGGAATAACATTTTCTATAGTAAACTTTTCCGTAGAATCCGAATATCCCAATGATTTTTTTTCCATTTAAATAGAAAAGTTCAAAAATGTGCACTGTTGAGAGCACATACTTCACATAAATGTCTGTCAAAACTTTAATTTTCAGCCAATGAATTTTAAATTTTTGTATATTTTAGATGTGTGTCAGACATAAATTTTAAGGCATAAAAAGTTCTAATAGTAACAGTAATATTGCTGTTATGATCGAAAAAAGGTAAGAAAAATCACTTTTTTTGTTTTTTTCCAACGAATTTCAACTTTGAAACCCTATATCTTAAAATAATTATATGGGTGACAAAAAGTTAGCCTTTTTATCTTATAGAGAATTTTATTACAGAAAATTTCTTTATTTCACCTCCTACCCTTCCTCATGAAAATGGGATTTTAAACCCCGTTTTTCGATAAATAGCCGATAAAAAAACCTTTTCAGGAAACTATTATACTGTCTTCGGAGAAAATTTTTTTCTACGGAGAAATTTTAATTTTTGCATTGCAATCGACCCACTCACACTACGTAAGCAAATAATGGAATCGTTTGTTGTTGTAATTACATTAGGTTCCCTTGTGGAGCCAAACAAATTAAAAAAAAAATTATTTAATTGGTATATAGAAAAAAATTTGTTGGCTCCACATGTGATTGAAACAGGGGTCTATGAGCAATTTATCGAGGAAAGGTAGGAGGTGGGGGAAAAGTGTATATGTAAAAATTGTTTATCTCTTTGTGCTTAATAATTTTTCTTCAGATATCAAATTCGTATCTGTTGAAATAAAGAAATTTCTTAATAGCCCCTGAAGACTCCATTTTCCGACTTCAGGTTCATATTGTGGAAGAACTAGAGGTGATGGGAAAAAACTGACTACGCAGTAGTGATCAGCCACCCTAAATTACTATAAAACAAAGAACTAAAATTTTTATGTACTGTGCTTTTTTATTGGACTAAAATAAAATTGTTTTAAAAGAATAAATGGTTTTTGCATTGATGTTAAAAAATGCTATAATTTAGTAAGATATGATTTTTCCATTGACAATTATATGCTTAAAATTTATGTAATAAAATTCTCTATAAGATAAAAAGGCTAACTTTAAAATTTATGTCTGACACACATCTAAAATATACAAAAATTTTAAATTCATTGGCTGAAAATTAAAGTTTTGACAGACATTTATGTGAAGTATGTGCTCTCAGCAGTGCATATTTTTGAACTTTTCTATTTAAATGGAAAATTGGGGTCAATCGAAAAAAAAATCATTAGGATATTCGGATTCTACGGAAAATTTTACTATTGAAAATGTTATCGTCATTTGTTGTAGTGAAAGTTTTTGTAAATTTGTAGAGTAGTGTTATCCGTTGATTTAATCAATTATTGTTTCGGTGATACAGGCACAAAGTAGAAAGTCTTATTATAATTCGTAGTTCCACTGACGTTCGTGAAATATGATTTTTTATGTGAAGAAATCGGTTCCGAACCTACTTCTAATTATGTCATTCACCAAGGTGTGGAATTTTCAAGAAGCCAGTTTACTCTTTCATTCTCAATTGCAATTAAATACAATCACATTATTAGTGAATAAAAAACAAGATTTTTTAGCAAAGCACCTGCCTCCAATTGCTCATAACGCGCCATAACACAATATATTGAGTTCTGAAATATATGAGTGTTTCCATTAGGATGTGCGCTTGACCATATGTATGCTACTTTATGCTACTTTTCATTTATTTCGATGTTTATGAAAAAGTAGACGGCTATGTAATTTGTTTTGTATTCTTGTGTAGTCAATAGAAAGTATAAAATAAACAAGTATGATTGCTTTAAAAAATTATAATTTTGGAATGGAACATCCGATTTGGATGTTTGAGTGCATTTTCGACAAGTACACATCGTGACCTTTCCAAGAAGCATAAGTTATAATGTTTTAAGCTGTTCTCCTGGACAAGGTAGCTTCTCCAAAAAACAAATCGTATTTAAAAAAATGTGTGGACTCTCTAGAATATGACTCTAGTGGGGAAGAGTTGGTCAATATGGCCCTCTTTCACGCCCACGTGTTTTCATTCATGCTGTAAAAAGTCTATTGTACAGTGAAATATTTGAGTATATTGTAGGTAACTTTACTCAAATACACCTATTTATATGTATGTAATTCCAATCAAGTTATCGTTGTTAACACATTTAATAAAAAAATATATTAAAAATTATTGAGTATAGTATAAGTACCCTATGGGAAACGAAGCGTTAAAAGAGCGTTCCTACGAAGCGCTTTTTGAAGAATAATCTTCTTGGTTCTTTCCTTTTCTTTTATTAACTGCATATAGGTATTTATTATTTTTATTTATTATATTTGCATACATATAAGCAAATATTATACTAATAAAATCCAAAATTTTTGATCACCAGACATTGGTGTTTGTGAGAATTACAAAGTACAAAAATTATTCACAATTTTTTTCTATCCATTTGAGTGGTTCCCTAGCCTTTCTTGGAAGCGCTCTTTCATATACTTTAAAGCATTTCCGGGAAGCTTAATGCCAGTGCTTTCAACTTTCCCTCTTATTAACTTCCACGAGAGCACAAAGAGAGCGCTCCTAAAGAGCTCTTTGGGTAGCTCTCCAAATTTTCCCGTTGGGTATACTTTACTTATATATAATTCAAATCAAGTTATCGTTGTTAAAACATCTGATAAAAAAATATATTAAAAATAAAAATATAAAAATATTAAAAATCATAAAAAATAAAAGATAATATTTTCGGAGTTTTACATTTTGAGTTCTATAAGTACATATATGCAAAATATTATTTTCTTGAATAATTCCTATTATTTTCCATACTATGCTCCATATTGAAACATTTTGTCGACATTTTGAAATGACGGAGTTCACTAAAAGGGAAGTTCTTGAAGAACTCCTAAAAACTGATAATGTGCAATCGACTGTTTCCTACATTTTATCTAAATTGAAATTTGATATTAATAACTTTGAAAATGTAGATGTAGAGAAATTGAAATCCTCTTTGAGAGCTCTGAAAAGAAGACGCTCTGAAAAATACAAAGCTGCGAGGAGAATAAGGAATAAGTTTGAGGCAAAAACTGAGCAAAAAAATCTATCTTCATTTCTCCATCTTCCCATCTTCGTCGTTCAAGCCTTGAATTCCATAAAAAATCAGATCGCTTAAAGCGTCGGGAGCTTGCTTGTGTGCTGTTCTCAACAAGGTTTCAGAAAACTTAGAGCAACCGAGAAAAGTTAGTAAATTAACGAAATCAAAAAATGTGTCCGCCATATTGGATCCGCCATTTGGATTTCCCAAATTTATACCACATATTTGAATTCAGCGACCCCCAATACGACTGCATACAAATTTTCATGGGAGTACCAACCAAATCAAAAAAGTTATCCGCCATTTTGATTTTCGAAATTTAGACCACAGATTTGAATTCAGCTACCCCTAAGCATACCAGCTTTCATGAGTGAACACACTCATCTAGCTGAATGACGCCATGTTTAGAACTTAACGAAGAAAAGACAACGAAACAACAAGCAGATGGCAGCGAAAAAAGAAAACTCTTTCTCTTTCGGGATCAACAGCGGCAGCAAGCAGACGTGTATCCAGGTGAGTGTCTAGCGACGGAAAAGGGAAGAGAATGAGAAAAGTGACTGAGGAAGCCATTTTGGGACATCGACGCTCCTCTGTGCCACGCACCAGAAGGATCACCGGGATAGGCCACGCCGTCCACCCCACAGTGTTATATAAGTGAAATACAAAAGAATAAATTAAAGTTAAATAAGAAATAATAATAATATCGCAACTCTACTGTATATAACAAAATTTGTGTTCAACACTTTTACAAAAAAAAAAATGTAGCCCTTTTTTTTAAAGAAAATACGCGTTTTTTCTTCATTTTAGCGGATTTTAAAAAACAAAAGTTGGCTACACTGATGGTGGGATATATTTTAACCCATCTCGAAAAGTTGAAATTACTTATAGTCATATAGTTTAATATTTTATTTACAGTTGTCAATGCTATAAACCTAAAAAATTCTGTGCATGTAGAGTTTTTATTTTCCTCATATTTTTCCCATCGCTCTGTATAAACTGATGTCGTTATGGCTCACTCACCATTACGTGTACCATTCCATTTCCTCTTTTACTAACCGTCAAACCATTATCTCAAGGGCCGGCGTGAATATCCTTCCAGCCATGTTACTATACCGTCGGATTCACTTCACTCACACCACCTCAAGCGTGGATTCACCAGTTCATCGAAGATTTCCTAACCTTGCGCATAAAATTTTTGTTGCATTGTGTAATCAATTACGATTTATAAGAGGTTAAACAGACCTTGTACTGAAAAAAATACGATATAGCGACGATATTGGGACCAAAATGTATGGAATTTTCGTGAATTAAAGGGATTTGTTCCAACAGTTTGTTGCAAATTGTTGAAATTTTTGAATTAATGGGGTAAGAATTATTGCGATTCTACTGTGTAAAGATTCGTCTACCTATAAGTAAACTCAAAATTCAAAAAAGATTAAAAAAAATCGATTTTTTTTTTAACTTTGCGACGACCTATTTTTCTTAAAACTAAAGATTTTTAAAAAAGTTTTTTTTTTTTTAAATCCATTCTCATTTAATTTTCCATAATATGAAAGTTTCAAACAGAAAATACCACCTCTAAAAAATTGAAAAAAATTATTTTAAAGAATTTTTCCCATGGAAATTTTGTGCAAAATTGACAGCTTTTCGATCAAAACATGGTTAAATTTTAAAAATCCTTAAAAAAAAGTGTGTTTGGAACAGTTACTCAAAATTCAATATTTTAGAAGTTATCAACAATTAAAGCTATTTACCTTTTCAAAGCCCGTTTTTGAGCCTTGGATTCAAAACCGAATGGCTATTTTCCACTAGAGACCTCTATATTTTTTTTCAAAATCGTATTTCTCTCATATAATCTTTCAGAAAACCCACTAGGAGCAGGAAAAAATAGAGCTTTGCACATTTCATATATCTCGTAGGCAAGCTAGTGCACATCCATAGGCTATCCCATGTCAAAGGAATTAAGATGGTAAAAGTAAAAGGAACTTTGACAATTGGGAAATCATTTGTTTTGATACAGGACGGGCCGTATTTGGCCTAAGTGTATCCTGATGGACAGCCACTAAACCTATTCTTCTTTTTACCACAGCGTTGTATTTTCATGGTTAATTTTTTAAGTGAGAATTTATAGGAAAATAATTTGCATAGTATTGTATGTTCATTAGAGCGAGTCGGCCCCCATACAAAAAAAAAAAGTTTGAAAAGTCCACCCCCTATTTGAAAGCTTATGTAGAGAGTATCTCGAAACAAAAAAAAAAAATTTTTTTGGACCACCCTAAAAACAGCCAAAATTATTTTTTCATCATAACTTTGGCATTTGATGTCCTATATTTATAAATGATATATTGTTGTAAACGTCTTGACAAGTGCAATCCTTCTTAGAAGTTAATCATCTCCAAAGTCATATTTCACTAGTGAAGTCTGTTACTCAAAGTTCTACCCCCCTTAATGCATTTTTATTTTTCACCAAATTAAAGCCCTTAAAAAACCATCAAATTCAAAAAGTGTCCAATTAAATCCATAAACAAACAAGTTATAGCTACTTAGATTTTTGATGCAATTCTAATTTACATTAAATTCGATTTTTTTGTTGTAGCTCAAAACAAAAGAACAATATTTAAATTAAAAGCGCCAGATGATCAACGAAATACGTAACTGTAAATTCACCATCGTTTACAACAATATATCATTTATGATTATAGGACATCAAATACTAAATTTATGATTTTGCTAATCAAGAAAACAAATTCAATAACTTTATTTATATTTTTTATTGTAAATAAATTTTATAATTTAAATAAAAGTGGTATTAATAATCTGCTATTAACTCTCTCATCTACTATGGGCTATCCCATTCACTCGCACAAAATTCACATACGAAGACGAATAATAATTGTCTAATAATACCGCCGAAATAAGTAAAAACGATGAACGGAACAATGGAAGAGGGCCCGGGGGGCGGGGTGAGGGAAGGGATCGGCTGGTTGCACTAAGGTCATATAAACTTATTTTACTTTAAATTACTTATTTGTTATTCCATTCAATAAAAATAATAGGTTGAACATGTGTTCTATAAAGCTGCCTGTAAATCTGGAAAATAAATTTTACAAGAACACTATTTTGCACAGCACTTCTACAAAACCAATGTATTTCTAAAAATCTGATTTTGACTTATTGTAAATAAATAATTAATTCATATCAAAATTCTCTTGTTCCGTTTTTTTTTATTCCATGTAATAAAAATTCGAAAAAAGTCGATCAACCGCGCAATATATTAATATTCAGTTGATAAGTGGTAAACTCACCACACCATGAAAAATTGGAAAATCAGGCAGAGAAAAACAAGCATGGGCGAAGTATCAGTGCTGAAATATTAAAGTTTAATTTTTATTAATAAATGTTATTAAAATCATTTTTTTTTTTTCAGGCTTTATCTTTTTAATAAGTCGACCGCTACAGAATTCATAAAAAATATATAAATAAACTATTCTTACATGTATATTTCTATATTGGAAATACAATGAATTTCCAAACGTAAACATTACAAACTTGCTCAAGACTTTCTCCCTTCCTTTAATTTCAGATCAAAGTACTAAATATATGACATAAATACATTTCTTCATTAAATACAATTCTCACTTTTTCCATTGCTCTTTTTCTTTGCCTTTGATATAATAACCCAGTTCGCAAAATACTACAATGGAGCCCTAATCACAACTGTCAGACCGCTGATTTGCACTCTAGTTTTCATGTTGGTCAAATGGTGGTTCGCTAGCGCGAAAAGTCGTGTGCATAGTGTTGATTCGATACCCACATAGTATCGATACTTTTACTCATTACTTGTATCGAACAAAAGTATCGATGCTACTGAAAATATCGGAAAAAAGTATCGAATATGTACTTATATCGAATACTTGTTTATAGAGAGAAATTACACTATATTTTTTAGTGGCTGTCGAGGAGAACACTCAGACCAGAACGGCCCATTGTGTTACCACAAGGTTGAGCCTACAGCTTACACTACTTAACACGAGTTATTCATATAGAAATGACGTTAACTTATGTAAGTATATGATATATAGCAAATCGCTAGAATAATATAAAAGAAGGAAAACTAATCAACAGATTAAGGCTTGTTAAAAATATTTTATTTTAATAAAAATTAAATTGTGTATTAACGAACACAAGGCAGAAGTGAAACTTCTTGTGAACTAAACGAAACACAGGCAAATAACAAGCAAATGAAATTTTTCAATCGCTAAATTTTTTACTTCATTGGCTTGTGTTTTTTTAATTTCATTTGCTTGTGTTTCGTTTAGTTCACAAGAAGTTTCACTTCTGCCTTGTGTTCGTTAATACACAACACATTTTTTAAATGGGATTAATGCTGGAACAAAAATTGCAACTCTGTACCGGTAATGTCGATGACAATTGTAGCGAACTCTTTCTGTGTGCGACATCTTCATGTAATTCCTTGGACATTTGCGCCATCTGTATGTGAAATGTATAACTGTCATAAACTTTAAGATGGCGATGCTACACATTGTTCTTTCTGCCATAGGCGTGTGTGTGTGTGTGTAATGAATATGTTATATTTATGAAACGTTTATTATATAGTTTGCTTGTGAATTCAGTTACTGAATATTGATATTTTGCCCCTCATGCACATTGCTCGACAAAATTATGTCGCATTGCAAACTTACGCGCGACGTCGCATCCGGTTGGTTTTGCTCTAGGACAAGAGAAAAGAAGTTTCACTTCAAAAGGTTTCAATAAACATTATGTTCTGCATGCATGACAGGCAATATTTTCTAGAACTTCAATACTGTACTGCAATATTTTCGTACATTGGAATATTACAATATGGACTGAAATATCTTGAATATGGATATTGAATAATTCTGAAGTAGCATTTTGAAGTATATTATTTATTGCTGTAAAATATTGTAAAACGATCCTCAATTTTAAATATTGTATAGCAATATTTCAGTTTTTTAAATAAATATTTTCCAAAAGTATCGAGTTTCCGATACTGACCCTTTTTCCCGATACCAAGTAAAATACTTATGGTATAGCATCGAGTAAAAAAAGTACTTGAATCGAATGAAAAGTATCGAGTATTTACTTGTATCGAATCAACACTACGTGTGCATATCGTGTTCGTTGAGAGAGTGAATAAAGATTCTCTCTTTGTTTTCGGTGCAACGTTGTGCTCGCCGAGCTAAATCTGAACCTAACCTCAGCCATAGCATATAGAAAATAGCTTATAAACGAATTTGATTACAATTAAGAATAAAAATATACTAGCACGTCTAAGTAAAACAATTAATAGGTCTGTTCCCGTACTTTTTGGGTAAAGTCTGGTAAACTGAGAGTGAACAAAAACTACTCTTTATGATAGATAAAAATGCACAAAAGTACGGGAACGCAAAAAAAACATTTTTTTTCTCAAAACAAAACGTCAAATTGTAACAATAGTTAAATTCAAAAAACAAAATATATTTTATATTTAATAAAGTAAACATTGCTAAATCTTACAAGAAAATCAATAAATAATGAAGAAATTTAACATTGTTCATCTGACTACTTCTGTAGAATCTTCTAGTTTACGAGCACTATTTGCATTATTCTGAAGCAGCAGAAACTCCTACAGCATCAGAAGTTGAGCAGAGACTTGCATCATTTATCTGTGGAGAATGCAGTTAAAAATTAACAAAAATACAATTAATACATTTTCAAACGTTTTTTCAACATTTTCCATTTTAAATAACACTTATTTTCCTAAAACTTCTTTATTTATTTATTAATTTTAAATTTTCAATATATTTTCACAAAAGCAAGACATTCTTGTGGCATCATTGTTCATTTAAAGCCTATTAAATTAAATTTAAGTTTTATGAACAAAACAGCTGGTTGTTTGACACTTTCAGCATTTTTACCCGAAGAAAAAGTGCATGCTATTTCGTGCAAGAAGAAGAAGAGAATTGCTCTCTCAACTTCGCTCTCATTTGCCACTTTTTCAAATACGGGAACGCTTTTGGGCTGTTTTGGGCGAACGTGTTCACCCGCGTTGTAGTACGGGAACAGACGTAATATTTGTAGTGGTTTATAACCTTTTTTCCGACTGACGACGTATTACACGGTTCGACAAAATCAAACTTTTTTGTGCACCCATCAGGAATTCCAAAAAAATTCTGAAAATAGACGTAAACAAAAAAATATACGTGTCTCGCCCACAGTGAGCTTCAACCATGTTTAGGTTTGACCAAAATGACGTCGAAAACTGACTCTACAGCTTGATTAATATACGATTGAAGGTCACAAAACTGTTTGAAGTGAAATCGCAGCTGTTCATTTTGCCGAGAAATTACTTCTTTTTTTACGGGCTTTAATAGCCCTGTACTGTGCAAATCAAAAGCAACCAATCTACACTTATCATACTTATTACGTTTTCCTGACTTTTACTAATTTTTATTTAAAAGAATATGGATTTAATTTATTTCCAAGTGATAAAATTAAATAATGAGAAACTTAAAAGTTAAAAAAAAATGTCCAAAAAAAAAAACATTTAAAAAAAATCAAAGAAATATGCAATTAGGGCTGTGTAAAACAAAAGCAACAATTTTATGACATTCCTTATTTTTATTAATTTCTTCACATCTGCGAGGCATTCAATTTGTCAGCTTGATAAAGGTTCTGTTGGGTGCCTTTTCGCATTTTTATTTCAAATCTATTCCACCTCATCCCTGATTTGGAAGTTAAGCTCAGATGGTTGAGACAACCCATGAGGGAAATGAAACCTTCTCAATGCTGATCAATCTCGAAACAACTTTAATGTGCGTTTCGAGTAGATTTCATGTCTAAATATTCCAAAAAATGGCAATTTCAACAATAGTTGATGAAGCATTTGGGTTTCATGGTTTTTATCCTTTCCACGAAATAAATATAAATATTGACCACCTAATCTATAGGGAAGCTCCAGAACCCCATTGCAAATGCTTAGGGGAAATCTATGATCGTAAATATTGAAAGTTTCTGAAGTTTTTCAGATATGAGGAACGATTCAGTTTTTCTTTTTCCAAAAACGATTTTTTTACCACACGGTGCGCAAACTTTCCTCCTGTTCTTTTCGTGGTCACATTTGTGGTCCATTTTAACAAAATAAAATCTCGGAAGAATTCAGCCAGATTCAACTTCAATTGTAATATAAACACGCACAATATAAACACACAAATTACAAAAAGTAATTTCATGATTTCTTGGAAATGTGAGCAGCTACGATTTCATTTCAAACAGTTTTTTGACTTTCAATCGCATATTAATCAAGCTGTAAAGTCCGTTTTCGACGTCATTTTGGTCATACCTAAACATGGTTGAAGCTCACTGTGCGCCGTTTTGCTGTAGCACGTCAACATTTTTTAAAATCGATTTTAAAGTTTTTACTTACCGTACATCTCAGCTGACCACTTTATATAACAAAAAAAACCTATAAAATGGAAAAGAGTAGGTCGATTTTAATAAATAAGGGCTTGTTGGAAAGGTAATTAAATAATAAATTTTATAAAGTAAGAACCAGTGTTTTTTCACCACCAGATGGCGCTCCGATTTTTTTAAATTTAAAATAAGTACTAAACGAATGAAGTTAACTAAACAATTCTTATAGCAATATATCCAAATCGAAAGAGCAACAAAAAATATCAAATAAATGTGTTCTGTATCTTTGAACATTTTTGTACATTATTTTTTAACACATTGCAAAATTGTTTCCCAATAGATATACAGTAGAATCGCGATAATTCGTACAACGTTAATTCGAAAATCTCAATAATTCGTAACAAACTGTTGGTCCCTTGAAAAAATCGCTTTAATTCGTAAAAATTCCATACATTTTGGTCGCCTCGCGAATTCGCATTTTTTTTTTAATACAAGGTCTATTTGTTGAAATTGGTTGTTGACAACCTCTTATAATTCGTAATGCAAATCAAAATTGCTATGTATGGCACTATGATCCGAAAAAAATCAATCATAGTAGATAGCTACATTCACTTTTTTTGATGGAATTTTTTGTGTTTTTCGTGGTTGACATATTTTAGTTAAATGAATAATTGTTTTTACTTTTTTCTTTCTATTAAAGAAATGGAAAAAAACGACAATTCGTATTTTTCTTATAACCTAGGGATTGTTTGTCAAAATAATGTTCAAAAACTCAAGTAAAATGGACGATATGGTTTCCATTTAATCTGAGTTTTTTTCAAAATACTGATGGTGGCTGTCAATGAGTGGATTGTATACATGCAGCTTAATCGCCGTAAGTTGCCTGTACTATAATTTCTGGTTAAAGAGATCATAGTAGACATTGGAAAACTTAAGGATAATTTTAAGGATTAAGATCCTGGAAATATTTTTTTTAAATTTATTTTAATATTTGCATAAAATATTGAAGAAATTCAACCAGAATTTGAGAAAAAACTCGAAAACCTCTGTAATACGAATTATCGGGATCCTACACATGCTAAAATAGCATGTGACCGAAAGTAGCGGCAACACACAAAAATTGCATAACTGTGTAGGACAACAATTTAATTGTTTACAATGGTTGCATTCAGAATTCCCCAATTTGCGGGGAATTTTACTTGGTGTGGGGAATCGGAAAATGAGCTGTTTTTTGCGGGGAATTTGAAGTCGTTCAGCTTTTAGTAATTAAAGTCTGTAGAATATTTTTTGTCAAATTTTATGTAATGTAAAACGTTTAACTTATGAAATATTTCATATTTTGGGTCTTAAAATATTCAACTTTTCTTAAGCAGGCCCTGCAATTTACTGGTTTGGAGAAATCGATTTTTAAAAAAGTGTGCAATTTGAAAGTATTATATTTTGAAAATATTTTGTAAAAATTTCAGAGATTGCAGAGTGTTTTCGTATATATTATAGCCCCGAGTTTCAGTCAGGCCAAAAGAGTCGCGCGTCTCTGCGAATTCCCTTTCGGCCATTCAGAAAGGCTTAGCTATGCCTTATTTAGGGACCTTCTTGAATAGACGACGAAATCAGCAAGGTGGATTCCTCTCATTTTAACTCATGCTCAAAAGCAGGCGTGTGTGCGTTTTATTCAATATTTTCTTCAAAAAGCTTGCTGATGATGCTTGGTTTTTCAAGTACGACCTAAAAAACAAGCAAGAATCCATGGCATGGAGCCCAGAAACTGCCAACCATTAAAGTCAAGTAGCAGAAGTCAGCAGCAAAAGCAATGATGTCAATTTTTAAAATTGTGGCTGTTATTTCTCTGAAAACTGGACAGATGGTATCTGCTAAATGGTATATTGAAATCTTCTTGCCACAAATTTTAGAAAATTTGTTTGGAATCCAGAAAAAACATGAACTGTGCCGCTACATTTGCATCACGATAACGCCCCAGCTTACACTGCCTAAAAAATAAACAGTCTTATTGCTCCCTCAGGGTTTGACGACATTCGTCCAGCGACCTAGCACCGTGTGATTTCTGGTTGTTTCAAAAAAATAAAAAAAATGAGAGGGAAAGTCTTCGGCAATAATGAGGAGATAATTAATGCAGTTAATTTCGAAGTTGCAAATCTAAAAAAAAACGATTTTCAGGAATCACAGGAAGTGAATCAATCGGCTTCAAAAATGTTTATTAATGGCAATTATGTCGAAAAATTGAAAAACGGTGAAGATTAAAGTTATGAAACTAAAATGGTTTTCGGTATTTTCCTTGTAGCCATCTAAACGAACTTTTGTTAGTCCCTCTGTGTATAAATAAATATAAGAATATATAGTTACAATTTATTTTACTGATTTTTATTTATAAAAAAGTCTTATTTCTAATTTTGAGTAAATTATATTTTTAAATTAAACACAGGAACAGGTTTAGCCATGTTTTTCATATTTTGATCTATATATTCCTTTGGGATCATATTTGTCTAAAAGTAATTTCCACTCTCCTGGTCTGTTCACCCGTAGAAAATTTATAACTTTTTGAGAATTCTTTTTTTGTGGTTCTGTACATTTAGAACAATCTGATTGTAGAGCATCTGGCAGAAGTCCTTAAAAAGATTATAATAGAATAAGAATTAGTCAAAATGTTGAGATTTCAGAATTCATATTAATTATAACATCGTGCGACAGCAATTTACACAATTCAAAAAATCATTATATCTTCTTTAATATAACTCGCTTCGACAATGAAAATATAAATAAAACAAAAATAGGCTTTTCTCGCTGTTTTGCTGTAGCACTTAAAATGTTTAAAAATCAAAAAAAAAAAACTATGAAATAGAAAAGAGAGGGCCGATATTAATAGATAAGGACTTTTTGGAATATAGAATTTTATGAATAAGTTGTACGTAATTTGAAACTTAAAAAAGTGGAAGCCTCGTAAATGATGAAAAAATGCTTTATAGTTCATAAAATTCTCTCTCCATTTACCTTTCCAATAAGCCCAAATTCATTAAAATCGAGGTATTTAAAACCGGTCAGCTGAGATGGATGATAAGTAAAAACTATAAAATAATTTTTTAGGTTCACTTATATAATCTCTTTTTTTTTGTGTTCGTTAAATTATCTAAACATATATTTTTCGTTATTGTATTTCAGTACATACATGTATCTATGTCTATGTATATACAGTAGAGAGCTACACGAGTGAGTACGGCATCGTACGAGTACAGGTATAAATACGCATTTGACGAATACAGCGATGCCTTCATGTCACGGTTGCCACTTACTCATTTTATTTTGTAACAATATTTAGAAAAAAAAAAATGTACCAAATGGGGGAAAAATGTACCAATATAATAAGTAACATTAAATTTTATTTATTAAGGATGTAGTCTGGTGTTCGAGTTTCAAAAACGATTATTTTTTTTTTTACGTATTTTGAAAGTACAATATACAGAAAATATACTGTAAATTTCAGACCAAAATTCAAAATATTAACGAAGTTATAGCTCATAGTCGAGAGCGCCTGTTGTGAAAACTTTATCTGTCGTTAAAACTTAAAAAGCGTTATTCTTGAAACAAAGTTTTTTTTGACCGGCGCTGGGATTGGGCTGAATTTTTTTTTAGGTGCCCACTTCGGTCGTAAAAAATACTAAAAAATATCGTAAAATAAACACTAAAAAAAATTGTTTGTACAGTTAAAGATATCACTAAGAACATATAAAAAAATTAAATGATTGTATTTTATTTTGTAATAATAAAAAATTCCTGAAATAACCCTAAAAATTAGGCGGGAACACCAGACTACATTCTTAATAAAAAGTAACACATTAATTGAATTATATTTTGTATTTTAAAAATAGTCTTTGGCCAACAAGATATAATGAGACTCTTAACGTCCAACACACAATTCTCTTGGAAGCATTATATCTGTGGCAATAAGGAATAACAGCTAAACTCAAAAATCGACTAAAAACCTGTTGCGTATTTTGCATTATAAAACCCAAAATATTGAAAGCTCATAAATAATTATTGGAGTTTAATTATTAAAAAACTATGGAGACTGCCAAATTGCAAAAAAATTTTAAAACTTTCAACATTTTGGGATTTATAATATAAAATACGCAGCAGGTTTTTATTCGACTTTTGAGTTTAGCTGTTATTCCTTATTGCCACAGATATATCACATATATTTAAATTTTAACTTTTTCAACAAAAAATACTTGGAAAATAAGTTTAGAATTCTTAATTATTATAAAAGCCAACGACGACCTCGATAGCCTAGTGGATAGTGCACTAGACTTTCATCTGGGAGGTTCGGGTTCGATTCCCGTCTTCGTCTGGTGGTTAATTTTCATTACTTTCTTATATTCACTATCAATATGAAGTGTATGAGAATTATAAGATAGTGTACAAGTACACACATTGGTTGGTAATGGCAAAACCACCAAGCCGATAAAAAATTGCCACACCGCAGTTCGGAATCGGCGTTAAACTGTAGGTCCAACTATGTGGTATCACAATGGGCCGTTCAGGCCTAAGTGTGTCTCTCGACAGCCACTCCAACCTAACCTAACCTATAAAAGCCAACCTTGAACACAGAATGTACCAAATTTTAAAAACATGTACCAACGTACCAAACGCAGAAAAATGGAAAAAAATGTACCAGTTTTGGTAGAATAGTACCAAAGTGGCAACCGTGCTTCATGTACTCGCATAATCGTCTATGCATTTACGAGTAGTAATCGGCATCGTATGATTATTAATCGGGATCGTCATAGGAAATTTTCAAACTTATACAAACGAAATGTTTTTTTTTTCATTTGAATTGAAAGTAGTTAGTTGAGCACACGGTTACCACTTACTCATTTTATTTTGTACCAATATTTAATAAAAAATATACCAAATGGGGGAAAAATCAACCAAATTTTTATTTAGAATAAATAACTTTATTAAAAACTTTTTGTCAATTTATTATATAGCATTATATTATTAAGAGTATTGAGTTCTAATATATTCCTTAATTTGTTTTTAATTGGACTCAAGTCAACAAATTTTGTTGCAGTAGCAGCTGAGCTATGAGGAAGGCTCATTAACATGAATATAAATTTAATTAATTCTTCAAACCACATTTCGTCTACTCCATTTTTAATACAACTTACTTTATGCCAAAAAATTACTAAGTCTGAACAATTTTCTAATTTGTCAAGTATTTTGAAAATATGTTTACAACTCTTGATTACTATGAAAGCTAACTTTGCCCACAGAATTTACCAAATTTTAAAATCATGTACCAATGTACCAAACGCAGCAAAATGAAAAAAAATTTACCAGTCTTGGTAGAATTGTATCAAAGAGGCAACCGTGGTTGAGCAGTCGGTCCAAATAGATTCAATACAAATACTTAACTGAAGGAGATTAACAGATTTTCCATATGAATGCTTTTAAAAATTATTTTATTTGCAAATTTATTTTTTAATTGAAGAAAAAAATTAATTTTACTAATTTTTTTTTTAATTTTTCCTACACAATATAGAGCACGCAATCATCTGTATGCAAAATTGAATTTGCAAAGAAGAGCGCGCAATAAACGATTACTAATGAGTAATACGATGCGATGCGACGATGCAGCGATGCCTACGATGCTGAATTTACAGTTACGTATTCGCATCGTACTCGGCGATTATTAATTGATTACTTTTTTACGTAGTTGTGCAGGTCTCGAATATACAGTGACTCAACTTCTCGATCAAATGATTTTGAAAATAAGTCTTTTTTGTTGTAATTTTTTTTATTTGTAGCGGTAGAACAAAACCATTTTTAACGAAAACAAAGGCATCTATTGTGAATTGACACACTCAAGTAAATGAAAGTGTATTGTTAGATATACGGGAATTTAAGAAAAATTATTGGCAACTGCACTTGATCAATTTGTTGACACAGTATTGGCTATGAATTATTACTGAACGTTAGTGAACGCGGTTTGGCGGAGTTCAAGTTGTTTGATATTTTTAATATTGGTCACCGGTGACCCATGAAAGTTCTGGCTTTCAGAGGCGCAAAATGTCTATTTTGATCAACAACTTTAGCATTGGACAATTCAAATCCGGATTCGGTTTTGCGCTATCTCTTCTGGTTTCATTACGGTCTCGAAACGGTTAAAATTTTTCAAAATCAAAAAATTGATCAAATACAGATACAATATTTTGCGGTAAAATTAGATAGTTTGACAAGAGTTTTTGATGATTATTTTCTTTGTTTTAAAATACAATCTTTAGATTGTATTTCGTTTTAAACTACCGTTAATTATCTTTATAAATAAAAAAGGTTACAGAAAATCATTTTATCAAAAAGTTGGCTCGCTGTAGGTTTATCGCATGCTTTTTAATATCTATGTATCAACTAAACCCATTAAAAATTACATCCAGTGGAAAAAGAATATTTTGGAAAATTAAATCTAACATCGATGCCTCAACGCGATCACTTTATTTAGTAGCTCTTAGCCAGATCTCCTCACATGGCTTGCCATTCATTAATATAATCACCAGCTTATCAGAAAATGCTAATAAAATCAATACTTTAACCTTTTTAGCCAATTAGATAAACTTAATTCTGTAACTAAGAACACAGTTTAAAATTAACTTTTATTTTTTTTGTAGATGTTGTTAACTAAATTGATTTTCTCAGACGATTTCCTCGGGCGATTACTGCCCGATTTCAAAAACAAAAAAGCTGTAGCCCTAAGTTCGATGTGAGTGGTCTAAGAAAATTCAGTTTAGTTACACTAAACTTTTACTTTCAATATCATCGAAAATCATATCGCTGGCTTACTGCAAACTGTACAAAAAATTCGAGAAAATCGCATTTAAAGATTTCCATGAACTACCACTCGGTAGAACACAATAACGATACATTTTCTTCTCACGAGGAGAGCTTATAAGATGTCCTTATTATATTTAACACAAGAAAAAGTATTAAATAAGTTATTTCTGCATGTTTAATTCAAAATTTTTCTTATTTTTTTTTTGGAGAAAATAGCATTTAAAGTTATCAATCAGCTACCACTCCGTAGAACACAATAAAGACAAATAATCTTCTCACGAGACGAGTTCATAAGATAGCATTATGATTTTTTTACACAAGGTAAATAATTAAATAACAGTTAATTCTGCATACTTAACTAGATTTTTTTTGGATTATGACAGTCTTGCAGCAAACGAGCGATATGTATTGTTTATTGTCGCACGGTGTAATATTCATTAAACATTAATTAAAATAAATTAGTACAGACTTTTCAATTCACGACCTTCGGGAGTACATGGCCCCTTCTCCATAATACATTTAATATAATTGGTTAGTATTCGATTATTTGATAGAACTCCATCCACATCAACGTTATCAAATCTGTTCGTATACTGTTTTTCTGCAGTCAGAACTCCAATAACTGTGGTGACCACAAAGGATAAAAGCAAAAATCTCATCGTAGATCTAAAATTCAGAAATATTAAAGTAATTATATTAGAATAGTATGCCAATAAACTCGTTTTAGATATATATTAATTGTAAAATATTCTTTAGTTATATAGTTAAAACCAAATAAATAATTTGTGTATTAATAGCTTTTGAAAGATACATATTATAGCAAAATAACAGTCACACCTTCATACCGGCAAAGCGTCTCGCATTTTGATACTTAAAAATCACTTGCATTAAGCTTCACAACAAAATATTTTAATATTTTATTACCAATGACAAAGTTGTATATGGACAAAAAAAATTCGGATCACGTAGTTGCTAAGCAAAAAATATAATTCTTCACACGTACTACTAGTAAAACTTATAATTCTGGAATATTTCCATATTTTTTAATATACAATTACATATGGCGCATATGGAACAAAAAAAACTTAATAAAAACAGGTCTTTTAGTCTGAATCCTAAAATCAAAAAATCACATCTTGAAAGTGGTCCACTCAACCTATTACATATTTTTAATTAGGTATATCAATTAAGTTTAAGTTAAACAATTATCACCGCTGATTTATCATTAGATGTTGTAAGCACACGAATCGATTTATGAACGCAATATTTATCAAATTTTAACCCTTTAATGGTATGGCAAATTATAAGCAAATTACCATTTTTATGTTATAGCGAGTATACTCGTTATGTAAAAAATTAAATACATCCTTATTTCATATACATTTTTACTTTGTATGCAAATTATGTACATAGTATGAAATCACATAATTTAATCAATTTGTTTATAGAGTATACTTGCTCGCATTTGTTTTTAATAATACACAAAAAACATTTTCACCATTAAAGGGTTAATTTAATTTAAATACATTTTTCTGGCCAAACCACTGATCATTTATAAATGTTACTCACTATTCACACACAAACTGCCCTAAATGAAGAGCCACAATTATGATAAAATGTTGGAACAATATTACACAATTACTGTCTTTTAAACTCTTTATATAGTAAGAAAATGTTAAGCTTTGGTTACACTGTAAAAATTAAAAAAATTTAACAAGAAGCTACTTAAAAATAAATTTTGATACACAGTTTTAACGCAATGAAAGCATTTTTCTTTCCAAAACAAAAAAGCTTAGAAATTCCAAAAAAAAAAACAAAGCTTTGCGGTAAAGTAAAGAAATCGGATTTTTTTTACTTCTTGCAAAAACCTGTTTTAAATACCCTACAATTGGTGGTTTTATCTGATCCATCTCCAAGCTTCAAATTTTCTTTATCCCATGCTAATTTTTGTTGTTTTCAAGCCAGCATACTTAAGCTTAATATGTGAATGGAAAAAATAATCTCATAACTTGCATTTAGTGCGTACATAACTGGAAAGTGGTGCTTGCGTTGTTATTGAAGACGTACTTATGTATATACATACATATGTAAATACTTCATACTTCGCTTACAAATATCTTCTTAATCTATATTTACCTAGTTTACAGTCTAATATTCTTCAGATTCATACATAAATTTATATTACGAAATGTATATTTCTGACTTACGGATATTGTCTTAATAGTTAATTAAGATTGAGAAATTTATAATTCGTTCGAAGGTAAATAAAGTAGTATTTGAAGTTTTTCGCATCACAATACATACACATGGGTATTTCCAGCATTACGGACTTTGGCTTGCACACTTTTATCTCGCGAAGATATGATTCGAAGTACGTCATGTACTACAAGTTATGTAGTTGTGGAATAACAACTGTCTTGAATGAAAAATAATTTGGTCCCCGATGCCGAAAAAAATACTTGTGTATTTTGAATCCTTTTTCCTCAAATAAAATTTTTTAAATCCCCAAATCTTATCCAATCCTTCTGGACTGTTCTTCATGAATTTCATATTGATTTACTGCATTAAGATAAAAAATGGACAAAGAAATAATAATTTGCAAAGCAAACGTTCATAAATACAATTTAATTGTCCAAAAACGAAATTGAAATTACAATTGTGTCATATTACTAGGAAAAATATTATTTTTATAAGCCAAGAGCTTTTTTTATAGAGCATGGAATTAATTAGCAAATTCCATTTGTTTGTGATATCATAAAAAAAATTAATATATTCATACAAACAAAAATAATACATTTTTTCTAATCATATCTAGATAACCGAATTAAAATCAAATATAAAAAACCAACAACAGCTTTTTGCAATCGTTCAATATAAGACTTATCTTTAAATTTTTGATGTCATACCTCAACCAGTAAATCTTAAACTTCCTGTGGACTGACTCGCCTGCTTGTTCAGACCACAATCCCAATCTATCATTGTTTTCCAAGAAATGTGGCGCTTGTTCTATGTAGCTTACACTAGGGCAACACTTGCAAGGGCAAGTGCGAAAAACTCTATACATTCCCACTTTCTCACTAATACACTCTCACATTTGCTACTGCCAATAATTTTCAAACTTTTCAAACATAATACGTAATATCTGCTTGCAGCAGTTTACTTGCACGTGTGGCCCCAGGATTACTGTAACGTGTAATTTCAATGTTTAACCCTTTCACCCTTTACTAGTATATGTGTCCCAATAACGTTCAAAAATTCAAGTAACATAGGAGATATGCAGTGGCGGTTCTAGGATTTGGGTTTGGGGAGGGCTGATTTTACTAAATTGAAGGATAAATATCAGACTCAATATTGACCAAAACCCAGATCTAGACCAAAAACTAGTGCAAAAATTTTATCAGTGTTTACACCAAAAATTAAAAAAATAAGTTAGGCGCCGTATATGGCCGTCAGGCCATCAGTCACTTAAGGGGACCAACGCACATTTCGATGTGTGCCGTAATTAAGTGATATGATGGAAGTGTGGACTAACACCTCCTCGTGGTGACGGCTGGAAACAGTTGCATGTCAGATGACTGATACGCAAACTGTTATCTGGTAACAGAGCACATCAGATGTCTGATATGCAACTGGCTAAGATAGTTCAGGCGGAGGGAGCAAACCCTCTTAAATAAAAACTCCCCTAATCCAGGGTGTCACGCGACCCGTGCCTATTGGTTTGGCAGCCAGGGGATTAACACTCGTAGACTGGTGTGCACGGATCCTACGTCTGTTTTTACACAGGTACTTGTACTTATGTGAAATCAGCACATGGGACCCGTGTGCGTCTGATACTAGTGTTAAGAATAGGCTGTCTGCGAACGGAGCCTCCTTGATACACGGCCGCCTCAAGGAGTAAGTGTGGCCTTACCATGGCAGACGGGCTATGTCATGGTGGACCAACCCCTTCCCGCTTCTATAGTTGACCGCCAAGCCCGCTCAGGCAGGCTAGTGGTCGTATTTCAAATGAGTAAGCAAAATAAAAGAAAAAATTTAAACCAGCGGGGATTAACCGCAACGGAACTCGCAGATCGAATGGAGCATGAGCTACGTGATGAAGATCTGCGAGCTTCCACAAGCAGGGGTTCACCCAGGTCGAGAGGGCCAGCAAGGTGTCAGGCAACGACTGCACCTACGCGAAGACGGAGCTTTGAGGGTAACCGCACGATGACCAGCAAAACCAAGGTAGGGGTACCAGCTGTCAGTGCATTAGCACCGATAGCTGAGTCCCATACAATGGCTTACGCTGGTGTGGTAGCCGCGGGAACTAGTGCAATAGCACCAGTGACCGTGTTAGCCGCGGGAACTGGAGCAATAGCACCAGCGCCCGTAGAAACCACACAAGCGACTGGCATCGTACCCAGTACAGCTCATACAGAGGTCTCAGCGGGCGGTGCAATAGCACCGGCTGGTGTGACTTCTGTAAGGGCTCGAGATGTCTTTCTAGCAAAAGTGGCTAGTGCATTCGCACCAGCGGCTAATGCTACGGAGACATCGACGGGGAAAAGTTACCCCAGGGAGCACAAACGACGCGAGTTGAAGGTACCACCAATTGGGCAGCCAAGTGGTATGGACGACCCACTAAGGAAGGGCCTTAGTGGGGCAGGGTCCAGGTGGTATCTTAGATACCTGGAGTAGGGGCTGGAACCTGCAGTAGCAAGGAAGAAGGCAGAGGAGCATAAAGCCAAGCCGTCCGAAGGTACTTCCCAGGAACCTCGAGAAAGGAAAAGGGGAAGCTCGGTCATCACTCCACCGCAAAAACAGGAGGTGAAGAAACTGAGGACGGATACGGTGGTGGCAGGCTCATCTGCAGGAAGAGTGGTGTGCGGCAAGACGTACGCGGGGGTTGCGAAAGCAGTTAGGATGGCAGTGTTGCCAAGGGAATATCCCGAGGTAACATTGTCATCCGAGCAGCTTTCGGCCCTAGAAGACGCCATCCTGGAGGAGGTGGCAAAGGGATGGGCACACAAGCTGAAGTTTGAGGGTATCCATTTCAGGCCGGGTTATCTACTCATCGACTGCAAAGATGTGCAGTCAGCCGAATGGCTGAAAGGAGTAGCCCCGAAGCTAACGGCCTGGAATGGACCCCCTCTCATTTCATGTGTAGGTGATGATGTTCCCAAGTCGCACGTGGTGACTATTTTCTTCCCCAGGAGCCTGGGCCAGACGTCAGAACGGATACTGGCCCTACTCAATGCCCAAAACGAGGGCCTCCGAACGAACCTCTGGAAGGCATTGAAGGCTCGTGAGGAAGGAAATGGTCAGTTACTGACGATAAGTATGGATGAGCTATCGTTTGAAGCCATCCGTACTTCAGGGGGCGTCATCAACTACCGGTTTGGTGAGGTCACGGTGCACGGGGTGCACAAACGGGCCACGGAAGAGGACACCTCGAATCCCGAGCCAGAAGCAGTCAGCAATGACGAGCTGAAAGCAACGGAAAGAGTGCACTCAGCCGTGGTCGAGGTGGAGGTCGATACTCTACCAACATCAGCCGCGAGCGAAATGGAAGGCATAGTACTCCCATCTTCGACCGCGACTGAAGTTGAGGGAATCGACCTCTCCCTTCTCAATATGGACTGCCCCATAGATGAGGAGGAAGAAAGGATGTTGTTGAGTGGCAGTAGTAGGGGCAAAAGCCCCGCTAAGTAAGCTCTATGAGCAGTGGAACAGGCATCAAATGTGCCCAGGTTAACGTCCACCACGCAAGAGCCGCCTCGGCGGTGATTGCAAGGACATTTTCAAAATTTAACCTGGGCCTGATACTGATCCAAGAACCCTGGCACTACCAAGGTGCAATCAGAGGAATGGCCTGTAAAAACGGCAAGGTAATTTGGGATAACAGGCAGGATAATCCAAGGGCCTGTATTCTAATTAGAAACAACATTAATTATGTTTGTCTTACAGAATTCATGACGCGGGACTTAGTTCCAATTCAAGCCCACCTTAACATCGAGGGCAGCAAACGCGCCATAGTAGTGGCATCGGCATATTTTCCGGGTGAGGAGTCGTCACCACCGCCGCCAGAAGTGAGGCAACTGGTGGAGTATTGCAACAGGCACAGACTGCCGCTTCTCCTCGGATGCGATGCGAACGCTCACAGTACCATATGGGGCAGCACAAACGACAACAGCAGAGGTGAGTACCTTTTAGAATTTATCTTATCCGCAAATCTAGAAATATTAAACGTAGGGAATGAACCTACGTTTGTTACTAGAGTTAGGAAAGAAGTATTAGACATAACAGTATGCAGTCCAAATATTGTAGGACTAGTCAAGAACTGGAGGGTATCCAAAGAGGACTCACTCTCTGATCATAAAATCATAGAGTTCCTCCTAGAGGGCACAAGTACCGAAATACCGTCCTTTAGAAATCCCAGGAAAACAAACTGGACAGAATACATAGAAGTACTTAAGTGTAACTTAGAAGGTATTAAATCGTGCAAGGTGATAAAAAATCATCATGAGCTCGAATATTCCGTAAATGAACTTAACGAAGCAATACTAGATGCTTTCGAGGGCAGCTGCCCGGAAAAAGCGGAAAGTCTAGGAAAGAACGCCATATGGTGGAATAGTACCCTAAGTGACATTAGAACCGAAGTACGTAGGCTCCATAATGGAGCAAAACGGAGCGGACAATGGCAAGCTTATAGGGATAAACTAACAGAATACAATAAAGAAATTAGGAAAGCTAAAAAAACTAGCTTTAGGAACTTCTGCGACAATATCTCATCTCTACCTGCTGCATCAAGGATATATAAAACCTTTGCAAAAGCAGGGCAGGACATGAGAATGGCGCTGAAGAAATCAGATGGCAGCTTCACCTGTAATGAAAAGGAACGAGCAGAATTGCTACTAGCAACACACTTCCCTGGAAGTGTCGGGCTAGATAGCAGGAATTCAGAGGAGCAGCCTAGAAGAATAAACAGAGTAGACAGGAAGGTAGCAGCAGAAATATGCTCTGCGCCTAGATTGGAATGGGCGTTAAACACTTTTCAACCATTTAAATCACCTGGTCTTGACGGCATATTTCCTGCTCTATTACAGAAGGGCATAAAGGAAATATTGCCATTCCTTATTAATATAGGGAGAAGTAGCCTCGCTTTTGGGTACATACCAACAGCTTGGCGAAGGGCAAAGGTAGTATTTATACCAAAAGTGGGCAAAAAAGATACCACCAACCCTAAGTCCTTCAGACCTATAAGCTTAACATCGTTTATGTTGAAAACACGTGAAAAGGTGGTTGACAACTTTATACGATGTAAAGTCTTAGACACAAATCCATTGCACCCCAATCAGCATGCATATAGAGCAGGCAGGTCTACCGAGACAGCTCTGCATGACTTAGCGGGGAAGATTCAAGGGGCACTAGATGTGAAAGAAGTAGCAGTATTTGCTTTCCTGGATATAGAAGGAGCTTTCGACAACACCTCGCACGAGGCTGTCAATAACTCTCTAAGGCGAAGAGGAGTAGATAACACAACATCTAGATGGATGTCAGAAATGCTCTCCTCTAGAACAGCTGAGATGGAAACAGGGCTAGGTACCATATCAGTCAGCACAACCAGAGGATGTCCACAGGGAGGAGTATTATCACCTCTAATGTGGAGCCTGGTAGTAGACGAACTTTTAATGAAACTCTCAGAGGCAGGCATAGACTGTCAAGGGTATGCGGACGATATAGTCCTCGTAGCCAGAGGGAAATTTGAAGAAACTCTCTGTGACATTATACAAAGAGGGCTAGGTATTACTAGGAGATGGTGCAGGTCGGTAGGGCTAAATATTAACCCTGCAAAGACCACTATAGTTCCATTTACCAGGAAAAGATCGCTCCCGCGCTGGAAACCGATATCACTAGCTGGGGAGATTATTGAACAAAAGCCAGAGGTAAAGTATCTGGGCTTAGTATTAGATAGTAAACTCACATGGAAAGCGCATGTTGAAGCAGTGACGAGTAAAGCCACTCGCGCTCTAATGGTATGCAGAAGGTTAGCAGGGAAAACTTGGGGATGTAAACCAAGTGTACTGCGCTGGATGTACACAATGATGGTAAGGCCAATCATTACATATGGAGCATTAGCGTGGGCAAGGAGAACTCAACTAAAAACAGCAAAAGCTAAATTGGGGAAAGTTCAAAGGTTGGCATGTATCTGTATAACAGGAGCGATGAGAACATGTCCGACTGCTGCACTAGAGGTACTATTGGAGCTCACTCCATTACACCTCGTGATAGAGAATGCCTCCAAGGCAGCAATCGTAAGAGGAACAAGAAATAAAAGGTTGACGAGGAGATCTATAGGGCTTGGAGACCGAGATAACCCGGCGAAAGACAACTATCTCTTGGACTGTCCCCAGGACAGAATGGACAAACAGTATAGTTTTGAGAAACACTTCGTTGCAAAACTTAGTAGTAAGAACGAATGGGAGGGTGTAGAGTATAACTACACACTCAAAGAACACACGATTAAGTGGTATACAGATGGGTCACGTACCGAGGATGGAACTGGGGCAGGAGTATTTGGGCCAAGAATCAAACACTCTGAGCCGATGGGGAAGTATCCTAGCATCTTCCAAGCCGAAATTCATGCAATTAGCACATGTGTGCAATTCAACCTGGATAGACAGTACAAACGGCAAGATATCGCTATCATGTCGGACAGCCAAGCAGCCATTCGAGCATTATGCTCCTTTGAGATCACCTCTAAGTTGGTGTGGGACTGTTTGAGCAAGCTCAATCAACTGGGCAATGACAACAAAGTCGCTCTATGTTGGGTCCCTGGACACGCAGGAATTGAGGGTAATGAGCAGGCAGACGAGCTTGCAAGAAAGGGGGCAGCAACCACTTTCGTGGGACCTGAACCCTTCTGTGGAATAGGAGATAGCGTAATCAGGGAATTACTCAGGCAAGAAGAGAGGAACAAGAGGCAAGAACTCTTTACCAATCTTACGGGACTGAGGCAATCCAAAGCGCTTTTAGGTAATTATAATAAGAGTAGATACGCATTCTGCATTGGTCTCAACAAAAACAGTTTGCGCATATTAGCTGGTATTCTGACTGGGCATTGCGGGCTCAGAGAACACCTTTGTAAGATAGGGGTTGAGCAAAGCTCAATTTGTAGGTTTTGTAATGAGGAAGACGAATCATCAGAACATATTTTAGCTCAATGTGGAGCACTGATCCACAAAAGAAGGAAATGTCTGGGCATGCACCAAGTGCCCAGTACCGAACTGGCATTCTTAGATCCGGGCGCAATACTCAAATTCTTGAGGGAGACTGGACTGGATGAGGTACTCTAGGCAGATTAGACTAGAAAGAAAAGAGGGACGTACAATAGATCTTATAGGTCGCGGTACAACGACAGAAACCTCTATAATACAATACAATACAATAGGCGCCGTATCCTGAGAGATCATTCTAATCCTTTGGATATTCCTCAATCAGTGTGAGTATTTATATATATATATTTTGCTCTTTAAAGTTCCGTCGCACATTACAGGATAAACAAACAGGCGTTTGAAAGTATTCTTGTTGACGTCAAGCATTTGATAAATCCTTCTTCCATTCTAGCTGAGTTGAAGCTGGCGGCTACTTTAAGAAACGCGTCAGTCCAAAACGCACATTTACAATAATTTTGGAATTCCTGGATTAATTGGCTGTATCGATGGAACCCACGATAAATTGATAAAACCACAAGAGAATGAGCACTTATACATTAATAGGAAAGGTTGCTTTAGCGTCAATATCTTGATCGTAAGAAAGATAGCTTGGCTGATAGTTGGATCGAGCCATGATGCCTTTGTTTTCAATTTAAGCAGCGCAAAACAATATCTGGTTTCCAAATACGAAGGCGGCGATCGAAGTACTTGGCTGCTAGGCGATTCCGGATATGGCTTAAAGTCGTTTTTATTAACACCTTATCCCGACCTAAATGCAGGAACTTCGTAACATAAATTCAATTTGCAACACTCAAAAGCTCGAAATATCATCGAAAGAGTAATTAGACTACTTAAAAGTCGGTTTAAATGCCTGCAATCTACCTTGCCATACACTCCGCAAAAAGTTGTGAAAATTATTAATATCTGTTCTGCATAATATTTGCCGGCATCATAATATTGACGACATCACCGTTGACAATGTGCAAGGAGTTATCGGCGACGAGTTTGATGAAGATAGTCTCCAAACTACTGGCCATAGTATTCGAGATGATATTACAAATAATTTAATGCTAGCACTTTAGGATGTTTTATTTAAAAAATACAGTACAAATAAGAAATACATTTTATGCTGAAAGAATTGAAATTATGTGTTTTATTTTAAAAAATATCAATACAAAGAGATACTTATTATTAGTTAAGAAATGCATTTTATGCTAAAATAGTTGAGATCATGGTTTTTTTTAAATCAATGTAAAGAAATACTTATTATTAGTTAAGAAATGCATTTTATACTAAAATAGTTGAGATCATGTGTTTTTATTTTAAAAAATCAATGAAAGGAAATACTTATTATTATTTAAGAAATTCATTTTATGCTTATATAATTGAGATCACGTGTTTTTATTTAAAAAAATCAGTACAAACAAATTATTATTATTTAAGAAATGCATTTTATGATTTTTTGTACTTGGTTTAAATTTACTTTTTGCTATATACAGCATACACATATTTATATATTTTCTCTTTCAAACCGCAACTTCTCAATCTCCAATTTTTTCTTTTTGATGTGGTTTTTTGACACCATGCCTTCCTGCATTGCCTTGTTTTGTTCATCAATAAGTTTGTTTTGCTGACCAATCTGATCAGTTAAATTCTCCAACGATTTAAATACACGTCGTATCCCACTATTACATTCTTTAAGAATATTGTTATTGTCCGGGGAGTAGTGAAGCAACTGAGTTATGGTGTCCTCAATGTTTTCGACTGCGCCTACTTCTTTATGGTCTATACACATTGACGACAGCAACTACACGAACACACGACTACGAAATTCTGTCGGCTACAACTGTCGCCTTGTAGTCAGCTACTAAACACAATGGAAGCGGTACCGCCTGCAGCAAACACATCCAAAACAACAAAAACAAACTCTTCTCTCTGTCGCTTGTCAGATTAGAAATAGATCTAAAATTGGCTACAGCCACAATTTTGGTCGGTGGTCATGTGGTCGTGTCGTCGACAAAATAATCGTTTTCATAAGGACATGTTGTTTTTATAATTTCACAAATGTAGTCGTGTAGCTGCAAATCCTGGCAATCCTGGAGAGTGCTCTCCCACATTCTCGGTTTCTCGGGGTAGATGTTACAGTATCACCTATGAAAATAATATAAAGATATAAAAAAGAAGGTACACACTTACATATACTTTCGATAATTTCACAACTTGTTGACAAAACAAATAACTAATTTAAATATTTAAATAGTAATAATTTAAACAATTACTAAATAGACAGATAATTAAATTTTCAACCGTTTTGGAGACTGCATTTAAGCACTAAAAAAGATTTACATAATATAATTACAACAACACATTCACTGCACTATAAATCTAAATAATTTTAGCAAACTCCATTTCAACTCAAATGAAATGACTACTTAAGCATTACAGCAACGTACCCATTGCACTAAATTATTGAAAGTACAAGATCAGCAATTAAAGTTATATAAATAAACCCTAAGAAAATAAATGTATTTATTCTAAAGATAGATTAAATAAAGTACGCGTAAATTTATCGAAATAATTTTTTTTTTTAATTACCATAGTTCAAAGTGGTAGCCTCATGCATGACGTTCTCTCACATTCTCTTTTCCGGAGTATACACTTTTACAGCGCAATTGGAATTACTCGACTCTGGTGCATCTTGAAATGAATCATTCTACTTCTATAGCTTCGTTATCGTGTATTTCAAACGTAGTACTTTTGGGTATACCCTCAACTGAGGTGTAAATACCACAAATCTGTGCGATGGTTTCCTCCGAAGCTGTTAGCATGAATTTATTATATTGGCCTCCTCCAGTGGCTTTGTTCTTGCATTTAACCCTCTAGTTCCGAAATTTTTGATTGATTAAAAAAAAATCGGGATTGATTAATAATGACGTAAAAATCATAAACTGATTTAAAAACCCCGAAAAATACTAATGGACGTGGTTTTATGAAGTGGGAAAGTTTGAACGACTAAAATTTTTATCAATTTCAAAACTCAAATTCTTAGTTATCCATACATAGCTAGTTTTTTTTATCTGGATAGTGTGATGGGAAGTATTTTATTTATTTTTTTCACTTTTATCTCAAATACAATCAAAATAATTAATTTTCCCATTTTTCACAAATTTTTGACTTTGACTGTCGCTAACTTCTGTATTATGCATCATAGCTCATAACTGATTTTTTTTCAAAGCTTGGGAAATTCGCTAAACGATATGATAAAATATTGCAACAGAAAGCTGTTATGGTGGTGTTTCCATCCCTTTTGGTGAAGGTCGTCTAGAGGCGGGCTTGAGAACTATGCGCGAATATGTGAATATAATTATTAATATCTTTCGCTAATTTCGATTCTGAAGTCAGATTTAAAAAATTCCAACATTGCGGACGAATTTGTTAAAATTCATTGGATTCGCTTGAAACTTGTTATTCGAAGGTTTTCGAGGTCGCTGATCATGAATCTAAAGCCAGATTTTCAAAACTTAAAGTGGCTGATCCAATTTCATTGGATTCGCTTAAAACTTGTTACTTGAAGGTTTTCGAGGTAGCTGATCACGAATCGGCCGTCTTTGCTATTCCACTTAAAAGAGTGGACGGTTTAATTCAATAAATTGCTGGATTTCCATGAAACTTGATACCTGGGAATTTTTGTAGCCGCTGATCACAAATCTATAATCCGATTTCCAAAATTCAAATAGGTGGATCCAATAAAGCTATCAAATTTACTTAAAGTCTTTAGATTTCGATTGAAATTGATGCTTTTGGCTTTTTGAGTGATTTTGATTATGATTCAGGTTTTGCATTAAAAGTTTCTGAATAGATCCAATATGGTAGTCGAAAGTTTTTAAAATCAATAAATGAGGTTTAGAAATCTCAGTTTGGAAGTTCTTATTGATAAAATTTTAAAGTATTTTTATAAGACTAAGTTATTTTAATATTGGATAACTGGAAGAGGTTTCATATGAATATGTTTTTTTTTTTTCACTTGCTTTCATTGATGATTACAAAAGAGACTCTTACTTTGAGATATCAAAGTCTTGCACACACAGTTTAAGGAACAATATCCAGAATTTCACATAGGGTTGACAAAGTTTGCAGAGCTACGCTCAAAAGAATTGTGTTTGTCAGAGTGGCCAACTTTTATTTTTCAAAATCCGCTAAAATGAAGAAAAAAACGCGTATTTTCTTTAAAAAAGCGCTAAATTTTTCCCTTATGAAAATGTTGAACATAAATTTTTTTATATACAGTAGAATAGCGGTAATTCGTACGCCGTTAATTCGAAAATCTCAATAATTCGTAACAAACTGTTGGTCCCTTGAAAAAATCGCTTCAATTCGTAAAATTCTACACATTTTAGTCCCCTCGCTAATTCGTATGTTATTTTCAATACAAGGTCTGTTTAACTTCTTTTAAATCGAAATTGGTTGTTGACAACCTCTTATAATTCGTAATGCAAAGCAAAATTTTATGGAACTATGATTCGTAAAAAATCAATCATTGTAGATAGCTACGTTCACTTTTTTTATGGAATTTTTTGTGTTTTTCGTGGTTGACAAGATGCGCGAGAAAAGCCTTAAACTACAAAACCGTTCTATATCCCAATACGGTTTCCATTTTGTTTGAGTTTTCTTTAAAATACGGATGCTGGCTGTCAATGAGTGGATTGTATACATGTAGTGTCATCGCCGTAAATTGGCTTTGCTATAATTCCTGGTTACAAAGGTTATAGCAAACATTATGCCCCATTGGAAAGCTTAAGGATAACTATAAGGATTAAGGGTTCTGGATATATTATTTTTTTAAATTTATTTTAATATATACATAAAGTATTGAAGAAACTCAACCTGATTTTAAGGAAAAACTAGGGGATGAAAGGGATAAATCGAAAACCTCTGTAGTTCGTAAAAAATTGCTGGTCTCTTGGGATTACGAATTGTCGAATTATGCTGTATTAAAAAGAAAATTAAATACATGTATTTTTAAAGTTTTTAATTCACAGCATTTCTAAATTATACAATCACAAGAAAAACTAAAACAAGATAATGGAAAAATAGTATTTTATACACTTTGATCACAAAAAAAATATACAGTGAAAAATTTATAACTATCACATATCGATGTCGAAGTCTATACTCTCTTCAATAGAAGAAGCTGATATTCTTCTGGCCATAACATACTCTTTAGTCTGAATTCAGAAGCATTATAAACACTAGTGCTGTTTAATTACGTCATCAGGTATTTTGCAGTTTTCAAAAAATGAATTTTGGTTTTTTAATCCATTTTTTATATGAAGTAAAGAATTTTTTGAGCAGAGTGACTTACGGTTACGAACTTTGGTTTTAAATAAGTTCATTGCTTATTGTTTCGATAAAAAATGTTTGTTAGGATTATTCAGGAAATGGATTATTAAGCGGAGCATTTAGTGTCTTTTAAATTGAAAAAACGCGTTGAAAAACCCGCTGACCGCTAAATAACTTTTTTCCGCGTTTTAATTTTCAAAAAACATTAAATTTAGCGGGAAAAGCTCTGAATTGGCCACACTGGTGTTTGTGCTAGTTTAATAGGTACACATAGTCAGCGCTGTTGTGTTCTGCATTCAGATTTTCGAAAATATTTTTCGGATTTATTCCACTCAGCTGAATGCTAGTTAAAAGAAAAAGAATGTTGATTCGTGACTCAATAAATAAATAAATAAATAAAATAAATAAATAGTCAAGGGCCACCCACGAAAAATATAAATGAGTGGAGAAAAGTTAGAGATGAATGTTAAGGTGACAGAGTGTGAAAACCAATTCATCCAAATATTTTACATTTTTCCTATAGACTTGGGCCGATTGGAAGAGTGAGGTGAGGGAAAAATTGGCGCACAACAAGAGGGAAGCTATAGCAACTGGCGGAGGACCGTTCAAGAAGTACACTCTTTTCGATGCGGAGGAGACTTTGGCAAGAGTATCCGGCTTGTATGCAATTGTGGAGGGAATCTCAGACTCAACTTCATACGGTGTTAACAAGGAAGTTAATTGGGGAAATTCATTGGACGCCAGCGATGAAGAACTGCCGAGCGCGTCGTCTAGAAGCAGGAAGCACGGTCACGGTCTCCCTCTGACACCGAAAAGACACAAAAAAGAGCCTCCATTGCAGGTAAAACGTAAAATTTATTTCTAAATGGAATAACTTAGTGTATACATATTTTAACATTTTTAGGAATCGGTGAAAACATTTATGGATGTGGAGTCAAACTTTCATCTTAAATTAGCGGAAAATGTCTCAGAGCTCGCAAAGTCCGGTAAAGAAAATGAAAGTAGTTTAAGAGAGTTTACCGCAGCATTGAAAAAGTTAATATCACGTTGGAGAACCTGAGGAAAAACTTGAAGAAGTATCATATTAAAACGCAAGAGGTTTTGGTGGAAAAATGATGAGCTTCGGTTAAAAATGCAAGGAAACAAATATACGTAACTCAGTTTTTGTAGTTTTTTAAGTAACGCATTTTTTTATTTTGATGAATTTTTTCTGTTCTGTTATGTACTTTTTTATAATCGTGTGTTCATATTCTAATATGCTTATGTATAATTAAACAAACAAAACTGAAATTCACAAAAATTGGTATTTATTATATTTTAGATCTGCTAGATATTATTTGCTATTTCGTCTCTTATCCTTTGCGTTTCGTTTCGTAAGGATATGTTTTCAGTTGGCACAACGTTTTCGTTTTTCACTTCACTTTCGTTTTCTTAAATAATGTCATCACATTCGTATTCTAATGTTATGAAGAGCACAACACACGTTGATTTTTTTAACAACTTTCTTTGGATTGTATTGTAGAGTTCCAAGTAAACAACGGAAACGGCTTTTTAAGACTCCAATTGTTCGCTCTGCAATATTACGTGCTGAAGAATGCGTCTTATTAAATCTATGTTGCATTGACCGCGGTTCTCGGTTTCTATAAGGTGTTAATAAAAATGGTTCAAGGCCATATCCACCTAATAGCTTACACAGAATCTGGCAACTGCAAAGGATTGCTGTGGTTTCTCAAAATTTTCCGCTTTATTTTTTCATACGCGTTCTGTTCGTCATCAAGCATAATCACCAGCAAAATCGCAGAACTCATTTTTGTTTATTTTGTGATGAATGAACTTGTTTTATTGATAAAACTTTAAATATTTCTTATTAAAATTAATAGGCTTTGAATGAACAATGATGCCAGAAGAATGTCGAAAAGTTCATATGTAGAACTAGCAGATCAGACGATCGTTCTGCAACCCGCTGCGTTTGATCATCAGTGATCTTCGTGATAGTTCCCTCATTTCAACAATCTATATAAGTGAAAATACTGTAAAGTAAATGAGAATTATGTACAAAAACAGTTCTTTTCACTGTATAGTATTATTGAAAGGAACTACCACTACCGTTCTATATCCTTTTTGAAATGCTTCTTTGACACTTGTATTACATATTGGTCAGATTTTCTGACATCTAATATGAACCGTGTCTGTTTTTCGTATGAAAAAATATTTTGTTGAAATTTTTTATATACTTAGAAGGAGACCTTCTTCCTTTTAATATTTTTGATTTGGAAAAAAATGTTTGCAAATTTCTTCCAAATTTGACATTCTTCTGATATCATTGTTCATTCAAAGCCTATTAATTTTAATAATTAAATAGAAATATGAACTGCCAAATTTGGAAAAAATTTGCAAAAAAAAAAAAATTTCCAAATCAAAAATATTTGGTTTTTTACAAAAAATGCTTGTAGAACAAACTATGCTTAAAATAACCCTTTTCGTTGCATGTGTAGTAATTTCAATTCTTTCCACGACATTCTTGACATTTCCGACTCTCTCCAGTATATAAAATTATATGTATTAAATTTTCTTAATCGTTAAACAGTTGATGATTACTAATAATCTGTAGCTGTAAAGAAGACCAAATAGGGATTTATTCTCCCTAATCAGCGCTTTATCAGGGCATCCCGGAATGCATCTGAATCGGTCACAAAATTCGTACGACATGCGAATCTGCCCCTCGTGCGGATGGGCGGGTAAGTGGGTCCGTTGGGATTCGTTCGTTAGATGAACACCCTGTTTCGTGGAATTGAAGATTATCCACAGATGGCAGTCGGGAAAGGGCAACGGCATTTTCAGATGACTTTTTGTAGCGAATCGTATAATTATATGCTTGCGGCAAAATCGCCCACCGTTGCGACCGATGTAACGTCATTACAGGCAAGTTTTTACAAGGATGGTTAGCGCTTGATGATCGGTGACAAGTTCGAAACTCCTACCATATAAATACCGATGCAATTTTGCAACACCGTAAATGATAGCTAAGGCTTCTTTTTCCACTTGAGAATAGTTAACTTGACTGCTGTTTAGCGTTTTTGATGCGTACGCAATAGGTTTCTCAACCCCGTCAGTGTCTTTATGATCTACAGCGAGGACTATTGGATATTCATCGTTATAGTGTATGAGGCGATTCGCTATGATTATTGCCCTCTTTAGTGATTGGAACGCATTCTCTTGTTTTGGCGTCTATTTAAACTCTGCCTTTTTTCTTCGGAGCTCGTTCAGGGGTGCTGCTATCGATGATAAGTTGTCGATGGACTTGTTTTAATAGTTTATTTTGCAGATGAAAGCATTAACTTCTTGAATGTTTTGGGGTCTTCCATAAAGCGCTGAAACATACCAGGTACGCTAGAAATACCAAATGGCATCCGTTCAAACTGGAATAAACCAAAGAGTGTGTTGATGATCATGAGCTTTCTAGCTGCTTCTGATAACTCCACGTGCAGGTATGCTTCACTCAGATCGAGTTTCGGGAAGTATTGCTATCGGATAGCGATCAATTTAAATTTGAGAATTCACCGTAACTTTGAAATCTACGCAGATTCTCAATTTCCCATTTAGGTTTCTGACCGCCACGATTGGTGCCGCCCACTCACTTGCACTGATTGGTTTCAGCACGTTTGCTGTTACTAGTCGCACCTCCTCATGTAGAGCAATTGGGGATTAAATGGCTTGAGAATTTTGGTTTTGCATCGAGCTTGAGTGTTATGTCAGCTTTGCAAGTTTTACACAGTCCCAGATCAGATGAAAATATAAGTGAGTGTTTGTTTGTCAGCTGCGTTATCGATGACATCATTTGTTGTTGTGTTGCTTGACCCGAAAATTGCATTCATTTGCGTTGCAGTCGATGGTGGGCACGGTTACTTTAAAATTCAATATTCGAAAAAAGTCCAACCCGAGGATATTTGTTCACAGTCGACTACAAGCAATGGCAACTTTCTGGTAACATTCCACGTAACATTTTTCAGATTTATGAGGCTACAGCCATTCGCCTTTTTCAGTTGAAACGCATTTGGGCATTTCTAATTTTGAGTATATTAAGAGACTGATAAGAGAGCACAAACTGAAATTGAGCAAACTGATTATTGATAGCGATGTCGATAACGATTTTTTCTGATATTTTATTAGTTTCGGGTGATTCGTGTACCCCATGCTGCACTTTGTTCCTTTGCAAAGCCAACTCTACTCAAATGACAAGTTGTCTACTGCGTTTACATTTTGATTTCTGTTTCGCTTATTTTTGGCAGCAGACGTCGCCGCTGATCAACACACCGATCCTATATGCCCTATTTTGGCACAAAGTCGGCAATTGTTTTTGTTTTTATAATGAAAGCACTGAGTTCTCGGATGAGCCAATCCGCAGCCTGGGCAGGACTTGCCGCTTGGTAATGAATCGTTCATTTGTATGAATTTGCAAGGGGTTTCTTGAACGATTGACTGCGTTTACGGTTATACCATTTTTCTCTCCTTTAATTTCTGTGCATGTTTTAACTGTTGATTCATAAATCGTGGCGATCTGGAGTACTTCTTCCAATGTCGGATTTTTTTTTGTAATGCTGTGCTACGAACTTTATCATGTATTACATATATTCCCTAGCTGCTCCACGTAATTCAGCAACCCAATCTTCATACGCTTGGATGGCTTCCATTCTGATTGAATAAAACTTAAAACAGCAATAACATGATGTTTTTCCACAAAATGGCTATTGAGCTTTGAGGTTAAATCGCTGAAAGATTTCTCCCTTATGTCGTTGTCGCAGAGCTTTTGAGGGAGTTCGAACGAATCCGTACCTACCCGCGATAGAAAACACGCACGCTTAAGTCTCTCATCGATCACACCATTTGCCACAAAATGCTGTTCCATCTGTTGCAAGTTGATTGACCATTTTTGTAATTTTTTGTCGAAATTAGGAAAGGCTGGTGTGGCACCAGCATGGTTTTCGTTGCTCAACACGCGTTGAAGCGATTGCAAATTTTGAATTAATAAGTGCGATAAAAGCTGATGGTTTTCTTCTTGAAAATTTTTTAAAACGTTAATGAAAGATTTTTCGTCCATTTTCTCGTCGTAATGGAAACTTCTTACATCGAAATAAAACTATATTGTTTCGATTTAAATCTAAGCTTTAATTTCAGTAAAAGTATGTCGTATCATTATAACAGGAAAACAACAAAGAGCACACGACATCAGAATTTACAGTTGACCATTTTAAGAAATTGTTAAAAGTCCCAGTAAAAACTATCGAATCCTATCGACCTTTTCAATTTCCTGCTAACAATCTAAAAAAGAAATGTAAAACTCATTAAGGCATGTTGGCAACACTTTCTGTAAAGTATAAAAGTGACATTTGTTTTCTTCGCCAACTGAAAATGCGGATCTTTTTTTTTTAATTTTCGCAAATTTAAGCAAATTAATTTTTATTTATATAAATGGCAAAACACAGTAATAGTAAACTGCTCGGCATTGAGGTTATTTATGTAGAAATGCCAAACAAATTTTGCAAAGTATTTATTTTCGAAAAAACCTCGAAATTATAATTTTTTATGAAAATTTGATACTATCGATAGTACCCCTTGATAGTATCGCAAACTATCAATAGTCGAATCTATCGATAGTTTTCCACCTATAGTAAATAAAATAATTTATTTTACTTATGGAGCTAAGCAGCACTATAAGAACAGATTTTAAATGAGCAATCTCATCCATCACAAAGAAGATTTTAATGTCGAGGCAGAGTAGCATTTCCATGCAACAGCACGTAGAAAAGTAGCATGTGATAGCATAGGAGCTGTTTTGAAAACAAAAGATACCCGTTCTAGCCTACAAGCCAAACCGGAAGGTGGCATTTTAAATGAGGAGAATCTTTTTAAATGGGCAAAGCAGCACATTAAGGCTACTCAGTTCTTCATTTACAGTAAACAGCAGTATGATAGAGTTAAACGATCACTAGCCAGAGATTTTCTCTAGCACCTGCTGTTAAGAAAATTCAAAAAGCACACTCATTTATTGTAACATCAGAAAAAAAGTTGTATATATTAAAATATTCAAATGCATCTGTACCCTTTTGCAATTCTGCAATATTAAAATACATAAACCTTAACACTTTACAAACGCTGTACCATAAATTCGTTTAAGTCTACTCTTGCCTTCAATAGACGGATCATTTTCCACTCTTGCCTTTACTGGTTTCACTCTTGCCTTCAATGGCCGATTAATTTTTTATCTTGTCTGCATTTCCAAACTGAGACTTCCAAACCTCATTTACTGCTTTTAAAAAATTTTGACTACCATATTGGATTTGCCTATTCAGAAACTTCTAATGCAAAACCTGAAGCATAATCAAAATCACTCAAAAAGCCAGAAGTATCCACTCGAATCGAAATCTAAACACTTTAAGTAAATTTAACAGCTCTATTGGATCCACCTATTTGAATTTTGGAAAACGGACTATAGATTTGTGATCAGCGACTACAAAAATTCCGAGGTATCAAGTTTCATAGAAATCCGGAAATTTTTTTAAAATTCGTCTGCCACATTGGTTCCGTCTTTTTGAATTTTGAAAATCAGACTTCAGATTCGTAATTAGCAACCGCAAAAACATTAAATTAAGCCTTCACACAGCATATTTCTACCTTTCCAGGAAAGATATTAATAACTATATTCGCTTATTCGCGAATACAGACTCTTTTAAGTGAAATATTAAAGACGTCATTTTGAATTTTTAGTTCTGCCACGTTTTGTTTGAAATATTATTAGTTTACGAGTATTTTGATGTATAGCATGTTTATTTTTATTACTCACAATTGTGGTCAGAAAAGTCCCATATATAAGTACTTAAACAGTTTATAATTTATGAGAATAATTTTTGATCTACGGAAAAATGATCGCTATAGCGTATATTGTTGGAATAAGTCATAATTAAGGCAAGGAATTTCATGCATTAAAAAATCGAAAATATGCGCATATAATATGCACTTAAAGTTCAAAAATATGCAATTAAAACTAAAAAAATGCACTAAAAACATCTAAAATATGCAATTAAAAACAAAAAATATTTTATTTTTAATCGCATATTTTCGGTAAAAAAAAACTGAAAATATTGCATGTAATTTAACAAACAATGGACGAAAACAATCCAATTTAAAATATCAAATGAATTTATAAAATGCAACAAAAATGTGAAATGAACATAAAAAGTTTAACACAAATCGTAGTTAAGTAAATATGTAAATGATCATGAGAACAATGTTTATTTATTGTTTTGTTGGCGTAAACAATACAAATTTTTTGAAGTTTTCAAATACAAAACTTTCCCGATCGGGTCTTAAAAAATGTTTCAATAAAGAAAAGCATCGCTCTACATCAACACTCGGACGATAGGAGCATATTTGAAAGCACAAAATTCATTTATAGTATAGTTGTTTATAGAACAATTTTCTTCATTAAATTCCAAATTTACATATCTTACCTGGATATCAGTAGCCTCATCTATGGAAACCCATAAGAAATGTTTTTTTAAGGCGAACTTGATTTCTTTCAATAAACGAATATATATTTGTTTGATAAAAGTTTTGCGCAGTGACGTTTCATGAGGAATGATTTCATTAATATATGTTCTCAAAAAACTTCTTAATTGTGTATTGTAAAATACAATGGCATAAATCCAAACAAAATATTTTAAGCCCTGCCGCAGCAGAGGTAGTAATCAATCGCTGTATTGTTTTTTCTGAGCGCCGATCATTCCATTCTTTGTGTTTCTGGCTTTTCAAATGCTAATCAACTTGAAATTTCTTTTCGCAGCTCACTAAAAAGTTATCAAAATTATTTGAAAATTATAAATATGTAAATCAAAAAAAAAAGATTAAAATATGTGAAAACATGCATTTATTGTAAAATATGCAAAAATATGCATTTACTGTAAAATATTCAAAAATATGTACTAACGATTGAATGCCATTTTAAAGGAAATTTCATGATTCGTAAAAATAACTTGACTATTTCACTTTTGAGATGCCCAGTAAAAACATGCATTTGCATGGAATTCCTTGCCCTAGTCATAAAACAGTGCAACAACCAAAATGGGAATGGGATGAAACCAAAAACAAAATAAAGCTGACGTCTTCCATAACAAACTCTCTAAGAAATTGTTCTAATTTATTCACAGTTGAATTTGATGAATCTAATTAGAAAAAATTAGTAAAAATTTGATGAATTAATGATTATTTCTTTTAATTATTCTGTTTTTGGGGTCGAAGAATTAATTTGTGATGATTTTTTTTTTTTCATATGACCTACGCTGTCATACAACTTTTTCTATTTTTTATATATTTTCATAGGAAAAGTGATATTTTTATTGTTTTTGTGGCTCAGAAATTTATTTTTGATGTGCGTTTTATTCTAAAATATATAATGATGTTATAAAGCATATTTTGTTATTTTAGACTGTGCTCTAAATTCATCAACTTTAACTGTGAATAAAAAAAATTACACACTAAACTAGAAAAATTCCTTGGAGGGTTTGTTTTGCAGTATTTTGAAGCTTGCATGTCGGGTTTGACAGTGAGAAGGGGTGAGAATCAAAATCACCAACCGTGCAAGCTTTTTATCCCTTCTCACCACCAAACTTGACATGCAAGCAAAAAATTGCATTAGTGCTCATGCAACGTATAATAGCACTCAGACACAACCGACTCATTGCATTTACTGGAGAAGCGTTTTATGGATCTTTTACGTTTTAAGGGGGCACTTCCAGAAAAAATAGGCCTTTTTCAACAATTATTTCCAAGTAAACCACTAAAGCTATTTATAAAAACTATTTATTATCTGAAAGTACACGTATTAAATCTTACTTGAACCAATTTCTATTAAAATATATTAAAAACTTTATGTGTAATGAGCGATTTCGTCGATGTCTTTCTGGAAAATAGGTTTTGCGGTGACCAACATTTTACAATGTAGATCATCTAAAATGCAAAAATGAAAAGGATTTACTTTTATCATAAAATTGTCTAGTAATTAATCGAAGGATTTGAATATACATATTTAACAAAATAACGACCTGCCACAGTAAAGAGTTCGATTTTCACTAAAATAAGACGTTGGTGCCCCTTTAACCCTTTCGCTATTTTGATGCTATATTACATCACGTGTGATCAGCGGTGCCATATTGGCAGATTTATCCGTAAATTACAGTTTTTTCGATCGGCATACAGTCTTACAGATTTCCCTGAAATATTTCAGTTTATTTCCCAATTTTATAAATTTTACAGTTTTTGCAATAATATGCACAATAGACTGAAATATGTTTTGGTTATCATAAAAATGTAATTGTATTTCACGATAGCACTTGCAGGTAGCGAATGTGGAAAGAATATTTCCCCAAATTAATACACTCATGGTAATAAGTATATTTCCAGTCAAAAAGTGCGATTTTTTTGTAAGGTTTTTATTTATTCCTAATTTATTTTATAATAATTAGCAAGTACGAAGTTTTATTATATAAATACGAACATGATAAATATAACTCTGTTACTTACTTAAATGCATTAAATTCAAAACTATAAAAAAGCTTCATAGGAAATAATTATACTTCCATTTTAATAATAATAAGAAAAAATAAAATTGAAAGGTTCCAAGTACTAAAGTAAGTTTCAAAAAGGGATTATCACAAATTTAGTAATACATGTGACTACTCTAATTCTTTATATTTTCTTCTATTCTATTTGTCGTTGAGCTCATAAGATTTCTTAGCTCTAATGTTGGTATTTCCTTCCAATTCTTTTTTATTTCTGCTCGTAATTAATTTAAACTGAAAATCTGAATGCCAAGTGAATAAATCTGAATAAAAAAAAACACTTCAAAGATTTTCCATGGGGTTCAAGTCCAGGGTTGAAGTCGGTTACTTCATTATTTCAAAATTTTTCTCCTTGAAACATTCAGTTTCGATTGCTGCTTGATAGATAAAAGTGTCATCTTAATGAATTTTATGCTGCATTTATTAATTTTAACATGAACATTAAAAAGCACCTCTTCTAGAAAAGGTAGATAGTCATGGGAGTTCATTTTACTTCTGACGAAAGATGTTTCATTTGGAAGTAAAATTATTTCCTTATGGTTAAACATTTAAATTCAAATTAAATCGAGACGTGGGCATTAGAAATGAATTTTTTTCTTTTTTTTTCTTATTTATTTATTTCAATAATTACAAAAATCGATAAGTATAACCCGCGAAGCTTAAGAGCTTGTCTGCGGGTAAGTTTGGTAATTACAGTAATTTTAATTTCATTTGCGAAAGCTTGCATAATATGTATTATTTATTTATTTATATAAAGAATAGTTTTTGTTTTAATTAAAGAGAATTTAATTTATTAATTTATTTGTAGTTTTCGGTAGATTTATGTACTTTGGTGGCAGTTCAATAAATAGCATTGGTATAATGACGTGTAGCGTTTTTTTTTGCGTAGTTATTTATGAACTTAGGTGCACGGAAACGTCCTTCATCACGTTCTATGTTCATGTTCGATAGCTGTTCTGAATTGTATTTCATCATTGAGAACCGTGCACTTAAAGACAGAGTTTACATCGAGCATGCCAAGTTGCTTGCTTAGAGATTTGTTGGATTTTCTTTTTCTTTGCTAAGATTTTCAACACACAATCCTGGTTTTGTTGCAATTGTCTTCATCCGGTGGATGTGCCCCATGATGTTATCCCGTGTCGTAGATATGATTCCACCAATGACATGTACGCTTGCCTAAGCACTCCATAATCACTACAGTAACTAAGATGCCTAAGCATATAAGACGATTTTCTGAGCTTCTTGTGCAATTCGTTAATGTGAGCATGCCATTTTAGGTTTTTATCGACAACAACTCCTAGGTATTTTTATGTGTCTACAACCTCCATAATTGTGTTGCATGTGCAAGATGTTAGTTTCTGTGTTTTATGTTTATGCAAGCATTCGTGGTCGTGAAATTTTAAGCCAATGTCAGAATGGGAGATATGCGGTGGTCTGATGAACATCAGTTTTGTCTTCGAAGCATTGATTGACAGACCATTATCGTGAGACCATTTCGTAATAACGTCGAGCTTTCTTTGCATTATTTCAGCTGCCGTACTCAAATCCCTCTGGGACACAATAACGGCGGTGTCATCTGCATATGCGTAAACTTCACAATTCCTCTGACATTTCAGCATGCTGTTTGCGTAGATAATATATAGTAGGGGCCCTAAATTTGAACCTTGCGGAACCCCATGCGTATTCATTGCTTCGTGACTTTCCTCTCCAGATACTTGTACTCGAAATTTTCTGAATTCCAAGTAGCTTTTGAACCAGTATAAGCAATCTCCTCGTATACCAACGTTTTCCAGTTTTTCGAGCAGCTTTTCGTGTTTTAGCGTATCAAAAGCTTTGGTGAAGTCAATAAATAGGACCAAATTTTTGATTATTTTTACCAAGGCTTTCATTCAGTTTGTTAGCGAAATTTCCCAGTAGCTTGTTTATGTTTTTCTCTCTTTGAAATCCAAACTGGTTGCTCTGTATCACATCAAATTTTTCAGTAAACTTCCATAGCCTCCTAACCACTACTTCTTCCATTATCTTTTCCATCACAGGTAATATTGCTATTGGCCTATAGTTTTTTGGATCCGATTTAGCACCAGTTTTATAAATCGGTCTTATTACAGATATTTTACGATTTTCAGGTACAGTGGATTGACTTAAGCTAAGGTTAATAAGTTTGGTTTTTACAGGGGTTAACACAGTTGCGTTTTTTTTGAGATCTTTAGGTCTTATTGCGTTAGATCCTGGTCCTTTGTATCATTCAGGCTATTTTTTCTTTTGTATCTATAGTTTTAATATCATAGGCATTTTCTTTAAATGAAGTTGCAAAATTGTTGCAGACATCTTTTAGGCTAGTATTTTTAAAGTTTTTTGCAGTAGTTTCTTCTAATTTGTAAGTTTTTTTACCAATTATTTCATTTATTGTTTGCCAGGTTTTTTTCATGTCTTGTTTATTTTCACAAAATTTGTTTTGATAGTATCTAAGGTAAGTGCAGCTAATTCCGTGCTAGTGGGTAATTCCGTGCTATTTTACTGAAAGAAGGAAAATAATAAATTTCGTATACTTTCCAAAAATATTTGTATTTGAGATTGTTTACAATACTTAAAAGATTGTGTTTCTGTATTGACACTACATAAATCCCGTTAGTTTTTTTTACAAATCTGCATTAGTTCATCAGTTTATCAAAAAACGATATAAAGTGCGCACGTGTTATTGTTTCGCGTAGTGAAGCATCAAAATTTGGATAAGACTCTTAAGAGCTATTTGTAAGTATAAACCCATTTTTATTTTACTAGTTTGACCAGATTTTATTTCATTTTTCAATTTCTGTGTATTTAAATATAATTTGAAGCGTAAAAGAAACTAAAATCTGCATTTAGTAATGGCACGGAATTAGCTGCATTTACTTTTGCACGTGAATCTAATTGCGTGCGTAGCACGGAATTAATAAATATAAATAGGATTTATATTTGTTTTTCTCTTACTAATTTTGTTTGAAAGTTGCAAAGATCTTTATTCAGGTAAATAATATGAACCATAAATATACTTGGGATCTAATTCCGTCATATCACATTAACAACCATAGCGCTATTTTTTAGTTGTAAAGTTGCCACAGAATTCTCCAAAAACAGTATAATGGTTTTCTCATCGTTTTTGATGTGTAAACATTTTAGCTCACGGTATGGGCAAAATTTCAAATGTGTAAAATGTAAGAATAACTGTATCGTAAGATGTAAGATAACTGTAACGTCCAGTTCCCCTCTCGCTCGCACCACTGCGCGGCATGACTGTGCTACTCTAAACAACAAAGAGAAGAGAGGGAGAAATTAAAATACGAGCGGAGTTTGTTTGTTTATGTTTCGATCAATTTACTCACACATATATGTACATACGACAACAAAATGTGTGTGTATATTTATTCGTGGCAGAATTGTTTGTTGGTGTTAAACGTGTGGAGATCGACTATACCATACAAGCAGAGAAGTCGCCGTAGCAAACACAGGCGTTTGATAGGTTTTGCATTCGATTAGTTAGATTGGATTAAAATTAAATTTTTTTTAAAATAAAAAATAAATACAAAATGATAAGTAATAAAGAATCTAGGTTTTAATAAATGTATAAACAAAATGTAGTGATAATGATAGCAAACCACGGCATTATAAAAACTTTGCTTTGTGCATTAACCTTAGGAAAGCAACACTTTTTTATCTATGTAAATAGCAAATATGTTAAACAGAAAAAATTAAACTTATTTATTATAAAATCACTTATTTACTTCAATAAAAATACCTTGCTTCTAATTTTTATTAAATGCAGTTAAGGCAAATCTCTTTGCGGTGCTTTTAAAAAGTAGCGGGGTGACTGGTCACCCCTGTTGCCTTTCTAAGGTTAAATGCGGAAAACACTTATCGTCGCCTGAGAATTGATTTGGAGTATGTGTGTACAAATTCATACACCTATACGCCAAATCAATTCTCAGGCGACGTTATGTAAAATTTTCACATCTAATAAAATTTCAAATCGAGAGGAAGAGAAATTTAAAGCACGGAAAAAAAGATGCAATTACAGCTACGTATATGCGAACATATCGTGCCCGATGCCTTGAATAAAAGAAAAATAATGCAACTACGATTTGGTGCAATTGCAAAATATTTTTGCATTCACAACAACAAATATATGCGATATGGAATAAAAATTTGCATTTGCAATGATGCAAGACCATTTGCAATTTATAGTGAATTGAGCTACTGCATATATATAAAAGATAATGATATCTAATAAATTTTAAGTTTATAAAAGAATTGTTTTAATTTGAATTATTTACCTAGCATGTAGATTATACATCAAATCCCTATATATGGCTATACATATGTGTGCTTATGTACATGGCATTCAGTTGGCTTAACTGTTTACACATCAAATATCTTGCGTGCCTTGCACACATCTATTTTTTTTTTTTTATCGGATATTTATCGAAAAAGGGGGTATAAAACCCCATTTTCAAGAGGAAGGGTAGGGGATGGAAGAAAAATTCTTACAGAAAGATTATTTTCTCTTTGTGCTTAACATCTTTGCTTCAGACATTAAATTCCTATCTGTTAAGTTAACAAAATTTCTTTATAGCCCCTGAATACCCCATTTTTCTGACTTCAGGTCCATATTGTGGGAGAACTAGAGGTGATGGAGAAAAACTGACGCAGGTGTGATCAGCGATCCTAAATTACTAAAAATCGTAGAATTTTTGTACATAAGACAAAAGTTGAAATTTTGTTGCACTGTGTTATCATAAAGTAACTAAGTAACCTGATTTCAAAACTTCATTGGAAAATCGGGGGTTGATTTTTTGTCATACACTCTTCTGCTAAATTGATCAGCACCAAATATACTAGTTTTCTAGGGGGTAGCCGATGTTTCCAAAAAATTGGATCACCCTTAGTATTTATATATGACAAAATTTTGAATATACAGTTTAATCCCGATAATTCGTAATCGAAAGGAACCAGCAATTTTTTACGAGTTACAGAGGTTTTCGATTTAACGAGATTTCTATTTAACCGATTGTTTTTTTTTTTTGAATTTCAATTGAAAGTGGTTAGATTCCATACAAATACTTAACTAAAGAAAATTAGCTGATTTTTCCAATGAATGCATTTAAAAATTCTTTTATTAGCAAAATCAAATTAATTGAAAAAAAAAATAAATTTTATTGATTTTGATTTAAATACAAAAAGAAGAAATAATTCATTTATTTGCAAAAATTAAATTGATTTGAAAAAAGTACATTTTATTGATTTTAATGTGAATCCAAAAGTGAAATAATTTATTTATTTAGGAAATTTAATTAAGGAAGGAAAAGCTGTGACTGTAAATTAGATTTGGTTTCAATTTTCTTACGCAACATAGAGATCGCGATCATCTGTATGCAGAATTGATTTTGCAAGGAAGAGAAAGCATCCAACGATTACTATTGAGTAATACGATGCTATTACGAGTAATACGATGCAGCGGTTCCTTCGAAGCCGAATTTACAGTTACGTATTCACATCGTTGCATTGCATTACGAATTATAAAATGTTGTCAGCAAACAATTTCGATTAATAAGAGGTTAAGCAGACCTTGTATTGAAAAAAAATACGAATTATCGAGGGGACCAAAATGTATTTAATTTTTAGCACGGAATCAGCTGCAATTAAAGGTTGTGGAGAATTGGAAATAACTTATAACTTAACTTATATCTAAAAACTTTTTGTCAAGCAATACATGAAACCTAAAATTTTTAACTTGGTACCGTTGACATCATAACAATTTATTTTTAAAGATCAAAACGCTTAGTGACACGGAATTAGCTGCATTTACCTTATTCCTTGTATTTTCGATATTCTTATTGACCTGGTTTCGGAATTTCTTGTAGTCTTTTTCTCTTTGTTTGTCACTGGGTTTGTGCGCCATATTCTATATAACTTATCTCTAGTATTACAGAACGTCTTTAACTCATCATTCATCCATTCATTTGTCTTTCGATGTTTTTTGTTCTTAGATGATACAAGTGAGTTTTCGTAGACACTTTTAAATGTTGTTTGAACTTCATTGCGCATTTCATTTACATTATTTAGCATAAGTATATTATTCCAGTTTACATTACGTAAATTTTCATTAACCTTTTGTTTACTCAATATTTTAGTATTTTCTTCTCTCTCCCTGTTAGAACATTCATTACAATTAACAGCGATTTGTCATACAAGAGAATAGTGATCTGTTAAGTTTGTTTCTATTACTGCTGATAATGGTCGATGCTACTACTTGTACCTCTGGCGATGTCTACTCTAGTATTCCCATTTACCACGTTCTCCATACCATTTAATGCTAACATATTTAAATGTGTATAATAATGGTGTAACTCCATTTTTTTATGTGTAAACATTTTAGCTCACGGTATGGGCAAAATTTCAAATGTGTAAAATGTAAGAATAACTGTAACGTAAGATGTAAGATAACTGTAACGTCCAGTTCCCCTCTCGCTCGCACTACTGCGCGGCATGACTGTGCTACTCTAAACAACAAAGTGGAGAGAAGAAGAGAAAACAATACAAAATGATAAATAATAAAAAATCTAGGTTTCAATAAATGTATAAACATAATATAGTGATAATGATAGTAAACCACGGCATTATAAAAATTTTGTTTTGTACATTAACCTTAGAAAGGCAACACTTTTTTATCTATGTAAATAGCAAAAGTTTTAAACAGTAAAAATCAAACTTATTTATTATAAAATCACTTATTTGCGTCAATAAAAATACATTGTTTCTTATTTTTATTAAATGCAGTTAAGGCAACTCTCTGCGCAGTGCTTTTAAGAAGTAGTCACCCCTGTTGCCTTTCTAAGGTTAAATACGCACTTATCGTCGCCTGAGGATTGATTTGGCGTATGTGTTTAAAAATTCTTATACCTATACGCCAAATCAATTCTCAGGCGACGTTATGTAAAATTTTCATATCTAATAAAATTTCAAATCGACTGGAAGAAAAACTTAAAGCGCGGAAAAAAGGATGCGATTGCAGCTGCGTATATGCGAGCATATAGTGCCCGATGCATTGAGTAAAAGAAAAATAATGCAACTACAACATATCAGCCCTATCCACGATTTGGTGCAATTGCAAAATATTTCTGCTATCACAACAACAAATATATGCGATATGGAATAAAAATTTGCATTTGAAATGATGCAAGACCATTTTCAATTTATGGTGAATTGGGCTATTATATATAAAAGATAATGATGTCTAATAAATTTTTAAGTTTATAAAAGAATTGTTTTAATTTGAATTATTTACCTAAGCATATAGATTATACATCAAACCCCTATATATGGCTATACATATGTGAGCTTATGTATATGGCATTCAGTTAGCTTAACTGTTTACACATCAAATATCTTGCGTTCCTTGCACGCATCCATTTTTTTAATATACAGTTTTTTGTGTAAAATTATCAGGTCTTATTATATCTTTCATTATAAAGGTGAACTGACTCAATTTGCTTGTCATTCTTAAGATATTGCGCTACTTGTCCACTCAGGGAACTTAAAAAACAAAATAGTTCACAATAATAGTGAAGTAAGTCCAAAGTCACCATAAAAGTAAAGTAAATAGCCTCTTTTAATAAAATATTGGTAGTGTAGAATGTATAATGTACTTTGATAAAAAGTGCTTGCAAGGGAGTGAAGCCCCAACTGAATAAATTTTGTCTAGTAACGATTACTATTCACGGGACTTGTCGATTTGTTTTAGTTACTCTCTATACTTAAGCTTCATACGAGGTTTCATATTTTATGATGAATATGGAAGATTGCAGTGAATCTAGGTCAGTACTTGCAAACTTACATTCAATAAGGCTCTCTCTATCCATTGAGAAGCACTATTACTAGTACAAAGAAAAACGATTTATTTAATCTTATACCATTTATTCCATCAATTTATCACAATTACTATAAAAATCTTCCAGTGCATATTTCAACCCGTTTAAGTGCATCTTACGTTGGTGAACATTCATCTCAAAATTAAATTATGTATGATTGAGGTTGAGGACCCATTGTTCGTATTATTATTATTTTTGGTACAGTTGAGCCAACTCGAAGGTCTGGCACTGAGGCTTAGAAGATGTTTTGTAACAAAGCCCCAAGTTAAGACAAAATGCGATCTGCTATCCTAATGAAGGCTAGAACATATTTTGTGGGAGAGGTTTTAATTTCGTTACCTTTTTGAAACGGTTTGCTAAAAATACCACTTCTTTGCCAAGCCAAGGCTAACCATTCAGAATGTGGAATATCATGTCATCATCTTCCTTACATAGGCGACACTCTGTATCGTTTCACAGAACTAATTTACTTAGGTAATATCTGACCACACCAGGGAGAAAGCCCACTAGCAGTCTGAGATCCGTTTTGTTTAAGATCAAAGATTGGGTGAGAGCGAGATGAGGGACAAGCTCCACTGATCGTATATATGTATTTAAATAGAAACCTCTCTCCTTTTTGTTTCAAACTTTCCAAATTTCAGCTAAATTTCCTTTTCCCATCCCTACGAGCAATTTTTGTAATTATTTTAATTTATACTCAGGACATCGACTCCATATAGGACTTAAATAATTTACTTGGGATAAGAAGAACGAGTTGTTTAACAGCCATAATTGTTTTTTCGGAATATTGTTTCTATTTCTATATATTGCAAAATTGAATGAAATCAATTGCATTTTCAGTCTGTTTACGTGTTCTTTCCAATTTGAATCAATCCACAGCCCAAGATATTTCATTTCTCAACCCTTTCAATAAGTCTACCCCTAAAAAGTATGCCGGAAACTCCGATAAATTTGGAACCCATTTAAAATTATTAAAAATAATAATTTGAGTTTTTTCTAAATTTAATTTCGAAAGATTCTTACTGAACCCGTTATTTATCTTCAACAAATCAGATTGTATGTACGATACCAATTCATCAAACGAGTCCGCCGCATACATGTATGTACCATCATAAGCATAAAATTGTGGAACCCCTTTCAATTGCAATTTGAAAATATTGTTTATATAAAGTAAAAATAGTGTTGCAGCCAATTTTGAGCCCTGTGGCACTCCGGTTAAGACCGTTCTAGTAGTACTTTTTATTTTATTAATTTGGACATACTGTTTTCTATTCAGGAAAAAGCTTTCAAAAAGTTTGAGACCGACTCCATTTATTTTGAGCTCTTTTAGATTTTCAATCATTATTTTCAAATTGACTGAATCAAATGCTTTTGACAAATCTATAGCTGACATATTTTTTTGAATCTGATTTGTAATAGTTTTGTTTAAATATTTAATTTGAATAATCTCTAAATTGTTCGAATTACTTTTGCTGTAAAGGATTTCTTTCAAAATTCTCCATATTTTGTTGCTTGAAGAAATTTTTTGCTCAATATGATTACCATAGTATTTCTTTCTTAAATTATTTATATTATTTCTAATCTGAGCTTTAAACTTTCTAAATTCACTATCAAAATTGATATTATTTTTATATTTTCTTTTCAATTTGTAGTATTTATCTCTTTTTTTTAATTAATTCGTAAATTTCCCTATTCATCCAAGGTTTTTTGTATCTTTCATTTGTTTTTAATACTTTTTTTTAGAAAAATTGTATTTCCTGGCAGAGTAGGCTATAAAAATCAGCAAAATTTAAGTTTTTAATAATTTCTTCTATCATATTTTTCAAATTTACCATAGTCAAAAATTTCCACCTTGTGTTCTTCCATTCGATTTGCAACTTTCCTATTAATGTTAACATTCAGAGAGATGATCTGAAATCGCATCATCCTTCAATGAAATAATATACTTGTAGTCAATTTTGTCCGTAATAACATGATCTATTATTTCTCTTACATTATTTCCCTTTCTAGTATACATATTTTGGTGTTTATATAATTTATAACTTCATTACTCGTATTCAACAAATTTATGTTAAAATCACCTAGTATTATTTGATTTCTGGTGTTTAATATTTCCTTTTGAAATTTCTTTACAAATTGGTCTACATCCGAAGCGCAATTTCTGTATATACACGAAATTTTAATGCCAATTTTTGGAAGTTTAATAGTTATAAAATTACTCCATCAAATTCAAATGATGATAAAAGCGATGAATTTACACTGTCGTGCACATAGATTGCACATCCATCTGATCTATTCGAATCACGGTTGGAAAAATAACAATTGTAGCCATTTAATTTAAAATAGGCATTTTCATTTTTGTATATTCATATTTCACTTATAGCTAAAACATGGATTATTTTATTTTGTTGTTTATTTTTTTCGATTATTGATTGTAGATTATTTAGTTTATTTCTAATGCTTTGTATATTTACATGCAGAATATTTAAAAAATTTTCATTTTCGTTTTCTAGTAATACATTATTTATTGATTCTAAATTATTCATTAACCAACTATTGATTTAGCAAATATCATTATGATTTATATCTAACTATTTGATTTTACTTATGTCTTCACAACATTCAATTTTAAAGATTGCGCCATCCTTACCCTTTCTTGCAAACACCGTAGTATCTTTGAACAAAACATATGGCTTTGGCTTTAGTTTTCTTCAATAGATCACTCAGTTCTTTTTCTAATAAATGGTGGAAATCAATGCTCTTTCCTTTTATGTCCACACTCGGTATTATTTTTTTCAAATCGATTTTCTTATTTTTTTTTTCGAAGTTCCATACATTTCATTTTAAAATCATCTCTGTTCAGTTTTACAATTATTGGAAAAGTCTTAAATTTTTTATTTTCGTTTTGATAAACGTCAATTATATTTTCATTTTTAATCTCTAAATTAACTTGTTTTCCAATTTGTATTATTACTTCTTTTAGTTCAAGATTTTCGATTTTTGGCAAGTTTGTGATGATTAGATAGATGGTTTTTATTTTCTTTTTGTTTAAGGTCTATTACTTTTTTTTCTATGTTTTTGCACTGAATTTTGGCAGTTGTGTTTGTCTATTTTCTTCAATTAGCTTGTCGATTCTCTCTTCAGCTCATCAAAATTATCGCTTATGTGCTGTTGAGATTCTTTAATTTTCTTTAAAGCTTTTTCTTGTGTTTTAAATTGCTTGTGTTTACATTTGAATTGGTCGAAACCTCACCGTCACTGCTCTCATCAGATGAAATGTCACTCTCTTTCTCACTCTTTTTCTTTTTATTTGCTCTAGTATTTGGCACCATTTGTTGTTTCTATTTTTCTTCTTATTTTGTTCTATGTTCAAAGTCTAGAAATAATTTTATTTAATTTAATTTTTTTGATATAAGTTTTCTTTACACTTTAGTTAATGTTTATGACTTATTTTATATCAAATTTTCGATGATTTTTGTATCATATAATTTTAGTGTTAAATGTTTTTGTTTAAATGTTATTTTTAATTGTATTTTAATTTTTATCTGATTAAGCACTTTTTTATGTTGTTCTCGCTTTGACAGTTCGATTTAAAATTTCTGCCCCGTTCAAGAAAGCATCGCATCTCCCAAACAAGCGGAACCTATTATATTATTGGACATATTAAATTTTGAATGTGTGGTAGAATGATGGGCAAGTGACTGAGAAACTTTTCAAATTAAAATTTTTAGTTTTGTTTTTTTCGTTTTTATAGGTTACAGTTTTTTTTTCCAAAATACAGTTTTTGTTCTTACTTTTTACAGTTTTTGCCCAAAAAATATGGCAACACTGCATGTGATACAAATTTTACTATTAAGCCTTTGACGCCGAAATTATAATAGGGCTTGATAGAAACGTTTTGTTTTGAAATTATGGTTACTTAGATCCTCCACAATCATGACACAAAATTTCATGTTTCTATAATGATTTGTTTGTCTTTTATTAAAAGGTTAAAAAAATAGCTACGGAGCTGTAGGCAACCACTGGATAATATGATTCCTCCAATTTTTTTTATTTTCATCTTTTATAAACATATTTGAAAAAGAAAATTTCCACTTAGTAATAATTAAACGCATTTTTTTTTTTCAAAAAATAGTGCAAAAGATTTTACTACCAATTTTTACACTTGGGTTTTTTGCTGGACTTTAAAGACAAAACATTAAAAAAAACAATGGATGCGTGCAAGGCACGCAAGAAATTTGATGTGTAAACAGTTAAACCAACTGAATGCCATATACATAAGCTCACATATGTATAGCCATATATAGGGATTTGATGTATAATCTATATGCTTAGGTAAATAATTCAAATTAAAAGATTTCTTTTATAAACTTAAAAATTTATTAGATATCATTATCTTTTATATACATTTATGTAATAGCCCAATTCACTATAAATTGCAAATGGCCTTTCATCAATGCAAATGCAAATTTTTGTTCCATATCGTATGTGGTTGTTGTTGTGATAACAGAAATATATTGCATTTGCACCAAATCGTGAATAGGGCTGATATGTTGTAGTTGAATCATTTTTCTTTTACTGAATGCATCGGGCACGATATGCTCGCATATACGCAACTGCAATTGCATCTTTTTTTCCGCGCTTTAAGTTTTTTTTCTTGTCGATTTGAAATTTTATTAGATTTGAAAATTTTACATAACGTCGTATAGGTATATGAATTTGTACACACATACGCCAAATCAATTCTCAGGCGACGATAAATGCTTTCCTTATTTAACCTTAGAAAAGCAACAGGGGTGACCAGTCACTACACTACTTTTTAAAAGCATCGCAAAGAGATTTGCCTTAACTGCATTTAATAAAAATAATAATCAATGTATTTACTTTAAAGTAAATAAATGATTTTATAATAAATAAGTTTGATTTTTTCTGTTTAACATTTTTGCTATTTACATAGATAAAAAAAGTGTTAATGTACAAAGCAAAATTTTTATAATGCCGTGGTTTGCTATCATTATTACTACAATTGGTTTATACATATATTGAAACCTAGATTCTTTATTATTATAATTTTGTATTGTTTTTATATTTTAAAAAATATGTAATTTTAATCCAATCTAACTAACCGAATTCAAAACCTATCAAACGCTTATTTATGGCACAAAAAAATGAATGTTGCATATACGCAACATTGGGTATGAAAGAGTTAACATTATTTGTTCTGTTAAGTATTTTTCATGGTTTTGGATTGCCAAATATTTGAAATTTCGTGCTTATGCTATTTTTTTAAAGGTTTTTGACTTCGAAGTCAAGTCAAAAATTTATGTGCAAAAATTGGTTATCAAAACTGGGCAAATTTGCATTAGAATTAGACATGAACTAAAGTAATGACTTTGAAAATTAACGATTAAATTTAATTTTCATAATCTCCTAACAACTGTCATTAGTGTTTCTTTTATCGTGTGTATAATGTCAATGACAAATTGTGTTTCGAAATAAAATTAAAAATATAAAAAAGAATACGGAAAACTTCAAAAATTAAGGTTTTATAATGAATAACTGAAAATTATATCTTCCTTGCCGCGAAACATTTCACAGTTTATTAAAAAGAAGCCTGCAGTTTTACCTTCTGCAATTTCTTCTTTTCTTTACGGTTTATTTTATTTGTTTATTGCAACATTCACAATAAGTTTAAGTACAAATAAATACAACACTGACTGTATAAATTCAAAACTATGACTTAGATATGTATTTTTATGCAAGTTTAATTTCTTCTCCAGAATAGATATGACCGAATAAACACGAAATCCTACGCGATTTTTTTATTTATCCCAACTTATGGAAACAATAAATTTAAGAATGACATCAGGGCGAGTTACAGACACGAGTTACTTTTTTATGTCTTTTAAATATTAATTGGGTTCATTTTGTTTTAAATTATTTCTTTTTTTGTCAATCTATTTGCAAACTACGTTAATAGCGTTCAGTAATACTGACATTACTAATACTGTCATTATTAATGGTGGTAAATTCATTGAAATTACTGTCACATTTTGACAGTCGCAAACAAATAGTTTTTTTGTGGAAATGCACAAATTTTTTGTTGCCCAATTTTGTCAATAAAAACGCTAAACTTAACACAGTCAGTCATAATGGCATTGCCACAAATACTGACAGAAATAGTCAGAAAATTTTGAATTCCAGCAGTATTTCCCTCATCCCAAGTAATGATAGAATATTTTGCTTTATTTGCCTTGAATTCTGAATTTCAAATTCAAGTGGAAACACGACAAAAAAGAAATCGAATTCGTTTTTAACAAATTATAATTTTGGAGAAGAAGAAGAAAAATTTTTGTGTTTGTTTCTATAAATAAAAACAAATAAAAATGTTGCCTTTCAATTGGATTTGGACACCAAAAATTTATATCGCAATTACAGATAATTAGAGAAATGGCAATGAGTTACTCTCCGACTCCATTATTTTAGTTTTTTACTTAATAAATTTTGCAAGAGCAGCTGTTATGAAAACTAAATCCAAAATGCTTGTTTTTAACAACCTTGTTTTTGAGGGTTGTTAATTTCAAGTCCATTTCGTTGAAATGCGTCTGAAATGCCGAACTTCATTTTACAGTTTCAGACACATTTCAATGAAATGTTAAATTTGCCTGAAATTCAGTCTCGTGTGTCCGCACTATAATGTAAATATACTACATAAAACAAGAGTATAAGAGCATCAAGTTCAAGCATGCTCGTAAGATTATTTCGAGAAAAGCGAGAAAAACTTGTATTTTACCCACATTATTGCTTATCAAGAGGCCAATCAAGTACTTGGCTCATCATGCAGTTAAGTATTTATATTTTATATCCGCTAGTAGGGGATTGCAGGTCAATTTAGGTTGATAATGCGTTTTTTGAACAATAAAACCATTCGTGAAATGAACCAAATAAAAGTGACAGTATTGGCAACAATACATACAATTATTACCCTTTATTAGAAATTTATTGAGGAGAAAACATTTAATTTACAATAATGCCTTTTCGAAGAACAATCTCGATTCATCGAAAATATCTACCATGGCGTGCATATACATACAGAATAACACTAATAACGACTATGGGTGTGTGTGAAACGGTAACTTTTTCTCGGAAATGAAAATTTTTACAGTTCGAAAGAAAATATTGACACTGTTGATGTGGATATGAACTGCCAAAATTTTCACTAGTTCAAGGGCTACTGTAAGTTTTGACAATTCAGGATGAAATGTTTATAACAACAAAATAAGCATTTTTTATGTTAAAATACACAGTTGCATTTTGCTAAAAACTTAAATACTAAATATAATGCAAATTCAAATAAAAAATGGAAATTATAATAACTAATGCATATAAAACATATATTAAATGATTTTATTGTTATGGACTTATTCTTTTCTGAAATTAATTGGAATGTAATATTTAATCTATTGGATTTAGAGAAATCGTATATTTCTTTTAATAACGTAATTGCAGAAGCTTGTTCTATTTTTGTACCATGGAAAAGGGTGAAGCAAGGAGAAAAGCCAGTGTGGTATAACAGACGTCTGTGTAATCTAAAAAACAAACTATGCAAACTGCGGAAAATATGCCACTACAATCCTAACTTACGTTATGAGTATACTTGTTGTAGAAGAGAGGACGAAACATTGAAAATTTTTCTTTATAAAACGTATATGTTATCTATTGAGGCTAACATAAAAAGCAATTCCAAGTCTTTTTGGCAATTTCTCAACGGAAAGAAAAAATCTTTCGGGTTTCCTTCTAACATGACTTACCTCAATCGCACGTCGAGTCATGAAGAAGAAATCAGCGATATGCTTGCATCATACTTTCAATCAAATTTTATTTTTGAAAATACCTCAACTGAGGCTCGTAGTAAAGAGATTATTGAGATAACAAGTTTGAACCATTTGAGACTAGATGTGAATGAAGTAATGTTGGAATTTTTCCCTTTCTACGGGGAAACTTTTAGACAAATGGAAGGCATCGTATATAACTCCAATTCACAAATCTAGCTCAAAACAGGAGGTAATCAATTACAGACCCATTTCAAAACTGCAATTGATACCAAAAGTTTTCGAGTCAATTGTGAAAAGGTGATTATTCTGGGAAGTGAAAAATTGGATTTCAGAAGCTCAGCATGTATTTGTTAGTGGTAGATCCACAAGCACTAATTTAGCCATTTTGCTAATTTTTGTTTAAAAAGTATGGAGAGTGGAAATCAAGTTGACACAATCTATACTGATTTCGCTAAAGCTTTCGATAGGGTACATTTAATTCTGCTTAATAATCTAAATGCCATGGGTTTCCACTCAAGCATTCTTAATGGTTTACAAGATTATTTGACTAACCGTAAACAATTTGTCAAAATTGGATCAAAATGTTCAAAACAAAATTTATAATTATTCAGGGGTCCCACAGGGAAGCCATTTAGGCCCACTTATTTTTGTATTATATTCTAATTGCCTTCTTTACGCGGATGATTTGAAAATATTAAGAGTGGTAGCAACACCAAATGACTCTGTTATGTTGCAGAAAGATCTCGATGGTATATCGAAATGGTGTGCTGAAAATTATATCCATTTAAATATTGCTAAATGTAAAAGCATAAGTTTTACAAGATCAGCATGTTCTAGGAAAAACAACATATATATAACTATAAAAACTATATATATATCCCTGGTAAGGTCTATCTTGGAATATGGTTGTTGTATTTGGAGCCCCTCGTATATGGTTAGTAGTAATCGAATAGAGTCGTCAATTTTTTTCCATTTTAGGCTATTACGCTAGGTGGAATGCTATAATACTGTTGGCCTCAATTTATTCTGATTACTAGTAGTCTAACGCATGTTGGATATTTTTGAAAAATGTCTGACTCATTTTGAAAAACTGACTGAATTTTGCGCTTATCTTCCTAATTTCTGGATGGAAATGTGTGCATCCACTTAGAAAACAAAAAATTGGCCCTGAGCTGTGTATGTATATTGTTGAACATTCGTTTTTATTACATTTAGAGAATATAAAAAAAAAATGTTGAAAAATTGTTATGTCTGTTTTGTTTTATGCAAAATTCTTACACAGACCTAAGAGCCCATTGCATGTCCTTTTAATTAGTCAAAAATAACCTAACAAAAAATTTGCTGTACGAAATACGATTTTTTGAGTCTACTCAAAATGAACCAGTTTACGAAAGCTTACAGCTAGATCAAAAATATTTTAGTATTCAATTCAATTCAATTTATTGTTAATATTTTGTTAGTTTTTACAATATATACATTATTTATAATTTTAACATTCAATTCAATTCAATTTATTGTTCATATTTTGTTAGTTTTTACAATATATACATTATTTATAATTTTAACATTTATACGACTTTGGCAAATGCCGTCAGTCGGAATTATTAAACCTTTAATTATAATTAAATTCTGAAATAAGAAATTTTCTATGCTCTATACAAACTCTAATATATTTTACAATACTTTTAATTTCACGAGTGCATTTTAATATTGCTACTATTTCATCTTCTACCAAAATGATCTTTCCAAAATAATATTTTCTAAATTCTTTAAAAACAGTACGTACATGTGCCTAAAAAATGTTGTATATTTTCTGGTTTCTTTTCGTTACAAAGCGAACATAAAGTTATTGCGTCTCTTAGAAATCTGTTGCCATTGAGTTCAATTAAATTACTCCGTGCTTTAAATATCCACATTATTTCATCCTGTGTATATCCTTCAGTTATATAAAGTTGGCCTGCCATATAGTCAAGGCTTTTGTATATTCTATCTGTTTGTTCGGCTTTTTTCAGCCACCCTTCATAATATTTTGCTTTTCGTTTTTGTATCAAACATATACGATTTCCGTTCCAGTATTTCTTCCCGCCATTATTTTCTGTCCACGTAATACCAAATTCTTTCCCTATTTCATTTAGTTCCTTTGCCCACATGAGTTTTCGATTTAATATTAACTTAGTTAATTGGTGCGGTAGCCGATCTTCACTGTACTCAAACATAGTTCTCGTTATATACGTTATATATATACGTTATATGTTTGTATGGCTCTGCACACAGCCAAGAAAATTTTCCACTTTGACCTTAGTGGCACATTCGGTTTTTTCAAAAAATCATTCCAAGTACTCTTTTTGCTATTTTTCGCCGCTAGAGTTCTAGTCTCCACATGTTTTTTAAATATCATTTTTGGTGTCAATGTCACCCCCAGATAGCATTGAAGTACCATTTCTCATTATTGCTTACTTTGCCTCCTTTTCTGAAAATCATAATTTGAGACTTACCTAAATTAACTTCAATATTCCAGATTCTACAGTAATTTTCTAGTCTTTGTATCATTTTCTGTAGTATTTTAGCGTCTTCTGCAATGATAACTATGTCATCTGCATATAGTAACAATCGTATGTTATCTTCTATACCATTATTTTTTATTCCTCCTTCTAAATACTCATAGAGATCATTGATGTAAAATGCAAAAAGCAGCGGTGAAAGTAGGCACCCCTGTTTTACTCCGGAAAAAGTATCGAAACTTTCAGAAAGTTCTTGCCCTGCCATACCATTGACTGTGTATTGTTGTAAATGCTTTCTATAAATCTTACCACTTTTGAGGATACACCAATCGTATGTAGCTTGTATATTAATGACTTACGAGATACTTTGTCAAAAGCAGCTTTCAAGTCTACCAAAAACGGGTATGTTTTTTTTCTCTCGCTGAAATTGTACAATGTACAATATACGCTAAATTGTGAATGTTGTCTGCTGTAGAATAGTTTTTACGAAAGCCAGCTTGGTATTCGTTTAATACTTTGTGGTTGTTTGCCCAAGTAGATAGCCTCTCATTTAGTATACCCATCAACACTTTTGCAACGCTGTATATGAAGGAAATACTTCGGTAGTTACTCGGTACTGAACTGACCCCTTTTTTATGTATCGGGCATATTATACTTCTTACGAAGGCATCATCTACTATGCCATTTAATACATTATATGTTTTTGCTAATTCATCCAATAACCCATCAGGCGCATTTTTTATAATGGGACACGATCTTCCCCAGGTGCTTTGTTAAACTTAGTTTTCGCTAGCATTGCTTTTATTTCTTGTGTTGTTATTTCGTTATCTAGTTCATTAACCATTTTCATTCTATAAGCATACTGGATGTCTAAAGAAGTTTGAGGCAGATTTAAAAGTTGTACAAAATAGTCCCTGAACTCTTGCGATGTGATTTGTGTCGTAGTTGCTACTGGTTGATTTCTAATTTCCTTTGCTATTTTCCACCAATCTTTACTATCTCTTATTTCATCTATTCTATCATCTAAACTCCTATAATATAAGTTTTTCGCTTCTTAGCAAACAATTTTAAAATGATGATTTACTTTTAAATACTTACTTTCTCTTCTACCAGTTTTCCTATATACTTGAAGCCAGTTGAATGACTTTTTCCTTGCATAATAGCATTTTGCGTTGAACCATTTCTGTTTTTGCATGTGTTTAAACTTTCCATGTGTCAAAACTTTTATATACCGTCTTGATTATGTTTGTGATATCACTAGTTTTCAGACCTACTTGCCCTATTTCTTGTTTCGTTGATTCGATGACATTTCGCACTTTCGTTTGAAACTCGACTATATTATTTTGTTTCCATCGTAATTTTGGTAACAGCTTTGATTTTTTGCTGTTTTGTATTTGGGTTTTAATTTTTAACGATAAATGAATAGGGGAATGATCCGACCAAATTTTGTCCTCAACTGAAAAACTTTCAACGTGCATAAGTAGCTCATGTGACACCGCACATATATCGTTTACAGACGTTCCTGCACCACTGATAAATGTGTATTCCCCGTCTGGATCTCCTATTGTCATACCATTTGCAATAACTAGTCCATTATCGTAACAAAATTGCATAAATCTTTTTCCCTTGCCATTACAAATTGTATCTGTAGACCTCCGTTCGTTTGCCCATGCGATAGCACTTAATTGATATATCTCATCAATGTTTTTTTGCATTGTACCTATCCGGATGTTTAGATCTCCCATTGCAATTGCATTCACTAATCTATCTTCTACAAAAAGTTTTTCCAAGTCATTAAATTCATCTTTCCATGTTGCACTTCTCATATACAAAGGAACTAAATCAAACTGAACCGAATTTGATACTACATGTATGACGTTTATCCCTTCCACATTTTTAAACGAACACCGCATGCCTACTTTACAAAGTTGCTTATTAAAACCGAACAAACCATGTGTATTAATTCTTGTAGCTGGCTTACAAAGTAGTTCAAAACCACTAAAGTACTTATTGAAATTCACAACCTTTTCTTCACAGATATGTGTTTCCAATAACGCAATAATATCAAAAGTTTTTATATAATTAAAAAATTCAACGCATATCAACTTGTTTTCTAGGCCATGTATGTTATACGATAATATTTTAAGCTGTCTATTTTCTTCTACTATTTCATTTCTGTATATGTTGTTTTCTTTTAGTTTTTTTGATTAAATTTATCTAATAACTTATTATAATTTATATTACTATGTTCTATTTTACTACCATATAACTTATTAAATATAGCTACCGCTTTCTGCCGACTACACATCAAAGTACGAAATATTTTAGTAACCATAGAATAAACCAATGTAAATTTTTAGGAGGGGGAATACTTTGTTTTGTGTGGGACTGGTAGCACCTTAACATATGAGCATATGTAATTCATATCGAAGCTCTTCATCTTCTTTTAATTCCTTTTTTTTATTCCATATGAAGCAAATTCTGGGAGAGTCGATTAATCGACTTTAATGGATTTCAAAAATCGATTAATCGGCTTTCAATTTATGATCAGTTCAGAAGTTGACAATCCGTCACTAGTGTTGATTCGATACCCACATAGTTTCGATACTTTTACTCATTACTTGTATCGAATAAAAGTATCGATGCTACCGAAAATATCGGAAAAAAGTATCGAATATGTACTTGTATCGAATACTCGTTTAAAAAGACAAATTACTCTTTTTTAAGTGGTTGTCAAGGAAAACATTCAGGCCAGAACGGCCCATTGTGATACAGTTTACACTACTTAACACGAGTTTTTCGCCTATAACTCATGGTTTTGATATATTTCCACTGGGAACACGTGAATCATATAGAAAAGACGTTAGTTTAATTTAGCAAATCGCTAGAAAATTTAAAATAGACGGAAAACTAATCAACAGATTAAAGCTTGTTAAAAATATTTTATTTTAATGAAAAGATTTAAATAAACATTATGTTCTACATGCATGGCCGGAAATATTTTCTAGAACTTCAATACTGTACTGCAATATTGTCATACATTAAAATATTGCAATATGGACTGAAATATTTTGAATAATTCTGCAGTAGCATTTTGAAATATATTATTGATTGCTGTAAAATATTGTAAAATGATCCACAATTTTAAATATTGTATAGAAATATTTCAGTTTTTTAAATAAATATTTTCCAAAAGAATGGAGTATCCGATACTGAACCTTTTTTCCGATACCAAGTAAAATACTTATGTTATAGCATCGAGTAAAAAAAATACTTGAATCGAATAAAAAGGATCGAATTTTTACTTGTATCGAATCATCACTATCCTTCACAAGTTGACAAGGCACCACCCGGAAGCTACATTAGCATGGCAAATCAAATATTTAATATTTGAAGCACAAATCTAATTTTTAAAGTGGTAACGACGTTCTTACGCTATTTACTACAATTACACAACAACCCATGCAGGACTTAAGCCAAAAATTTCGCATCCATTCATTCATTTCTAAAATTTTAATTTTAGAAAAAGTTCTTGATTTAAGTCATCCGGGTGTGCGTTCAGCAACAAAACTGGTGCAACAATGATTTGTATGGCCCAATATACGTAAATACTGCAAGCAATTCTTAACACATTGCATCGCTTGCCAAAAAGTTAAGGTTTTTCGTCATTCAAAAGCACCACTAACACCATATGTATCCACATGTAATCGATTCTAACACATAAACATAGATTTCGAATTCCCATTCGTATTTCAACCGACAGTGGCAGACAATTTGAGTCAGTTATTCAACCTACTCAACGATATGCTTGGCATTTGATATTTATTCTACAAGTGACAAACTTGCAGCAGTGTATAATGAGTAGGCAAATCATACGGCCGTTTCGGAACCCGCCACAGTTCCTCATCTGTGATCTTTGTTATGGTTCTTACTTGCATTTAAACATTCTATATAAGAGTCTAATCAAAGAATATATAATACATAGAAGGCGCTTCTCTCAAAATTTTTCCAAAATATGTGTCTTTCGTTTCAGGTGTGGGCGATCGCAGTAAATATTGCTTTCCAGCCTAATTAATTTTTTTTTTTCAATTTGTGACCCAAAATTATGGTCGTAGCTAAATTTTTTTTAGCAATTTTTTTTTTGTATTCGAAAAAGCATAAAAAGTTGAAATCAATCGAGTACAAATGAAACAGCGTTTTTTAGTTAAAATTGAACTGTTAACTTCGACAATCGGCCATTTTGTTAAATATGCATATTTTTTCACATCTTTCGATTAATCACTAGATAATCTTATAATAAAAGTAAATCTTTTTCATTTTTGGATTTCAAACGTTCTAGATTTGCAAAATATTGCTCATCGCAAAACATGTTTTCCAGAAAAGCGTCGACGGGATCGCTCATTACTCATAAAATTTTAAATATTTTTGAATAGATATTAGTTAAAATTAAGTTCAATACATGTTCTTTTAGATAATAAATAGTTTTTATAAAAAACTTTATTAGTTTACCTAAAAAAAAATCTTGAAAAATACCTATTTTTTCGCATACATAAAAGCACACCGGCTTTGCGATGTAAATTCTGCTAAATAATGAAAATACCAGCTCATATTACTGGCACGAAAACAAACAAAAAAAAAGAAAGGAAACATGAAAAAGAAAATACAAAACTATCATTAAACAAAGCCAACAACAAAGAGAAACAAACTATTTCAACCACTCATTGGTTTTAGGGCGGTGTTACACGATCAATGTTTTGCTGTCAAACAATGGAATTGTTGTTGCTTTGAAAAATTAACACTGAGCAAAGGAGAGGATGAACACATTTCACTTCAAATTTTTTTACTGACGAAAAAAACCTGCATCACTTCAAATAAAATGGGGTTGCTAAAGATACACTGTTGCATTTTATTGGAAATAGTAATATTTTATGAAAAATACTAGACTTTTTACTAATTTGACAAATAAATTTTTTTCCTTTACCACCCTTTGCGCTGTTTGGCTTTTGTTTGTTTTTGAGACTGCCGTTTAAAATATTAATTAATAATTTTTATAAAAACATGGTAGTTCAAAGGTCAAGTAACAAAGTAGCGGAGTTTATTTTAATAGTTTAATAGCAAATTTTAAAGATTATTTTTCTGCGTTTTTTATATAGAAATGCAATTATTTTTGTATAATTTGTTACTATTTCCACCAACATTATCTCATATTGTCGTTATAATTATTTTCCATCCAATTCCACTCCAATTGTTGAATTTTCATCCACTCCAAAATACAATTAAATACATAGTTGCAGATAAAAGTCTTAAAAAATAACATTCAGCAAAAAACTGATAGTGTAACAGGGCATCAAACAAAATGATGAAAAGAGAGTAAAAACAAAAAACATTGACAGCAAAACATTGACCGTGTAACATTATGAGAACAACTGAATTTTGAGTGTAAACTGGAGGCAGTTATGGCCAGCGTGGCCGTTATGCGACTAAAGTTGCAATTTGCAACCTTTTTGACCGCTTGGAGACTTTGACAAGACTTTTTGAAAATACCCAAAATTTGAGACTTTTTTTAAAATCCTTGCAACTTTTGAGACTTTTGCAAATAGTGTGATATTCATATGAAATTATACGAAAAATCCATTGCTTTTAACTTGAAAGTTCGCAACACTAATTACATACATACTTTTTAATTGCAACGCTGATTTTTTACAAACTTATTGCTATTTTCAAATTTGCACACTGACTTAGGGAAAATTGTTTGCCCAATTAAAAGTTCACAAATGATAGATACTGAAAAATACTAAGGTTCTGCATAAAATTTTTTTAAATCTGCTAGCAGACTCGAGGAAATGGGATTTTTTTTCAAAATGGAACGGTAAATCATAAAATAAATCGAGGTAAATTTTTGGAGGTGTACAAAAACTTTTTTTTCGTGAAGCAGCTCATTGTATTAATTACTTGGGATAATTGATTTTATTTTTTACTTTCAATACATTAATACATTTTTTTATATTCAAACTGCTGCAAAATGAAATAAATGTTCCTTTTATTAAAAAAAAAAATTGGATGAGACTTTTTTACTCTCAGTGACACTTTTTTTGCAACTTTTTGAAATTTATCAGCGGCCACGCTGGTTATGGCTCCATAGAACAAAACTTTTGTGCAAATAATTTTACTCGTGATGTGCCTTCTACGAAAATTACAAGGTTTTTTGTTTTTCAAGTATTTTCACTGAACAGAGTCACTTAGTCATTTCAACATAAAGGACGTTTCATTAAGCCACATAATCAAACCTTTAACTGTTTAGTTAGCAATAAAGTAAAAGTCAAACTATGAAATATGAACAATTAGATTTCAGTTTCATAATTTCTAATAATAATAATTCAATTATGTTTAATAATTTTTGCAACATATGGGGCAAATCGCATCAAATCACCACCGGGTATACTTGTTGTACTAGTGAACTAAATTTTTTATGCGAAAGAATGGTAAGTAATATCAGCGGATTGCCAAGATATAGGGGCGTAAAGGTATACCATAGCTATTGACCATTGCACATAACTGCGTTTCGTTTTCTAGTTGGATAACTATGGTTATATTATTATCCACGATATTATTGGGTATTTTAAGAATCTTAAGCTAAAGAGTATGTTGTTATTGTCTTTTATTCTTTAAAGTAAATTTTTCATATAAATATACAGTGCGTGACACAACTGTGTAAATGCTTTATATATGTTTTGAGATCAAAGATATTTGTTAGTATAAAACCGATTTGGGAAAAACCTTTTATGTTTTCAAATCTTTATTAATTATGTAATTATTTAGTAGAAAAAAAAATATAATTTCAATTTCATTTAAGTAAAATTACATTTTTAATAAGAAGCCATTTACGAAATTGTGGCGCGATGTAGCAAAATGACTTTCTATTAAAGAAAAAAGTGTCGTTGACTGTTTTTGTTTTTTTTTGGTTTTACCACATCTTGTATAAGAGAACGCATGATTCCAAATATTCGTCCTGCGATATGATACGGTTAAGATTGTGATATACGGTTAACGGCAGTTGTGGTTATTTCAACAATATAACTTTCTCGTTTTCTTCAAATTTCATGTGTTTTTTGGTGCTACCCATGATAGTGTTGCACTATCATTGTATCCTTACTGAAAACATATTACCCCAAACTTTCAAGGTAGGTTGTCTTTATTATGTCTATATTCAGATTCCAAAATGCATCCAATTTCGCAAAGTTTTACAACTTTTTTAAGCAAAAATAGCACCGGAACAAAAATTGTCTTTCTTAGAATTACATGGCTAAGATAACTTTATCGTCTGTTCAGTGCAACCCTGACTGTAATCTATTACAATCGATATCGTGTGATTTGCACAAACTACTTTTTGTCATCTCTAACACATCCATTTTATAACATTGATTCACTTTTTGTCGACGTGAACGGTTGTGCGATACGCACATCTTGTCGCAACTGCGCATTAAATAATAAATTATACTTTGTCTCAATACAGTCCACGCGTTTTTTCATCTTTCTATTAAGTTAGAAATATTCATGGTGCTTCGAGTCGGATTTAATAGCTAGTTTTTTGTAAAATACAAAAACGCACGTTGCGTCAAGAACGAAAAGGGTTTTCAGAGGTCACCCGAAGAAAAGGACAAAAGCGTCAGCGGAGCACCACTACAGCATACAACAGTGCACACAACACTTTGATTGAACGCGGTTTACTACAACGAAGCGGAGCACCCGCGTCAATTGCACTAGTTAAACTACAGCAAAGCACTACGTCAGCGGAGCACCCGCGTCAATTGCATTAGTTTTACTACAACGAAGAGCTACGTCAGCGGAGCACCCGCGTCAGTTGCACTAGTTAAACTACAGCAAAGCGCTACGTCAGCGGAGCACCCGCGTCAGTTGCACTAGTTTAACTACAACAAAGCGCCACGACAGCAGAGCACCCGTCAATTGAACAACGAAACACCATTCTAGCGGAGCAACTAACCTAAGCAAAAGGCATCAGGCGTAACGTAAGTTGTTTTTTTTTTGTCTATTGCAATTTGTTAGTCGCTGGTGCAAATTGAATTTAAACGTTTTTATTATATTTTGAAAACCCGATGAGTATTTTATTTCTTTGACGTTAAAAGTATTTAACCTCTAAAACCACTCGAAGGTCACAAAAGGTGATAAAAAAAAAAAAAAACTTTTAGTATTTTTTAACATGAAAAGTATTTAACCTCTAAAATCACTCGATAATCACAAAAGGTGATCAAAGATAAATCGCTGTCTATTCCCATTTCTCGCATGAAGGTCACAAAAGGTGATCTGTAAAATCAAGGCCAAAGTCATATAAGGGACGTCGGCCATTTTGAAAAAAGCGATGAGTAGTTTTTTAAACTGAAAAGTGGTTAACCTCTTAAACCATACGAAGGTCACAAAAGGTGAAAAATAAATCGGGTTCTGTTCACATTTTTGCATGAAGGTCACATAAGGTGATTATTGAAATAAATTTGTTGAAGTATATTAAAGGTATACTGATTGGAACCACTTTGGGACTAGTTTGAAAGGTACTTGTTACTTCCAACTTAGTCATTTTACTTTCATATCTATTACATGAAAGTCACATAAGGTGATTCTTCAAATAAATTTGTTGAAGTATATTAAAGGTATACTGACTTCCAACTTAGTTTTTTTGTTTACGCTAACATTTATTCCACGAAAGTCACAAAATTGGTTACCACAAACCAAATTGATTAGTGGGTATCAAAATATATTGAGAGGAATAAATTGGCGTTTTACATTCACGGTTAACAATACTTTGCAAATCTTCCCTTTTAATACGTTTGATTGCAGTAGTGTTGTACGACAATATTAGACCTATATAGAGACGGGCAAATCAGACGGCCGTTTCGGAATCCGCCACAATTCCTCATCAGTGATCTTAGTGATAGTTCTTAATCTTTCAATATCCTATATAAGCTACTAATATTTGAAATCATAACCCAGAATTACGGATTTGATTCCAAATGTCTTCACTGAATAGAGATATTGAAAGAAACTACCACTACCGTTCTATACACTTATGTTGTTGTTTTTTTTCCATTGTAGCTAGTCTGCATAACAGTTCGTTATTTGAAAGTCTAGTACATGGGAGAGTGTGTGTGTTTGTGAGAAAATGATTCTAGGTGTCATTTTTTCTGAACGGTCCCCATTCGATCAGTTCATGATAGGAATTGTGGCGGATTCCGAAACGGCCGTCTGATATGCCCGTCTCTATATACATTGTTGTTGTGATGACTACATTTGTTCATTAAGCCTGTTTATATATAACTTCAAATAACGAAATTGACATGAACTTAAGTCATGACTTTGAAAATTAACCTCTAGATTTAATTTTCATAGTCTCCTAAAAAACTATCAATATTAGACCTCGTTGAAAATCACAGATTCACCTTCAACGTTGGTTTTTTTTTGAGTGTGAAACTAATAAATTCTCATAAAATATCTGTTCGTCGGCAACAATACAAATCAATATCTAAATGGCTAAGGCCCTGAAAACGTTCATTCGGCTTGCCGATGAATTGATAGTGTTTGAAGCAGACTTCAATACAATATTGGTAGAAGAGCATTCCCCATATACGCTTGACGTCCAAAGAGATGAGATTAAATCACTCTGGTTCCACGTTAAAGCTGCTTCGGAGTCATGTCTTGAAGGCTTGGTAGGCAAACAAGACGAAGGAGACCAAATAGGCAGTGTTAAAGCAAAGTATCGCAGCTGCTATCAAATTTATGTGCGCTGTGTAGCTAGAATGGCTGAACTTACACAGCAACTTAAAACAGCGACCAGCGTCAGCCTCGTTGAAAAACATACTTTCTAGCCGACAATGTCTGGTCATCTCCTAAAATTACCGCCTTGTGATACGGAGATCTTTTATGGTGACTATATATCTTGACCAAGCTTTCGAGATCCATTTACCGCAATTTACATTTCAAACTCGCGTCTTACGCCGGTTGAAAAACTTTACCATTTAAACAACAAAACAAGAGGGGAAGCCAAAGATATAGTCAACAAATGTCCACTTACCAATGATGGTTTTGACATTGCTTGGAAAAATCTTAGTGAAAGATATCAAAATTAACGTATATTAATAAATTCTCAATTAAAAATACTCTTTAGTCTAAATGCCGTAGGTACTGAGTCGAGTGACAAAATTAAAACTCTCCAGCGCAAGATCAGTAACTGCATATCTGTGCTGCAGGTACATGAAATCGATACAAAAAATTGGGACGCAATATTCACGTATATATGTGCAACTAAACTCCCGGAAAATACGCTCGCATTATGGGAACAGTCCATAAATACAAATTCAGAAGTTCCCAAATGGACTGATATGGACAAGTTTCTCACGCAACGTTTCCACATTCTTGAAGCGGTAGCTGATCTTAAAGGGGCAATGCCGAAGTCCGCAAAGCTGAAAAATGTTAATACTCATTATGTCAATGTCAGTAACCCGCTTTGCCAATTATGTAAAAAGCAACCTCATGCTTTAAAAATGTGTCCCCATTTTATCAATTTGACTGTCCAAGAGAGGGCGGCATCGGTGCGTAAATTTGGTTTATGTTTTAATTGTTTCGGCAAGTCACACTCGGTAAAAGATTGCACGAGCAATAAGTGATGCTCCGAATGCTCTCGCTCACACAACTCTCTTCTACATCGTGGTCCAGTAAACAAACAAAACCTAAATTTAAACGCTTTACCCCATCCTCATTCACAAGTAGTTAAGATCACTGGGCCCATTAGTCCTTTGCAAGCTAATGGGGTTAAACCCATTCAATCATGCTTTGCATCTAGCTCTAAGAGCGTGTTGCTAGGAACCGCCATGGTTCACGTTTGCCATCTTGGCAATGCTATCCCAGCCAGAGCACTAATTGACTCTGGCTCCGAGACCTCATTCATATCAAATAGACTACAAAAACTGTTGAAACTTCCTCTCATGAATATCAGAGCACAGATATCAGGGATTAACCAGGTAGTCTCAGCTGAGGTTAGGAAGGCGTGTTCCTTTACTTTGAAATCACCCATTAACTCCAATGTTGCAATTGATGTAGATGCCCTTGTTTTACCTAACTTAACTGGGAATTTACCCACCTCTTCTGTGGATTCTTCTGTGATAGAATACTTTACCGATATTACATTGGCTGATAACAAACTATATTACAGCAATCAGGTTGACATTTTACTAGGAGGAGACTTGTATTCTCAAATAATGCTTGAAGGGATTCAATGTGATCCCTCAAAGTCCATCATTGCACAGCAAACTGTTTTTGGGTAGATATACCACGTAAACCGTTCCCAACCTTTTCTACCTTTGTTTCCTTCCACAGTGAGGTAGAACTCGACAAACAAATAGCGAGATTTTGGGAACTCGAGGAAGTACCTCGAAAACCCTGTCTCTCAGCCTCTGATAAATGGTGTGAAAATAATTTTACGAAAACCACTAGACTTAACCATGATGGGCGATACATAGTCACATTACCTTTTAAAGAGGAATATCCAAATATTATTTCTCTAGGAATTTCTCGCCACAGTGCTACAAGGCAATTTTTACGCAATGAGGCACGGCTGTTAGGCAATAATGCTTTAAAGAGAGAGTATGACGACGTCGTTAAGGAATACTTGCAATTAGACCATATGGGTCCAGTTGACATACCAAGCAAATGTGAAAAAGATTCACATTATTATCTACCGCACCATGCAGTATTCAAACCTGAAAGTACAACTACTAAAGTGCAGGTTGTATTCAACGCATCCACTGCCACGTCCAATGGGGTTAGTTTAAATGATATATTGCATGTAGGACCGGTGTTACAAAGAGATTTAACTATTTTAATATTGAGATGGCGCTTTTTTAAGTATGTTTTCAATGGGGATTTACAAAAGATATATCGCCAAATACTTATAGATGAGAAACATCGCGATTTTCAGCGGATCATCTTTAGAGAAGGCCCAGGAGAAAAGCTTCAAGATTACGCTTTGAAAACTGTTACGTTCGGAGTCAATTGTGCACATTTTCTTGCGATTCGAACACTACTGCAGCTTGCAGATGATGTTCAAGGAACTTTTCCGCACGCTTCCGCTATTTTACGTAATCATATGTATGTCGATGTTGCCCTTGCAGGCAGTCACGATCTGCAATACAGTCACGTGACGAACTCACCCAGGCATTCGCGACGGCAGGGTTCGTTATTAGAAAATATAAAGCTAACACTGAAGAGATCCTACATGGCATTCCAAAGGCTCATTTATTAAATGAGGATTTTTTACAATTTGAAGACACAAGTACTGTCAAAACATTAGGTATTCGATGGAATGCTCTCCAAGATTTGTTTTATTTCCACTCAGTCCCACTCGCTTCTAAATCAAATTTTACAAAACGCGAAGTTCTTTCTACAATAGCAAAATTATTCGATTCTGCGGGTTGGCTCACACCCATCATAGTGGTAGCAAAAATATTAATGCAGCAGGTATGGAAAGACAGAATAGGTTGGGATGAAGAATTACTTGCTGGCACGCGACAACGGTGGCAAGAGTTCTTGCAAAGTTATACTACCTTAATAAATTTAAGCTCTTAAGTCCTCTTCAATCGGGGTTTAGATCTGGTCATAGTTGTTCTTCTGCAATGGTAAGAATTTTGGACGACATCCGAACTTCGTATGACAATAACTTACTGACTTTATTGTGCCTTTTAGATTTTTCAAAAGCCTTCGACACCGTGAATCACTCATTACTTTGTAACAAATTAAAATTTTTATTTGGTTTTTGTGACAATGCAACTAATCTTTTGCGTAGCTATTTGTGTCGGAGAATACAATGTGTTAAAGCTGGTGATACTATTTCTGGTTTCAAGAATATTATTTCAGGTGTACCGCAAGGCTCAGTTCTGGGACCACTACTCTTCTCAATTTTTATTAATGATGTTTTCCTGCAGTGTAAATATGTTAACATACATGCTTATGCTGATGACATACAGCTGTATCTTTCACGTCGTATTGGTCTTATCGAAGACTTGTGCTTCAGAATTAATGGGGATTTATTAAACATTTGTCAATGGGCTACAACTAATGGCCTTAGCCTTAATGCCAATAAATCGTTTGTGCTTCCAATATTTAAGTGTAAAATTAACGTGTGTGACATTCCACCACTTTTCATAGATAAGGTACAACTTAACTTCGTTCATAAAATCCGTAACTTGGGTTTCGTTGTAAATTCCTGTTTATCCTGCGTTGATCACGTTAATGTTACTGTGAGTAAAGTATATAATGCGCTGAGAAGTTTAAGATTATCTGCTAGCTTTACTCCACAAGAAACAAGGAAACTTCTTGCTAAGCAACTTATTTTACCTATGATATCTTATTCTGAGCTTGTTTACCCTGAACTAGACTCATCATCTATGCTTAAACTACGGATTGCTTTTAACCACGTGACTAGGTATGTTTTTGGTTTGCGTAAATTTGACCACATTTCTCATTGGAAAAACAAAATTCTTAACTGTAACCTTGAAAACTTTTTCAAGGCTAGAAACTGTGTCTTTTTGCATAATCTTGTTCGTACTAAAACTCCCACTTATCTGTATGAAAAGCTACAATTGACAAAATCTATCAGAACAAACGATTTTATCGTTCCGGAATTTAAATACCTAAACTCTAGCCGGTTATTTTTTATCAGCACCATAAGAACTTGGAATTCTTTGCCTGCAGCAATAAAAATACTTGCAAACAAAGCTAAATTTACAAACTCTATTTTTAATTATTTTTCAAAATCTTTTTAATGCTAATGAATTTTGTTAAATGTTCAGTGAGTTTTATTTGATTTACTTTACTTTTTGATTTTTAAATTTTAAATATATAATTTAATTATAATGTAATTTGTTTAATTTTAACTAACTTTTATTTGATATTTATTTGAATTTGTGATTTTTAACTTTAATTTTAATGTTAAATTTTAATTTATTTTTAAGTTCTTCCACTTGTTTGTACTGCTTGCTATTGTTGTGCAGCAAAAGACTAGTTTCTTATTGTACTCATTTGTGATACCCAATAAATAAATATAAAATATAAATATATAACCAAAATCAAAATACCGCGTTGGGTTGGTATCACTGCTTCAAGTGAGATTGAGATGAATGGGTTTTGCGATGCCTCCGAAAAGGCATATGCCGCTGCAATTTGCATTCGAACGAAAACTTCTAACCAAGCATGCACTAGTTTGCTTTTTTCAAAGTCGAAAGTATCACCTGTCAAAACTGTATCCCTACCCAGGCTTGAGTTATGCGGGGCATTGTTACTGGCAGAGTCAATTGATTCCCTGTTGCACGAACTTGATTCGAATATATCGAAGCTATGTTTGTGGACAGACTCCACCATAGTTTTAGCTTGGCTGCGTAAAACTCCATGTTCTTGGACGACATTTGTCACTAATCGCTTGGCAAAAATTGTTGAGAAAGTAGGCAATGACTGTTGGTTTCACGTCAATACAAATGACAATCCTGCGGACTTGGCAAGCCGTGGAATGGATTGCCAAGATCTAATAAATAATCCCCTATGGTGGAATGGGCCGGAATGGTTAAGCCACATGGATCTTTGTTTGCCAAAGGTGGAGGGAAGGTCTAATTCAATAACCGCTTTGGAGTTGAAGACGATTAAAATGCATGCGTCCGTAATTTCGACCGACCTTTTGGAACGTTTTTCGTCGTTCCCAAGGGCACTTCGAGTTATTTCGTATATACTACGGTTTTTTCAAAGAAGGTCTTTGCATTCAAGCTTCCGAGTGTCTACCGATGAAATCAAACGTACTATCACAAAGCTAATAGTTTTATGTCAAATAGCACATTTCGGAGTTGAATGCCAGGACCTACAAAACGGTAAAGGTATAAGGACTAGGAGCACTCTTCTTAACCCATTTTTTGATGAAGTACGAGTGCTCCGGGTGGGAGGACGACTATTGAAATTTACTCATGGTATAACCCTACACGGAGGAAATCAATTAGTGCTCCGATGTATTCGTACGCAATATTGGGTTATCAGGGTAAAAAACCTGATCAAGACCGTAATTAATAAATGCAAAATATGCATAATTAACAAAAAACGCAAGCAAACTCAAATTATGGCAGCCTTGCCACCCGAGCGATCAAGCTTCTTTCGTCCATTCACATGCACTGGCATAGACTTCGCTGGACCATTCGATATAAAAAATTACGCAGGTAGTGGATGCCGAATAACGAAAGGTTACGTTTGTGTTTTCGTATGCTTCGCTACAAAGGCAATTCACTTGGAAGCAACAAGCGATTTAAGCACTAAAACATTCCTTGCTGCATTTTCACGATTCACTTCAAGACGTGGTTGCCCATAAAAAGTATACTCCGATAACGGAACAAACTTTGCTGGAGCATCTCTAGCTCTTAAGTTTGATTTTTACAATTTCATACGCGACGCAAAGAACCGCGTTCACGAAAGTTATGCTTACCAGCAGCTTTCTTGGCGGGAGTAAAAAGCTTTAAGCAACACTTTCAGAAAGTTGCGGCTAATCTCAAGTACACTTTCGAAAAATTCGTAACACTACTGTACCGTATCGAGACATGCCTAAATTCACGCCCTCTAAGCCCCATGTCGAATAAATCGTCCGATTTGGCTTCTCTTACCCCAAGTCATTTTTTAGTAGGTGGACATATTTTAGCACCACCCGAACCCGAAATGACAACTAATTCTCTTTCCCTCATGAATCGATGGCAAAAGGTTAAGGCATTGAACCATATGTTTTGCCAAAGGTGGAAAACAGAATATTTAAACGAGCTCCAAAAGAGATTTAAATGGAAGTTCCCACAAAGAAATATGCAAGTAGATGATTTTGTTGTAGTTCGTGAGGATAATACGGCACCGAACGATTGGCGTTTGGAAGAATAGTCAAAACGTACACAGGCTCAGACACCAACGTTCGTGTTGCAGATATTCGTACCGAACGTGGAATCATATCGAGACCGATCGTTAAACTTGTCGTTTTACCTTCCGCTTAAGAACATACTTTATCATCTTAATAAAAATCAACCGATATGTAAATTAAAAACCACATTCAAAATTTATACCCACAAAACTCTTTTTCAGAACAAAATGAAACACCCAGATTGCAAGTCCGTAGAACAATCAACATCTAGAACACCACCATGCCGAGTTTGTAAAATTAAACACCCTGTTCGACTCTGTCCTCAATTTCAATCAAGAAACCATGAAGACCGATTACGCATTATATTGCTACATCGCCTTTGCGCCAATTGCTTAGTTTTGGGCCATAATGCAAAACACTGCCCAAGTGGAAATCGCTGCCGTTATCATCATAGTTTAATCCATGGACCGGGTACGTCAAAGAAAATAAACCATACTCGAGCAACCGAGCCCCGCTTCGCTCGTCAAGTCGGGCCATACGCCCGTTTCGATCCGCACTACAAACTTCATTGGCCAGCAATACATTTAGAGGCACTAGAGACTACAGTTCTTTGTCGGTATAACCAAGTGTACCATTACTTCCTACTGCTCTTATTAAAATACACGCAAATGGTCGTCTTTGTACGGGTCGAGTACTAATCGACGCGTGCGCCTCCACATCCATAATCTCCTCAAGTTTGGTGCACCAGCTGGAACTGCCAAAAATGATCATGACCAATTACGAAGTTTGCGCTGTGACTATTCAAACAAAATTCAACTTCAATTCAAACATCGTTATGCAAGCAAGAGTGCAAAGAAATTTTAATTGTACGTGACCAAAAATATCCTTACCAGAAAATATTAGCTCCAACTACTCAAATCTCAAACTAGCCGATCCCCAATTTTTCCGTGCGGCTCCGGTTCATATGATCCTTGGTGTGGATACTTACCCATAGATTATGCAACAAGGGTTAATTCCCGGGTCGAATGGTCAACCCATCGCACAAAACACAATCTTCGGGTGGGTTATCTCTGGCGCTTGTGCAATATAAAAACAAACCCTTCAACCCTTAATTTTATATGCTTTCATTTGAATTGCACCATGCGTATGACATTACATGTAATATCAAGAACAACATGAATTTAAGTTTAAAGTTTCAGCTCTATTGTTTTTCTTTCCTTTAATTTTATTTTCCTTTAAAATGTACTTGCAACATGAATTTATACATCTTTTGAATTTAGTATTTTATATTGCAGTTAAAAAAGCTACTATCGTAAAGGTATGTGCATATATCACAATGTCCTAAATGTATCGTATTATCCAACGTTGTAATACTTAATGAATTTCTAAGTTAATGGTATATTTATATAATCTATCTTAATGAACTTGAACTATAATACTTGAAATTTATATTTGATATGGTACCTTGAATTATAAGATATTGTAAATATTCAGTGAATTCCTAAGTTAATGATATATTTATATTATTTCTTATTGAACTTAAAATGTTATACTTGAAATTTGTACTTATTTGATATCCTACTTTAACTAATGAGACGTAGTTAGTGCAAGGTGGGCGGTATGTTCAGTGCAACCCTGACTGTAATCTATTACAATCGATATCGTGTGATTTGCACAAACTACTTTTTGTCATCTCTAACGCATCCATTTTATAGCAATGGGTGCATTCAGAAGGTACAGCTGTTGCGCAACTGTGGTGTGTGTATCTTCTGAATGGGTTGTTGTGAATTTCTGCTCCGTGGAGCTGTTGGCATTTCGACGCCATTTTTTCCATCATATTTCTGCTCTTTCGGGCCAACATGTTGTTTCAAAAGACCTGCGCCGTCTGTTTTATTTATCGGTGGCTTGGCGATTTTTGGACGGTGGCCGATATTTTCTTTTGTTTCGGCGCCTGATATAAAAATACTCGAATATAATATTTTAAACAATCCTATTGTAAGCAAATTTATCTGTTTAATGTTATTCAATTCATATTATAAAGTTTGTCGTTCATTTGTACTGTGAGTACGGTTTAGCCGACAAATCACGGCCGGTAGCAAGGAAAAACAAAGCGGCGGCGCGAAGTTGACTGTAAGTCGCACGGCGCAGGTTTCTGGCTTATAGTTAAAAAAAATATATAAGAAAATATACATGATGTTTGCCGAAGACACAGTTTCAATTCAATACACAATTGGCGAGTGTATTTAATAATAGATATCTCTCATTATTTTTGCCTTTTATAAAATTAAAACTTTTTCACTTTTTTGTTTCTCAAAAAATAAAACAGCTGCTTCTCAAAAATTTGTCAAATGATGCATCATGCCATTCTGAAGACACATAATGTATATACGTAGCCGAAGTGAATTTACTCTCAACATGTTGAGCCTCCGGTGTGTCTTCTGAATGCAACCATTGATTCTCTCTTTGTCGACGTGAACGGTTGTACGATACAAACGCACATCTTGCCGCAACTGCGCATTAAATATCGTCTTTATTGTGGAATTTTTTCTTTTTGCACGTATAGGCCCAATAATACTAAAAACATTAATTTTGGACTCGTCTATCCTGATGGGCTTAAAATCGTGCAAAAAATCAAATTAACTATTGAAAAGGGGCAAAAGTTATATTACGAACGAAATCTAGTAGAAAATCGAATGTTTGTATAAAAAAAAGTTGGAAAACCTTTCAAAATTGAAAGCAATTCCTTTCGTCTGCCTGACCACTGCTGCGTCTTCCACGCTGAGGTCATGGCTATACAGGTAGTAGCGAACTGGCTGAAATGCAATAAAGTACCAGGCTACGGACTGACTTCCAAGGTGGCTTATGATAGTCAGCGATTACTCAATGAAGTAACCGATGAACTCAACGTACACTTTCTATGGGTTTCAGGTCACAGTGACATACTTGGAAATAATAAAGCTAATGAAGTAGCTAGATTAGGCACGAAAATGCCGCTATTACCATTTAAAAACTACCCGGGTATCCCACTGGCAACCTGTAAGCTTAACGTTCAAACAGAGTTCTTGAACCAGGTGAAGGTTAGATGGCAGACAGGACACACATGCAAAATAACCAAGCAGGTATGGCTAGAGTACAACCCCAAACGCTCGAAGAAGCTACTATCTTTCAGTAGAAGACAAATTTACAAAGCCGTGGCAGTAATAACGGGCCATTGCCTTATAGGTGCGCACGCAGCTAGATTGGGTGTGCCTTCGAATGACTTTGCAGAAGTTGCAGGGATAAAGAAGAGGAGGAATCCCTTTCACACTTCTTATACTTTTGCCCAGCCTTGGCTATCTGTAGGAAAAATGCCCTGGGTTAATATTTTCTATACGACCTGTTCGACTTGGGGTCAACTGACCTAGGGAACCTACTAAATTATGTAACTAAGTCCAAAAGGTTCGATTAATCTTGGTTTTTCAGTGTTAAAGGGGGTGGGTGGATATTAGCACCCACATGGCAACACAACGCACGGTGTCGCGTCTCCATATAACCTGTGGCCAAAAATAGTAAACGTTGTGCAATCTCTATGAAACTTTGCAAATGTTGTTTTTTGGTCAAAGTAAAGTTCGAATGAAACACTCATTTTGAAAAAACATACTAAATATAAACACCAGAATGCTTAACTTAAGTGAGTGAAGTTATAGCGTTAACAATGTTCATTACACGGAAAAGGGGCGGGCTGCCACACCTACTTTAAAAAATACCTCTAACTTCCAAATAAATGGCACCAGAAGTATAAAACACGGCACAGGATGTTATAAAACAACTTTTTAATCTTCTACTAAGTATAAACAGGCGAACACGTCCACTTTTTTAAACAGCTATTGTTTATAAAATAATGATACATCATTATAATAACTATTAACAGCGTCATTACAACTTTATGTAATAGTTTTTTCCCTTATATAACGAAGTTTATTAATTTGCATTTACATTAATAAAGATATGGTTTGACACTTACACTTTACCTAAAATAATTTTATATAACTCTGTCATAGATTATGTTGACCTAGCAAAAAATCTTGGCGTTTATTTTAACATTCCTTTTTCGTAGAACCCACACATTAATAGCGTTGTTGGTAAAGTCTACCGTATGCTTCGTGTACTGTGGTCGAAACAATATTTTACACCTAAAAGAATTAGAATGTTATTGGCAAAAGCATACCTTGTACCTCGTGATTCAGCTAATAAAAGAAAATTAAACATGTTATTCAATAATATTACGAGATATGTATTTGGTCTAAAACGCTCTGAACATGTTTCGCGTTTTGCCAAAGAATTGTACTCCATTTCGTTTAACAATCTACTTAATTTCCAAACACTCATTATGTTGCATAAAATTATATTCAGTAAATAGTCAGTCTACTTGAATATTCAACAAACTCAAATTCACGCGTTCAATTCGTAATAACTCTCTTATTCATCTTAAACACTCAACACTTATTTCCGAACGTCAATTTTTCGTTTTTGCCATCCGTCTCTGGAACTCTCATCCAAACAATCTGAAACACATACGCAATACTACGCCTTTTAAAAATGAACTTTTGAGACATTTTTATATTGAAACTACTATTGTTTAAATTTGTGCTATTCTTGTTTTTTTTTAAGTTGACCTGAATGTGAAAATTAAACTTTTTTTGTGTTTTGTTAAATTTAATTTTTTTAAATTTGTTAATTATGTACTATTTTTATAACTAGCGTTTTTATGTTAAGATTATAAAACTTGTAACGCTAGGATTTACTAGAATCAAATAAATAAATAAATATAAAATATAAGCTACTCGTTTTCGCTTTCTGAATCATAACTAATGATAAATCGTTTAAAATTAAATTTCCAAAATCTATTCTAGGAATAAAAAAGTGTAGAAAACACTTCCTCCTTGTAATTGTATGTTTCGTAGAATGAATTTTTCTATGAGCGGAAATAATTATTTGAGGATTCCCGAGAAGTTTTTCGTGTATTATTTAAGCGAAACCTTCGAATTTCCTTAAGTCTTGCTTCAAGTACATCTTCTGAAAGCATTCCAGTTGGAATGCTAAAATATTTAATAATATTTTGAGTACTGTTGTACGCATGTTATACAAAGAATAGTTTTCCATTAACTAAACTATACTTTAATGCAGGGATGACTAGCCAGAAACTTATATAGCTCACTGAGAATAAAAAAAAAAACATCATCACCGTCATTACCTACATATTCTTCGTTGAAAACGTACTTCATCTTTATACACCTGATATTCTCCGCCCTTCCTAAAATTCAAATATTCATATTTTGTTACCATAACTTAACAACAATAAGATAACTTACACAAATCTCTTTGATTTCGCTTAAATCAAAACAAGACGAAGCCACGACAAATGCTTGCTTTGGAACAAGTTTGTGAACTTTAGTTTCAAAAAATTTAAATTCTCCTATAGCAATTCCATTACTAAAAATTACCCATTTTTATTAAGCTAACCATTGCAGACACTTTTTCTTTTCGACTTTCCCTGCGTGCCTCAACCCAAATCTCAAATAGTTCACAAATTTTTACACTGGATGTCAATTATTTTTTTCATTTATTTGCAATCAGAGCGCGCAGTTATGTGAGCTGATGCGCTTACTCGCTCTAAAGATGGACGCTGATGAACAAATGAGCGTCTCCATCGAAAGTTTCGCCGTCACACCAGAGTGTGACGGCGAAACGACACCGATAAAAAAATCGTTCGAAATTTTCGAAGCTAATGCTGACGCGTACGGATTGAATGAAAAACAAAAGTACGTTCAGGCGCGTAATAAAACAACAAAGACTGCTCAACTTTTTCTTGAGTCAGTAGCGTTAAGTGATTTCGCCTCGCTCAAGAGAGCGTTGATTACCCAGTTTCATGTCGAATACCATAGCGCGGAGATTCATCGTTAACTGCGCGAAAGAAAAAAAATCAGAATCAGAAACATTTCACGAGTACATTTTGAAAATGAAGAAAATTGCCGCGCTCGGTAACGTCGATAATATTTCTGTTCTGCGCTATATAGTTGACGGTGTGCAAATAAAGTCAGAATACAAAATTACGTTGTATACTTCTAAGTCTTTCTCAGAACTCAAAGAAAACTATGACATTGTAGAAAGAGCGTCGCTTTTGCATATGACACCGCGAATAAAAAAAGTAGGAAAATGGACACAGAAGTAGAAACAAAAAATAAGCTCTATCCAAAAAAAGAGCACTGTTATAATTGCGGTGCATCCGATCATAAGAGAGCGGAATGCAAGAAAGAAACAAAGTGCTTCAGGTGTAATAAGAACGGTCATATAGCTAAAAACTGCCAGAAAAATAAAGCGAATGAAAATGCGCGTGTGAACAAAATAAGCGATAAGAGACGGTTGAACGAAATTTCGATAAATTATGAACCGTTCGAGTGTGTAGTCGACACAGTGGCCGATGTAACAAGCTAAAAGGAGTAAATTTCGCTGATAGTGGTCTGACTCTATACGGTTTAGGGAATACGCCAAGCAAAGTTTTATCACGTTTTATCGGTACGGTTAAAGAAGACGGGCTAGAAATTGAACAAATATTTTACGTTGTTCCTGATAAAGAAATTGAACATTCGGTACTATTAGGTTATGACTTCATGAACAATTTTTCGTGGCTCTCGGAAGAATATTTGTTTAAAGCGTTGATTGATAGCACAGACGATATCTAAGCCGCAATTTATAAAATTAATCTAAACGAAGCAGAGACTGATGTAGCGCCTCAGTAACCAGCGGAAATTGATGCAATTATTGAGTCGTATTCTCCAGCAAGCAAAGAATTAACAGCTGTCCAATAACGCTAAATATCGTTCCAGATAAGGTGACACCATTTCGTCACACACCAAGGCGGCAACCGTCCAGTCAACAAGAAGTGGTTTCGCAGCAAATAAGTGAATGGCTTGAGAAAGAAATAATACTCCACTTTACTTCGGAGTATGCTAGCGGAGTTGTGGTAGTCAAGAAGAAGGATGGCATTCACAGAGTGTGTACTGATTTCCGCCAATTAAATAACATGGTGCTGAAAGACAGTTTTCCTGTACCACTGATTGATGACGTGCTTGAAAAGCTGCAGAAAGCTAAGTATTTCTACGTGATGGACCTCGAAAACGGGTTTTTTCACGTTCCAGTTGCCGAAAGTAATAAAAAATATACTGCTTTTGCCACTAAAGAGAATCTATACGAATTTAGTTACGCACCATTTGGATTTTGCAACTCGCCCGCAGTGGTCATTCGCTACGTAAATTACATTTACCAATCTTTAATTAATGAAGGTGCCATGGAATTATATATGGATGACATTGTCGTGTACAGCGAAACAGCGGCAACAGGCATCGAAAAAGTGCGTAAAGTCTTGGAGAAAGCGAAGCAGTATGGCTTAAAAATTAAGTGGAAAAAGTGTGTTTTCCTGAAGCGCCTCATTGATTTTTTAGGGCACACTATTGAAACGGGCAAAATTTATCCAGGCAGGGAGAAAGTGCAAGCAGTGAAAAAATTTCCTACGCCGTTGAATGTCAAAGCTGTCCAGTCTTTCCTCGGATTAACCAGATATTTTAGAAGATTCGTGCCCGACTATGCTCGTAAAACTCGCCCATTAACAGAGCTGCTCAAAAAAGATGTGCTATTTCAAATGGGGCCGAATGAGTTGCAAGCAATCGAGAGTCTTAAGAGTGCGCTGATTGGAGAACCAGTGTTACATATTTAGTGCAGAGAGGCAGAGACGGAGCTGCATACAGACGCGGCGAAGGATGGCTTCGGCGCAATATTTCTACAGTAAATCGAAAGCAAATGGCATCCAGTATTTTACTGGAGCAAAAAAACCAACGTGCACGAGGCTAAGCTGCACAGTTATTTGCTGGAGGTAAAGGCCGCGTGGCTAGCTTTGTGTGGCGTTCAAGCAGACGAAAACGAAGCATGAAGTTCCACGTGACGTCGCGCAATGGATCTTATATATGCAAGACTATAATTTCAAAATTGAGCATCGCGCTGGCAATCGACTCAAACACGTAGATGCATTAAGTCGCTATCCCTGTAGCGTGTTGACTTTTACAACAGAAATATCGGCACGTTTACGAAATGCGCAGCAGCAAGATGAGCATATAAGAGCCATAAAGAGGTTGCTTGAGATAGGCCAGTACGACAACTATAAGTTGAAAGGTGACATCGTCTACAAGTTGGTGAAAGGTAACGAACTGTTTGTTGTTCCAAAACTTATGGAAACCGAAATTATACGAAGCGCTCATGAGATAGATAACTTAATCAGTTTTACTACATTCCTCATTTAGAAAAAAAAAGTTGCTCAATTAATAAATAACTGCGTAAAATGCATTATACACAATAAGAAGTTGGGTAGAAAAGCGGGCTATCTTAACTGCATCGAAAGGGAGATTATCCGCTAACGACACTACATGTTGACCACTTGGGTCCCATGGATAGTACAACGAAACAATACAAACATATTTTTGCCATGGTTGACGGTTTTTTTTTTACGGGCAGGTACTAGGTCGTCAAAAAATGACAGTGCTGGTCAGACGTTTTTGGCAACCCTGTTAGCATTATCAGCGATAAAGGTGCAGCATTTACATCGCATGCCTTTGTAGAGTTTTGCAAAGTAAATAGCATCGAACACATCAAAACGACCACTGGCGTAGGAAGGGGCAACGGGCAAATAGAGCGCATAAACCGTTCTATTTTGTCAATTATTACGAAATTATCATCTGGTGAACCAGCGAAATGGTGCAAGGTTGTAAGCGAAGAGCGTAAGAGAAAACGAAACGCAGTTATGTGCAATGGTCAATAGCTATGGTATGTTTGCTGCGCACAACCGATCCGGGCGTTCGGCTTCATTTGTTATGACTACTTCACGTGCCCACTACGTTTGATACATCATTTTAAAGGGAAAAGCAAAAGCTTTCTTTAAGTGTAAAGTAAAAATATCAAAATTACCGCATTGCGAGAAAAAATGGAAAATATGTTTGAATTTGAGGTTTTTGGTAAAAAAAAAATACAGTACTTAAAATATTTTTATTGAAAAGATCTGACAAAACCCTATTAGAAACATTGAAACATTTTTGTAATAAATAGTTTAATTTGATCTCACATATGAGTTTTTGAAAATTGTCGTAGAGAAAAAAAATCCGAACTTTACTCCCCTGTTCCAATACCAAAAGTTTCAAAGGGGTAGTTAACTGAACCTAAGTGCGCTATATATAATAGTACTCACTATGCATGAATCCAGATAAATCCATCGATTCTTTTTCGTTGTGAAACTCTTATTTATTTTATATAAGTTTAAGAAATAAAAATTATCACTATAATACAAAAATATACAATGTTGTTCGAAAGACTTTTGGATTTAGGGTACTTGAACTAATTGATTAGTAATATTTTACAATATCTGATTTTGCAATTCATTATGTATAGTTCGGAGGGTTATCATACTAAGAAATTCAAGATAGAGATCCGAGCTGTTCATGAGATTGAGAAAATGTTAAGTTTAACATTCCATTAGGGTTTTGTTATTCTAGTTGTACATGGCTATCGGTGATATGGCCTATATAAAGATAAATGTCCTATGCAGTGGGCGTGCGATGTTGCATACGAATTCCCAAATAATTCCAATACAGGAACCATGAATGCATAACCCATGTTTCTGTGGACTGGGCGGAATTATTTGGGGGTTGCTCCTTCCATCTGAAGGCGCTATAGGACCACGAGTGTGCATTATTATGCCGTGGACGGAAGAATGCACAATGTTGAGGCAACTATGCCCCAAGACGTCGTTGTGGCTCGAATAAGATACTGCCAAATGGAGTCGTACGGTATGCGGATTTTAGTAATTTGGGACTAATTGTATGATGTGACGCAAACTCGCAGAACACTATTTGGGGTAGCACGAAGTGTAACTTCAGAGGAAACAAATTATTAGATTTCATTCTGTTTGCTAATCTTGTCATACATAATGTTGGCACCAACCCGACTTTTGTCACAAGCAGAAGAAAGGAAGTAATTGATCTAACTCTTTCTAATTAAAGGATGGAAGGTCATATCAAGGACTTGCCAGTCCGTGAGGAGGTCTCTCTGTTGGACCACCGTTATATTGGGTTCGGGCTTGCAATTGAGCTCCACTTACTTCCACCAGAATAATACCCTCGTAGAGCGGGTTAGACACGATATGGAAAACTTATAGCTCAAAAGATTGGCTATGTTCCAAAACTCAGGACTATTAACAATTAAGGAAAGTTCCTCGACATTGGGACGGACCTTAATTTGACGCTATGTGAGTTGTTGTCCGGAACTCAGGGCTGACAGCGAGGAGCTAGTTTTCGATGGGGCTGGCTGGCAGAAGGGTGTTAAGGTTGTTGGTTGCAGCAACAAGAAATCCCTAGAATTCTTAACGCGTGCAATCAGCAGCCTTGATGCACTCTGGCAGGGAGCCCGTTTGGAAGTAGATCCTCGGTCTCGGCTTCCGGTTCGACCGATAGTATCAGTGTGGATTCCTCCTCCGGTTCCGGATTAGGAATCCATACTGAGGCTTATTGGGCGTCAAAACCCGACGCTTAGCACATCAGAGTGGCAGGTAGTCTCTATGACTCCCTGCAAAGTGACGCATTGATCGCAGTAGATCAGGCGTCACTTACCAAACTAAGGAGCTGCGAGGGCAGCATCAGGTTTGGGTTAGGCACCCTAAAGGTACGTGTTCCTGGTGGGTCACAAACTAACAGGGAAGAAGCTGGAAGTGGTGCAAATTAATTTGCACCACTCCACTTCAGCTTCTCTCGACCTGATGAAGTTCATCGCAGAAAAGGGGGTGGACGTAGCTCTGGTTCAAGAACCCTGGCTTGTAAGAGGCAGGGTTAACGGACTAGGGCTAAACGGCTATCGCCTTTATGTTCCACCAACCCAAGGTAAGATAAGAACCAAGAAAAGCATTAATCTTTTTCTTTTAACTCCCTACAGCACAGGAGACCTCACAACGGTGGTATGCGAACACAGGCACAAGCGTAACTTGTTACTAACGTCAGCATACTTTCCATACGACGAGGAAGGCCCGCCCCCACAATCAATCCGGCAACTGGTCGCATATGCGGAGTCAAGCAGATTGGACTTGGTGGCTGGCTGTGACGCAAATGATCACAATGAACTTTGGGGCAGCTCTGATACCAACAGTAGAGGTGAGTCCATTTTTGATTATATTCTTTCTACCAACCTAACTATATGCAACAAGGGTAATCAACCAACGTTTCGTAACAGGGTTAGGGAAGAAGTCATTGATATAACGTTGGCCACAGATTCCAATACTATTAGGGTTGATAATTGGAGGGTATCAGACATTTGTTCCTTCTCGGACCACAGTCGGATACTTTTCACCATAAACTCTGAAGTAGAGGTCTCACGGCCATTTAGGAATCCCAAAAGGGCGAACTGGTCTGAATTTTCAATAACGGCTTCCCAAAAGCTTGCATCGACGAAAGTCAAAGTTGGCCAAGGGAATGCTAACATTGACAAAGCAGTAGAACGTCTGACAGGGATATTGAATAAATCTTTTGAACTTTGTTGTCCACAAACTAGGCCACGATCCAAACCAAAAACGGTTTGGTGGAACGCAGAGTTAGGACAACTTAGAGTAAAATCAAGGAGACTCTTTAACAAGGCTAAGCTAAGCCGACTAGAAGAGGATTGGAATAAGTATAGGAACAGTTTTAATGAATACAAAAGTAAAATTAAGCCTGCAAAAAGGGACTCTTGGCAGCAGTTCTGTGGAACCATGGAGACTGTAAATGAGGCATCAAGACTTCGAAAAATACTGTCTGGAACTACTACAGCTTCGGCAGCATTCGTAAGATAGATGGATCATGGACAGACTCGAGCCAGGAGTCTCTTGAGGTTCTGATGAAGACACACTTTCCTGGTTGCACGGACTTGACCGACATCGAAAATCAGATGGCAAATCTTGTCCGGGCATCAAGGACTGACGTCTTGGATATTGTAGATAGGGAAAAAGTCGCCTGGGCGATAAATTCATTCAACCCGCTTAAATCAGCGGGACCGGATGTAATTATACCAGCCATGCTACAGCATTCTCTTGAGAGCGTGGGGCCTCATCCAGTGGAAATCTTTTCAAGATGTCTAACAGATGGGTATGTGCCAAAGATTTGGAGAGAGGTCAGGGTGGTTTTCATTCCAAAAGCAGGAAAACTAAATCACTCTACTGCAAAAGATTATAGGCCGATAAGTCTCTCATCGTTTATTTTAAAAACACTTGAGAGGCTAATTGACATATATATAAGAGGGACTATCAGCATTCACACAATGGACATCGCGCAGCACGCATATCATTAGATTTTAAGGAGTACACTTTAGTAGGTTTTCTTGACATTGAAGGAGCCTTCAATAATGTAAACACGGAAGCCATCTATAAGGCGTTGACGGATCATGGAGTTAAGGATTTCATAGTGGCATGGATTGGAACAATGCTGAGAGGCAGAGTCATTAACGCTGCTATGGGTACTGGCTCCGTGAGTAAGAGGACTACTAGGGGAACTCCGCAAGGAGGGGTGTTGTCACCCCTGTAAACAGCCCTAATTAGGTCCCTTGGTATGGTGCCGTAAAGTCCGCGTAAAGTCTACAATTTCTGCGCCAAACAGGCTGCAAGGGAGTGTGTGTCTGGGCACCACTCGAGCTATGAGTACCACTTCAGGTTATACTCTAAACGTTTTGCTTGGTTTGCTTCCCCTTGATTTATATATTCAAGGGGAAGCAATGAAGCCAGCTATCGGAGAAATGCTCATTGTTTTCGATGCTGGTTGACAGTTTTGTGCTCAACATCAAATTCGGCAGGAAATATAATATATACAAATAAGTGCTAGATTGAAATCCCAGATGCCTCAGGTCCGATTCCAAGATGAGAAGCAAATACTTTAAAAATGTTCAAATTGTTCTAATAAAATGAGTCACTTCGATGACTTTAGTGCTTACAAATGTCCTGAGGGGAGTCAATGGAGCAATCCGGAGGTCATCTTCAGCTCTCAAACAACAATTAAAACGGGTTCTGGTTGGTACCGGGACGAGGAGAATAGGTACTTCTGCGCTACAGAAGAAATGGTAACGGTCCTTCAAACAGAGATCTGATCAGAGGAAAATGCATAGGAGTCTGCAGTAACAGAAAATCCCATATATTTTTCGAAGATCGTAAGCGAGTGTAAGGTGAAACTTAGCCCATTAAGGAAGAGCGGGAGCCAAAATAGATAGATTAAGACAGTAATTTGAGAAAAAAATTGTTTTTGAACTTAGCACAGGAACGGCTCAGCGACAAGGTGCCATATGGCACAACTAGACATTACTGGGTTAATAGTGCCGAGACTAAATAAGTTATGGACGCCCTCGATAGCCTAGTGGGTAGTGCACTAGACTTTCATATGGTAGGTTCGGGTTCGATCCCAGTCTTCGTCTGGTGGTTAGTTCTCATAACCTTCTTATATTCACTATCAATATGAAATGTATGAGAATTACAAGAATGTGTACAAGTATACACCTTGGTTGTTAATGGCAAAACCACAAAGCCGATAAAAAAATTTCTATATTACCGTTCGGAATCGGCGTTAAACTGTAGGTCCAACTATGTGGTCTCTCTACAGCCACTCCAACCTAACCTAACAACCTAAGTAAGTTATGCCTTATATGGTTGCCGGCCGCGTGCCTGGCAATGCATTGGCCAATCGCGGCTCTGCGGCAAATTCTATGCAATGAATCAACGAATTCATGAGTTATGCGTACAGAGAAAGATAGTCCAGTGCCAATTTCTGCAAAACTATAAAGTTCGTTGTGAAATAACCTAACAGGAGAATAGCTGACTTTCTTCTTCATCTGGTGAGAAAGGATCTGCGTATCCTGTGGGCTTGATCACAGGGCACAATACATGTGGTCAGTATATGCCAATCATGGGGGATCATTGCCGATCCGTCTGTTATTGTCCTGCCTTAGCCAGAGGAAAGAGACACATGCTGGGTAGCGATGTCTTAAGAATGAGTTCTGCTCACTGTATTTCCCTTCCTGATCTAGTCAGGTTTCTTAAAGAGACCAAGAAATTTGATGGTGTGTAAAAATTCTTCTTTCGTTTTCCTCTTCAATTTTCTCTTCTCCTTTTTCTCTATCTAGACAAAGTTTAGTGGTTCAAAAGACTGAGTGCTATGGAAGATTTGTATATCTGAAGTCTTTAAAGGACAATAATATCAAGGGAAATATTGATGCGTGTAAGTAGGGTACTTAAAGTTCGACATCGTTCGCTGCAGCGAACCATGCCACAATTTTTTTCGATTCACTTACCTGGTTCTTACCAATTCCTATCAATTGGGATGGCTTGTGGCAATTTGCGCTGTAAATACTTTTACGGCGACTTTGCCCTTAGATTAACTTATTTTCAGTGCTCTTTCTTTATGAATAATTGTATTTATTCTGTAATCTCTTAGAACTAGTGAATGTGCTATAAGCAAAGTGTAGTGCATAAAAATGACGACTAGTTGTTCTTAGGAAACACCATATTATTTCACTTATTTAACGAGATTATATTATTTTTTTATGGTACTATACTTGTCACGTACTACAAAGTAGAATAATTCCCACTTTGCGCTTCAGAATCAGAATTTCAATATGAGTGAGTTATCATATGCATATATTTGGTAAAAGCAGAATAACTTAGCTGCCCAATATTTATTTCTATAATTTTTCCAATATTAGCTGCGTTTTATTTACCAGTTGCTTCCAGTTATGTATAACTAGCAGTGATAATTGTGTGGAAAACAGCATCAAAGCTGTTATGTATTATTAACAAGTAGTTTAACTACATCAAATTCAATTGTGAACTGCCAATAGTGAAAGAAGAAGCAAGAAAAAAAGAAAAGATTCGAAATGCCTGCCCGTGAAAATAAGTTAAAATAATTGTTAAGTATTCTTATTTATAAGAATCGTCAAATATTCATTCTTATAAAGAGTAAAAACTAAAAACAATGCCCACGATTACCCGCAATAACTGGGATCCATTAAATTGTTTCACCTCTAGCTGCTTTAGAAGAAGACTTAACAACTTGGTCGTTTTATTCGCACATGTTAAACTAGCTGGCGAATAAAACGCAGCTATTATTAATTCCAATTATATAGTATAATACATAAAGTTATCAAAATTTTTGCATGAATATAATATACAATTTCTTTTCATTAGTTTAATATTTCCTCACAATTCCTCTTAAATTCTCTCATTTTCCAACCGCTTTGCGAAGTTGCGAAAGTAACAATCAATTGTTATCATTACATTATATTACATTTAGATGAAGTTGGCTGTGATGACGCATCCTTGATACCTAAAAAAAATTATCTATTTCGTTATTTATATATATATATATATATATGGGCTTAAAGATAAATAAGAATACTATAAGAATACTAATAAACTAATAAACATAATATTATATATTGAAATAATTATTAATGATTAGAGTGCATTAAACACCATACTTTTAAAGCATTCCTTAGACAAAGCTCTAAAATATGTTCATTAAGTTCATAATTAGAACGATGGTACTTGTTATAAAATGGATTAAAGTGTCGGAGATATGTGGATGGCACATTGAACTGAATACAGTTGAGCAATTCAGAACAATCAAGATTAGATGAAACAAAATAAAAAATAAAGGTTAAAGGAGAAAGGCGGTTTCTTTCTCCTACTTACTTTCAAAGGACTTCAAACCCAAAAGCAAGCATCGCACATTATATGTGGGCAAATCAACTTCAAAATTAAACGGCCTAAAGCATATCTAGTGGATTTCTCTGATTTCTTTCCTCTCTAACTGAATGAGTAGCCATAATAAGGATTCCAAATAAAAGATGCATACTCTAATCTAGACCTAACAAAAGCATTGTAAAGACACTTAAGAGTATGCGAGTCAGTAGAATTAGAACTTTTTCACAAGCGCGAGAACAGAGTAGGCTTTAGGAATTACAAAATTTTTATGCTCAATAAAAGTAAACTTTAAATCAAAAATGACATCTAACAGGAACCAAAAAAACCTAAATTGAAGTGGCTGGCAAGGCATGTGGAGGTGGACATGTACGAGATTGACGAAGAAGATCAGCAGGATACCGCTTAGAAAGGCAGTGCATCTTGAGGAAATATATTGATAGTTCCAAAAAGAAGAAACAATTCGTCGTCCAGTCAAAGCTATGATGGGCTGCAGTTGTCAATGGATGGGATTTTTGACATGTACATTTTGATGGTTTAAAGCTCAATTATTGTATGATTACTATTCTGTGGATACTTGAGTTACATTCACATTTTAGACTACAATTATAATTCAAGTTCGAAAAAATGCATACAATGATTGCGCTTTAAACCATCAATATGTACTTTCATATTTAAGAAATTTTTTCATCTCATATATGCATACCCTACTTAATTAAAAATTGAATTGTAATTTTATAATGATTTTATTTTTGTGATAAGATTTGTCAAACCTTGTCATATTGCCAATCTAGCTGGCCTTCGTTATTAAAGTAACGCATAAATTTTGTTCTGATATTTTCAGCCTTCTCTTTTCTTGGATTATATGGAATTCCTAAGGATTGTGTAGCACTGGTTTCTTCTACCATTTCAGTCTGTAGATAATTTCCAACATAACTTTCATCCTCAGAGATTAAATAATTATGCCGAGCACAGCATGCCAATATTATCATTTCAATTGTGCTGACTTTTAAATTCATCGCGGTTTGGAATATCCGGAACCTATTTGATAGTATGCCAAAAGCATAGTCGACCACATGACAAGCGCGCGAAAGTCGAGAGTTGAACATTTTTTTTTTGTATGCTGTTTGTATGGAATGAGTATGGCTTCATAATATGGAATTGTAACGGGAAGGCATCATCGGCAATAATAAAAGGAAAGCAACCAAGTGCGATTAGTGCCAACGTCCACATGAGTATATGAAGCGTAAATTAGCATCTACTAAAGCCATCAATATGATGCTATTGGTGCTTTTATAAATAGATAGATTAAAAATTTTTGATAAATTTCGGTATAGGTGCAAAAACATTACTTTTGTAGTTATGATAGTTGCGTGGCGATCGAAATTGAATGTGCTTCCTTTCCGTCCAAAGCACCCACGTCCCATTCCAGACCATTGCAAACTATATTAGTAAGGAAAAAAATAATCAGAGTAGGTTTCATCCACGAGCGTCTGCGTTTATATCAGAGGTCCCCAAACTTTTTTATCTCGTAGATCATTTGCCATGCTTTTTCGGTTTTGGGTAGGCCCCTTATTTTTTACAGCTGGTATAGAGCTATTCACTTTGAAACATTTCAGTTTCTAACTGTAGTGCAGCGTAGTGTGAAAACTTAAACACATGTTAAGTTTTATATTTGTTACGTTGATTTATGGAGGATTTGTTTAACTTATTTTTTAAATATTATGTAAGTAAATAAGTACTATCTGTGCATGTGGATTATTCCACTATCGTCGACCCACATTTACATCTCACGGACCCCCAATGACATGCTGACATGGACCCATTGCAGATCGTCGTCGACCCCTGGGGGTCGATATAGACCAGTTTCGGAACCACAGGTTTACACTTTTTGTTTGGTAGCCGAATCACCATTTCAACCGTTTTTAGTAAACCTAAGACAGATTTAATTAATTTCACTTTATTAAAAAATCAAGACCATAAAAAATGTATGGACCTAAAACTACTTCGTCCTTGATATCCATTTTTTCGACTCTCCGAGTGCAGTCTAAAAGTTGCTCCAACAGAATTTCATCGTCCGAATCCATTTTTTAAATATTTTATATAAAATTTCCTTTATTTTTTTTATACGGAAATATACTTAATATACTTGCAACTCATAAATAACGAATGTCAAAAAAACAAACACAAAGAAACAATTTCTTGGACAACATCGCTCTTTTACAAAAGGGAGTCGCAGAGAGAAATCGAATGAAAATCCCAATGTCTTTTTGGCGGTAGGCCATTTGAAGCACTCCTATGAAAAACATTATTAAGATCACATTGCAAGGCAGCAGTATCAGATGCATTTCGAACTCGCCAGATCATTTGAGAGGCTATGGAGCATCTCATGTGAAGCGGACAACAAAAAATGTGAGGTTATGAAATTCGTTGAAATTTGGCCTAATTGAATTTCTAGAAGATATGAATGAGGACACACAATTTTTTCTTTGTATGAAATTTATTTGTCAAGTTATGGGTTCTTAAATAATTGTCGTAATTGATGGATTTTCGTAATTAATATGGATTTTTCGGAAGTAATTTTTATAATTAAACAAATTTACAATAAAATATTGAACATGGGGATTCAAATAGGAAATTTACTGCTCTTTTCAAAAACGACATAGAGATGAGCATAATAAATTTGTTGGGTCACAATTATGTGGAGGGCAGCAAGAATGCCCAGATAGCATTCCCGAGAAGGAGGTAAGTTTATGCGTAGTGTAACTTTATGAGTTAAATTATTCATAATTACAAATTTTTATAGGAAATACAGCTAATGCACTGGAACACAAAATCTCACTTTTAAAATGAACCAAAGTATGTTTTCCAAACTAATTCGAAGTCGCTTAACACGAAAATCATATTCATTTTTTTTCTATGTGTAAATATTTGTATATATTCTATGTAATAAACATTTTTAAATAAATTTGTTTGTATCTTAATTAATTAAGCAATTAAATATTCCAAAAATCGCTTCTAAGCTTCAATAAAAATATGTTTCGATTGCTGTCTCAAAGCTTAACACAAGATTTTTTATCGCAAAGTTAACGTCATCTATCGAAAACGAAATGTCAAACTTTTCGACAAATATCGCTAAAAATTTGTTACAGAATCGTTAAAAATTGTTAACGATCCGAAAATTGTAGTAAACAAGTTACAGAATCGAAACCCTGATAGCCTAATTCGAATGAAGAGATACGATAGTGCAAGAAAAGTGTCAGATTAGACACAGTTGATCAAGTTGCAACAAAACTATGTTGATCAAGACAAATATGACGCTTAACAATGAAGAACAATTTAGCTTTGATAATACTTACTGTTGCCTTTTAGACCACTTTACCCCCTGTACAGAAACATCCTCCACTTTCCCAGGCTTACCGACAGGTTTAACTGTTGCAGTCGGGACCGCAGTTATCTTCTGTACGCTATTGTAGCGTTAAACCACCGTAACTTCATCAACTGTGGTCCCAGGATTTACTGGGACTGCTTGCAGCTTCCGAACATTATCCAACTTTGCCATAGCAACTTCATTGACGTAAAGCAACAGCCTCGGTCTTAAGGGGAAATGAGTCTTGGCGAGCCAGTGGGGGGATTGCCGCTAGTGTGGATACTGTTTGTATAACAAACAACAAACACTTTACTACTTTATACTTTAAATATATAAATTTCTGAGATTTATTGTATCTTATTGTTTTGTCAAGACTTATCAAAATATTCTAAAATACAATTTACTTTTTCATAAAATGTTACAAGGCAAACACTGCGTTTTATTAAACTATTAGGTTATTGGCCCAGTGCCGTCGTTTGCTTAAATTTGTAATTGATCTCTATATAAATGAAAATAGAGGATGTTAAGTCGACTATTAAGAAGCTTAATAGCATCAATTATCAAGTCTGGAAATATAAGCTTGAGCTCTTGTTAATCAAAGAAGACCTTTGGGATATTGTAGTTAAGGAAGAACCCAAGACTCCTGATGCAGCATGGAATTTAAAAGATGGAAAAGCGCGTGCAATGATAGGTCGGCTTGTTGAAGACTCCCAGCTGGTACATCTTCGGAAATTGAAGACAGCACGAGAGTATTGGCAGTCACTAAAGAAGACACATGAGAAGTCCACTCTTTCAAATAAGGTCATGTTACTCAAGAGATTGTGTAGAATGCAACTTCGACAAGGTAATGATATGGAAAGTCACATTTGTGAGATGCTGGATATTGTGGATTGTCTGGTTGGTTTAGGCGAGCAATTAGCTGATCATCTTGTTGTCGCTTTTCTTCTGGGAAGTTTGCCAGATGAATACAATTCTCTAATCACAGCGTTGGAGGTTAGGCCTGAAGAAGATTTAACTTTGGAACTTGTCAATGAAAAACTCATACAAGAATATAAACGGAAGGTTGAAGGGGAGATTTCAATGGAAACTTCAGATATTGCTTTGAAGACGAAGAATTTTAAAGTCAAGTGCTATTCTTGTGGAGGGATTGGTCATATAAAAAGAAATTGTACAAAAGGTAAAAAGAAATATGAAATTCGTGCAAAACAAGTTACTGATAATTCAACTATCGGAGAACAAGAAATGCAGGTATGTTTCAATTCTGCTACGGAACGTTTGAAGTTAGATTCAGCTGCCACATGTCATATGTGCTGTGATAAAAATTTCTTTACCAAACTTAATAAAACTAGAGGTGATTGCATCTATTTAGCGGATGGCAAAAAGATTGAAGCTGAAGGTTCCGGTGATGGAATCCTGCGGTACCAAAATAAAGAAATTCCTGTAAAGAATGTTCTTTATGTGCCAGAGTTAGATGGTAATCTACTTTCGGTAAGAAAATTGGTAGAAAATGGGCTGGAAGTTTTATTTAAGGATGACATATGTGAAATATCTTCGCGTGGTAGAATATGTGCTACAGCAAGTATAGTAAGAAATTTGTTTAAGTTAAATCAGGATAGCTATGCTGGTATGGTAAAAGATTTTGACGTACAATGCAATCACACATTTCATTGTCGTTTTGGTCATCGAGAGAAAAGCACCATAGCATCAGCTATAGATAATAATCTTGTAAATGGAATCAAAATAAAGAAATGTACGTGTTTTGATGATTGTAAAACATGTTTAAGAGGTAAAATGGCTAGACAAAAATTCCCGAAGAGATCGACGAACAGATCGAAAAATGTGTTGGATCTTATACATGCTGACTTGTGTGGACCAATGAGGGTAGTAACACCTAGTGGAAACAAGTATGTTTTAACGATGATAGATGATTACAGCAGGTATTGCATGGTTTATTTTTTACAAACAAAAAATCAAGCATGTGATAAAATCAAAGAATATGTACACTATGTTGAGAATAGCTTTGAAAAACGAATTAAAATATTGCGGACTGACAGAGGTGGTGAATTCAGTAGTAAAGAGCTTAGTAGTTTTCTAAAGAGTAATGGAATAGAAAAGCAATATACTGCACCATATACACCGCAACAGAATGGTGTTGCAGAACGCAAAAATCGTAGTTTTATTGAAATGTCGCGATGCATATTAATACAATCTGGTTTGGAGCGAAAATATTGGGCAGAAAGTTTAAATACGGCATGCTATTTGCAAAATAGATTGCCTTCAAAAGCTGTAGAGAAAACACTATATGAATTATGGTTTTCGAGACCACCATCACTAAAGCATATTAGAACATTCGGATGTGAAGCTTATTATCATATAAAGAAGCAATTTCGACACAAATTAGAAGATGTTTCAAAGAAATGTATTCTTGTTGGATTCTGTGATGAATCAAAAGCGTATAGGCTAGTAGATAATGGCAACATAATTATTTCAAGAGACGTTAAATTTATTGAAAAATTTGCTGGTAATAAAATGAGTAGGGAAGATAGTCAAAGCTGTGTTAACATTAATTTGTTAAACGATTCCAATGCTAAAGAAAGTTATGATATATTGGAACAACAACAATTACAGCCTGAAAATGTTAATAGCGATATAGAAGGTGATATTAATGCAGATTTTGACACTGCTGAAAATGAAGACGATACCACTTTTGTTGAAAATTTGAGAAGATCATCACGTACTAATAAAGGCATTCCACCAAATCGTTATGCATATATAGTTAGTAATGAAAAAGAACCAATGAATTACAAAGAGACTTTGGAAAGTAAAGATAGAAGGCAATGGATTAGTGCTATGGAAGAAGAAATGCAAGCAATGTACAAGAATGATACCTGGGAGCTGGTAGAGCTACCAAACGGCCGAAAAGTAGTAGGTTGTAAGTGGGTATACAAAATTAAGGATTTGGCTGACGGATCACAAAAATATAAAGCACGTTTGGTCGCAAAAGGGTTTCGCAGAAATATGGTCAAGACTATGATGAAGTTTTTGCACCTATTGTTAAGTTTAAAACACTCAGAACGCTTTTGGCGATAGCATCATTAAAAAATATGTGTGCGAAACATGTCGATGTGAAAACAGCATTTTTAAATGGTGATTTGGAAAATGAGATGTATATCAAACAACCGATTGGGTTTCAAATACCAGGAAAGGAACACCTTGTGTGCAAACTAAAACGAAGTATTTGCGGATTAAAACAGTCTGCCAGATGTTGGAATCAGAAAATTAATTCAGTTTTAATTAATCTTGGATTCAGAAGGGGTGAAGCAGACAATTGTTTATATGTTAAAGTTAAAAATGATGAAATTATAAATGTGTTAATATATGTAGACGATATACTCTTGGTAACGAAATACGAAAATTTAGCGAACGAAATTATTGATGAAATAAGTAAACATTTTCAAGTAACAAATATGGGTGATTTGAAATTATGTCTTGGCATTGAAATTGAAAAAGAAAATGAAAATTATTTTATACATCAAAAAAGATATATTGAAAATTTATTAAATAAATTTAATATGTCAACAGCTAAAGCATCTAAAATTCCTATGGACGTTGGGTATGTTAAAGAATCCTCATCTGATGATGTTCCATTAGAAATTTGGGCGGAGATATTAATGGACGAAAGTCAACCAGCGGATATTTATTTAAACTTGGCGCTATGTTATAAGCTATGTGAGTAGAAAACAAAAAATAGTTGCTTTGTCATCAATTGAAGCGGAGTTTGTTGCACGTACAGAAGCAGTTCAAGAACTCATTTGGCTCAAGCAATAATTTCGAGATTTGCAAATAAAGGTTAAGAATGTAACTCTATATGAAGACAACCAAAGCTGTTTAAAACTTCATGATGCGGAAAATATTAATCCTCGTACTAAGCACATAGATGTTAAATATTATTTTCTTCGACATATGAAGCGATCGAAGGATATTAACTTCGTCTATTGTCCAACAGAAAATATGGTTGCTAATTTTTTAACAAAGCCACTACAAAATATCAAAATTGTAAAATTTAGAACTTTAGCGGGTCTTAATTAACTTGCAATAAGTAGAAGTGTTTTTTGAGAAGGGGTGTTAGTATAACAAACAACAAACACTTTACTACTTTATACTTTAAATATATAAATTTCTGAGATTTATTGTTTCTTATTGTTTTGTCAAGACTTATCAAAATATTCTAAAATACAATTTACTTTTTCATAAAATGTTACAAGGCAAACACTGCGTTTTATTAAACTATTAGATACCTCGTGAAGAAAACACATTTTGGCTTTCTTTATACTCATACTCTTCAAATGGTCTAGAGTTGGAGAAGAGCAGCCTTAGTTCTGTGCTCGTCAAACATGATTGAACCTGCCGGGAACGAAAAACGTTCCTGTCATCAGAGCCTTTTGAGCTATAACACGGCAAGGTGGCTGCTATTTGTGGAGGCATCTAAAATATACTGAATGGCGAAGTATACTGAATTTGGATAAATTTGCTTTGGTAGGTACTCCATTCTCTACCACGTTTTCACTACTATATAAATGGTTGCGAGAATGATTAGAAATCAGGTTTGCGATTAGTTTTGCGTCTTAGAAACGGCATGATACATTAGTTGTCAAATTTTTAACAATCGTTAAATTTGTGAAATTGCAAAATTATACACCGTATGGGATCAGGACAATGATCTGCATTTATTATGGCTTTATCCCTAACATTAAAAAAAAAGAAACTGAAAAACGATGTGAGTGGTGTCCAATGGAAACGATTCTATGCGATAACGGCTGTACTTGACCAGATACAATTTTTAGAGAGAAATATGGGCGAGTGTTTTGATAATCATGTTTCGCTGAAAAGAGGAATAATCGAGCATGATTAAAAACCATGTTCCGACCATGTACTTAATTTTAAAACGCGATCCTGTACAAAAGAATTGGAAACGCTACAAAACTCCCTACTTGTTTGAATTCTTTTTTATAGCGCAAAATCTAACTCCGCAGTGAGCAGCAAGCAAACTTGGAAGCAAACACGTAGTATGGGAATTTGCGGCAATACTTCACGCTTTAATAAAACAAAAAACTCAGGGTCAATTGTAAGCGATATCAGCGCATTTTCATTTTTGAGTTATTTCTTTTTCGAAATAATTATCTTAAAAACCTTATTAAATTAAAAATCGTAATTAAGGATAGAATAAGGACGGTTAAGTAAAAAACTTTTATCGATGTTTTACCCGAATCGAAATACATGAAGAATATGATCTTTTGTGAAATAAAAATTGATGCAATTGAACAATGACATGGAGAAGTAGTGAGAACAAATATCAGTTAAAAAGCGCATTTTGCAAAAATATGATGTTCTCTTTTCAAACTACATAATTCAATTTTAAAGAGGATAACGTCTTTTAAAAATAATAATTACTAATTTAGTCTCGCTGTAAATAAGTAAGGTTACTTCATCTATTCCTGTTCTGGGTTGCTAATCGAATATTCACAAATTGGTAGACTTTGAAAATGAAACATGAAAACATTTACTAATGTTTATGGATAAACGATTTTTGCAGCACCACGTATGTACATTATTAAGTTCATATTGAAGAATCAAGGTGTCTCACAATGAAGAAGTCAAAATTAAAAATTGCATTTATGTATGGTTAGTACTATTTACTTCCTTATTTTTGGTTTGAAATCATACAAAACAGTAAAAAGTATTTATATTTCATATATGTATGCAAACAATTTTATAGCTTAAAAAAAGCAAAACTAGATTTTTTTTTGATAGTCAGAAGTACAGGCTTATACATACAAAACTTTATTTATTTTTTATTGATTTCTTTGAATAAAATATTTTTCATTTTTAAAATTCTTTTAAAAAGATAGTTTAAAAAGTTGGGGAATAAAAATATAACTGTTATACATCTTTCATTTAATTAGAATTAAATGCATAAATAATTATATAATTGCTTATGGTTCTTTTGTGGCAGACTGTTTTGTAAAATGCTTTAAATCTCAACTGTAGTAGGCATGAATTTTTGCGTAAAATATTTCCACTTTGACAGCTTTCACCGCTCACAAAGATGTGTTTACCGAAATTGTTGTTTTTTACTTCAACAAAACTTTATACTTTGGCCTTCTGTCGACTCACTGTAGGTCGTTCTGGTTTAGATATGTATGTACCGTTATAAACCAATTTTCAAATTTAATATTCACAGTGTTTATGACTTTTTGGTTTTGACTTGAAATATTTAATAATATTTTTGATTTGGAAAATTTTTTTGCAAATTTCTTCCAAATTTGGCAGTTCACATTTTTAATTAATTATTAAAATTATTAGGCTTTGAATGAACAATGATGCCAGAAGAATTACAAAAGTTCATAGAACTAGCAGATCCGACGATCGTTTCGGAAACCGCTACGGTTGCTCATCAGTGATCTCCGTGTTAGTTCCCTCATTTCAACAATCTATGTAAGTGAAAATATTGTAAAGTAAATGAGAATTACAAAGACAGTTATTTTCACTGAATAGTATTATTAAAAGGAGCTTCCACTACCGTTCTATATATTTTTTGCCATTCTTCTTATTTTATTTTTGTTAAAAATTTGTATTTTTGTTACCAAATGTATGAAATCAGAAAGATAATTCAAGTTTATCAACACATCCAACAATCTTGCTTAAAATTCATTAAGGAGTTATTTTGATTTGAAAGTGTTTTTTAACAGTATTTAGATACAAGCTGGGCGGCGCAGCCGGACCTGGCAAAGTTTGGGTAATACGAAAATTACAACAACAAAATGTTTGCAAAAAAAGTGAGCATATGAGTGTGGCAACTGCGGATCTAAAATTAATTATTGCGTTTATTATTCATATCGTGTTCATGAGTAGTTCTACTCTCAATTGTTCAATAGTGTCAACACATTTGCCAGTTAATACCTTTCAACTACGTATTTTAACATCCAAATCTTCATCACCTTTCTTCCTAATGCTTATAAAGAGTTTTTCATTGCAGCTTTTGATTGTTATGAGACTGTATAGGGAAGAGTATAAACTTTTGTTTGATTAAATGAGATTATTGTGAACCAGTGCACCATATCTATGAAATGCTTGCTGGAATCAGCTAAGGAAGATTGCATCGCATATCCTCTGGGCTCCAACGCTTTGAAGCACAACGTCTACGCATTAAATTTCAATTAATTTTTTACGGTAGATCCGCTGTCGTAGGCTTTCCAGGGTTAAAACCTCTTTACGGAGCACCTCTGATAACTGGCGGCTTCAGAGAGGTGCTGTGGCCTTACCGTCGTATGGGGTGCTGCCATGGTCGGCCTTCCCTTCTCCTTTCTTCATAGAGGTTGCCATGCATGCATTCGTCGGGTGCACAGCTTCGCGCAGGTCCAACAGGAGGAGCAGGCGAACCAAAACCCAAACAAAGAAGTCTCTCTAGTCTACGACAGAGAGCGCATCGTGGAGGAGAGTGGGGTTGTAACCACTACAACAAAACTCTTCTTTGATGTCAGGAGCTGTGAACCTTCCGGCTGAAGTAAGTATGAGTCTAGACGTCACAAATGTGACTGACATACATAATGAAGCCGGCGTACTGGGATCAAAACCATTTCGCAATATGAGACAGAGATGGAGTAGGATTAGGTCGGAAAGCAAACGTAAGGTGGCCTCGGCCACTATTCTGGTTGAAGACCCAATTATGATTAATGCTTCAAAGAGAGTATGCTCTGTCGAGGTTACACTAACCGATGCAAAGGTTCTTCTGAGAATCCAAGCCAGTTCTACCTCCATGAGTTCTAAGGTAAAGAGGACAAGGACTACTACTGCCATCTGCCCAGGCCAGCGCGCAAATGGTAGGTTCTAAGACTACCCAACGTATTAACGCCACCTCTGTGGTGCCTACTGCTGCCAGCAATGATACCGCAAGGCACTGTTCGCTCATAGTAACGCAGATAAATTTGCAACATTCCAAAGCTACTACTGCACTTTTATGTAAACGCCTATCCACTAGGCGAATTAACGGATCGCACGATTCTATACGATGATAGTTCTAGTAGACCTAGAACCTGTCTTAGTTCCCTTTTACATTATTCAAGTCTTAAAATTAATTTTTTTCTATTCCCTTTTATACTGATCAAGTTTTATTGAAATCAAGAGTTATTTGTGCTCTTCTTTACATCAAGTTGAAGAAGCAAATAAACTTAAAAGCTGAAATATGGAAGAAGTCAAAAATTTTGTAATAAAAGAAATTCACAATTGCACACGCTTAGCTATCCAAGCGATGAACAAATTTTTGTATGTTAGTACCAATTATTTCCAAAATTTTATTAATAAGTATATTAATTAAATTAAAAACACAACAAAATTGCTAGATTTGTGTAAAAAAGCGCTGCGTTTCCTAACAAGAAAACTAAGAAGCGAAAACGTCTGTGCCTAAAGCCGTGAAACAAGGACGGAAGCGGAAGAGCGGTGTTCATTTGCGTTTCTAAATACAGAACTCTTAGCTGGAGATTCTTCCTTCTACAACAATTATTTGACAAGAGTCATTTTGACTATATATTGAACCTCATAATAGCAGGAATTGAGCGCTCTAACACCCTGTTTAGGAAATCAATATCTGCAACTGAAAAATTATCTCTAACGCTAAAATTCCTCACTACTGGTGGGTTCTGTGTATATTGAAATGTTAAATATATTTTAATGAAATATTTAACATCTTTTTTCAGTAGAATCATTTATGAGTTTGTGCAAAAGCATTTACAAAAAGTTAAAGGAATCATTTTTGCAGGTATGTTTTCAATCCATGCATATTTTTTATTTTACATTTTTATTTTATTTGAAAAGATGCCAAGCAGCGCTATGGAGTTGGACTCTATCTTTTGCCCCTTGCGTAGACAGGGTTGCTTTTTTCATAACTACGAAGGCACAAACAGTATAGTTTTGTTGGCTTTGGTTGGTAGAGCATGTAATCTTCTATACGTAATTGTAGGTGATTATGCTTTCCCACTACAAAAACACGTGTTTAAGCCTTATCCGTATCATACGACCAATAAAGAAAAACAAATTTTCAACTTGCGGTTTTCTAGAGCTAGACACGTTGCTGAACATGCTTTTAAGATTCTGCGTATTTCTAACCACTACAAACGACAAAGTAGAAACTGTACAAAAAATCGCATTATCATCTGTATCGCAATACTGTCGCAATTTACTGAAGAGTTTTTATCACAATTTTTTACATCTATTAAATTCTTGAATACAAAAAACACTTGCACGAAACAAAACGTCAAATTATAACGACAGTTAAATTAAAAAAACAAAGTGTCTGAGATATCTAATAAAATAAAAATTGTTAAATCTTAAAAGAAAATAAATAAATAATGAACAAATTAAATATAAATTGTTCACCTGACGACTTCTGTAGAATCTTCTGGTTCACAATCAGTGATGCCAACTCATTTTTTCTGTCTCCCCAATAGCCCTCGAGAAATTCCCCGATTTTTGACCAAATTCCCCGCACCGGTATAATTTCATATTATAACAGTACGATACGCACTTTTCATATAAACATTTTATATAAACGAAAAATACCCTTTAAGTAGGCTTAGAGTTACTCTCGGTTAGAGTTATTTTAAGGGGCCCTGCACTTTTTTGGTTAAAATTTTTTTATCAATTTTTTGTTGGATTGATAAATTGATAAAAAAAATTTTCTGACATCTATTTAAAGACTTGAAGTACAAAAAAAACTGTGTAATAATTTAAAAAAAATTATATAAAGGGATTTTTGCAGCTTCATGGAAGACGTTTTGAAAATCGTCAAATGCAATGGCGTGCGTGATTGCGGCTCGCAGGAACATCTAAAAAAATACCATTAGAAAAATTATAACTGTACTCTCAGGACATACTAAGATTATTTTGTTTGACCAACAATTCACAAAATGGCAGACCGCAAAAATTAGTTTTCTCAACAATTGGACTTTTTTCATAAAAACAAAGTTCCAAATTGATTAAAGAATTAACCAAACTTACATCCTGGGGCCATTGTTGTGTAGAAGAACATATTTAAATTTCAAAATGGCAAAAACCTTGTTTTAAGAAAAACTGGTTTAAAGTTTTGACTATCGGTTTTAAACATACAAAATATACTTCTTCTTCTTTATAAATAATAGCTGACCATAATTTGTAAGTTTATAGGTTACGTCAGCAAGAACTAACAGTTATTAATTAGAAGGTGCTGAACAAAGGCACAGCTAAGCCTTTCTGGACGGCTGAAAGAGAAGCCGAAGCACTGCGCGATTGCGTTAGATTGTCTGAATACTAAACGTAAACAGTGTTGCATAAAGCAATCTTTTTATGGTTTTTGTTGCAAATGTGCCAGAATTGTACTTAGGAATATAAAATTTGGCAAAAAATATTCTACAGACTGTTTGGGGTATTTTAATATTGAAAGCTGACGGTTTCAAATTCCCCGCAAAAAAAAACTCATTCCCCGTTTCCTCACACTAAGTAAAATTCCCCGCAAGTTGGCATCGCTGTTCACAATCAACATTTGCATTAGTCAGAAATAACAGAAGCTCTTACTGCATCAGAAATTGACCAGACACATGCGTAGTTAAAAATTAACAAATATATAATTAATACATTTTCAAATGTCTTTTGAACATTTTCTATTTTAAAAACACATCTTTTGTTAAAAAATCCTTATTTATTTATTAATTTAAAATTTTCAATATATTTTCACAAAAGCAAAACAGCTGATTGTTTGACACTTTTAACAATTTTACCAGAAGAAAAAGTGCAGGCTATTTTGTGCACGAAGAAGAAGACAATTACTCTCTCATCTCCACTCTCATTTACAAGTTTTTTGAGTACGGGAACGCTTCTTGGCTATTTTGGGCGAACGCGTTCAATCGCGTTGTAGTATGGAAACAGAACTAATGTTTGCAATTTATTATACATATATATGTCTATCATACGTTTATTATCGTTCTTTTATTGTGGCTCAATGTAAAAAGGCACGTGCTTTTATTTTGGTGTCATGGCGATGATGCTGTGTTTTTACAAATTGCCTTTTTATTCTTAATAAACTGGAAATAGTTTGGAACGTATTACGATAGAAAAAATTTTAAATAGGCAAATACGGTACATAAAACACAGCAACATTCATGTAATTTTCGATAATTGATTTGTTTTTAATACTCAAAGACAGAGAATATACAGAGAATGGAAACTTTACCATTACACATGGTGCCAAGTGATTTAGTAGACCTACCACAGTAGTGCCCAGCGATTTAGTAGACCTACCACAGTAGTGCCAAGCGATTTAGTAGACCTACCTCAGTAGTACCAGTCGAACCAAAAAGTATTGCTGATGTTCATGGTTTTTTGTTACACTTTACTATTTTGCCTTACTATTTCCTTTGAGTTTACTCCTATTGCTATATGTTATATTTTTTGTGTTATGAAATGTTTCAAAAATTGTTATTTTGTTTTTTAGCACACAATCAAAATATTGAAATCGTACCAACTATGATTTTTTGCTAAAAACTATTTTTATATGTCTAAAAGCGTTATATTCGTAGTTCATTCGATGAACAAAACCTTTTTGTTTACTCATAATTTTTTCATAAAGACCAAACTGAATAGATGCCTGATTTCATTTATTATTATATTTATTTACTAATAAGTTCACATAAGTAAGAACCAAAAGTTTAATTGAATGAATTTTATTTAGTACAATTTTTGATAAAGCGTACTTTTTTTTGCATACATTTTCGTTTTGTTAGCACGGCAATACATATCCATGAATATTATTCACCGCGTCAAAAATATTGGATTATCTTTTTATTTTGCGTGAATAATTTTATAATATTAATAGTGACTAAAACAGTTTTTTTCAAAACTAATAATTTATATTTAATTGTGGATAAACAGTTTTTTTCTAAACTTAAAATTTATAAAATAAAAAAAAATGCCTCATCAGAGAAATATATGGTCTTTGTTTCTTCTTCAGCAATAGTCCAGTGTGGGTCTGCTATGATGGCGGTCAACGCTCTGCCTTCATTTACAAAATTTGTTGCACTTACTGAAAACAAATAACAATTTTTTTGTTTAGAACAAGAGAACAGCTCCGTTTTGTTTGGTTACTTACTTTTTTACGTATTTCCGCTTTCACCAAGATGAAAATTCTGTTCCAATCCAGAATTTTAACATCTCATCAATCGCATTTGCATATATCGTTTTGCTGGCGTTTTACTGGCGCAGTCCATCTTTCTCATTTTTGCACTCCTCTATGTTGATAATGAAAATGTCTGCCGGCAAAGATAAAGAAATATATTATTGTATAATTTATTATCGTTTAAATTAAAGAATATTGCAAAAATACTTACTTTTGCATTCAATTTAGAAAATGTGAAAATTTAATCAGCTGATTTATTTTTCACCACCAACAACAACAAAACTGAGGTGAACTTATATATATGTCTGTCCGCTATAGCGACATAAAAAATGCAAATTTTTCAAAAAATTAGGAGGAAGACTTTCCATTCTCTGTATATTCTCTGCTCAAAGATATTCCCATATTGAGCTTATCCGAAAGGTGAGTTTCTTTATGATTTATTGTATACAATTTAAATGAACTTGATTTTTACGTTAATAGTCCTACTGATGAAACGAAACTAAAGCAAGGTAAGAAGTGTGCCCTGTGTAATGCTGCGACTGTTGGAGGCTTGGCGCATATACAACGACATGCGTCGTGCGGAAGTCACAAACGTGCCTTTATCATCTCTAATTAAAACAAAAAATTTTTTAAAAAGTAATGAAAAATGCAGTTATAACATGAAATTAAAAAATGGTATTTTACCTAAAACTATATCTATTGATGATAACGACCATCTGTTAGAATAAAATTCTACGTTTTCTTAAAACATAGTTACACTTCCTTTTTTTTTATAAAGAGATTGGTAGTCAAGTTCACAATACACGAGTTCAGAATACATAACAAGAGGGACAACAAGTTCCTTTACAAGTAATTTTCTGGTTTCCAAGGGCGTAAAATTGGCGGTCATACGTAAATTTCTCAACACAATATAAGCTTTTGACACAACATTATTAATATGGTGGATGCAAGTTAGCGAAGAGTTGATATATGTACCCAAATTTCTAACTTTTTCAACAAACTGTAGCTGCACTTGGTCCACATAAAGGTATATCCCACAGTGTAATTTTGTCTTTATGAATGGGGAGCACAAACGATTTAGTAGCATTAAGGCAAAGATCGTTTCTCTTCGTCCAATCAAGGATGGCGTTAAGGTCTTCGTTAGCCCTATGACTCAGATTTTCAACAAGGCCGATGCGACGAGAGAGATATAACTGAATATCGTCGGCATACGCATGCATTGTAACATATCCAGACAGAGAAAATATCATTGATAAACATAGAAAGAAGAAGAAGGCCTAACAGAACCCGTCTTACCGAATGTCTTTTCCGTCAGAAACCTTGTCACCAACTTTAGCAAGCTGTACTTGCCCACGTAGATAGCAGCTCAGTAGCCTTGTTGCAGCTTCAGAAAAACCGAAGAAACGATTAAGCTTATCACACAATAACAAATTTTTCACACTGTCAAACGCTTTTGAAAAGTCCAGTAAACAAGGTAAAGTCAGTAAATTATTGCCATAAGAAATTCCAATGTCATCCATAACTTTCACCATCGCAGCTATTTCCTGGCCTAAAACCAGTTTGTAGGGGGTTAAGTAGCTTTTTGTCATTCAGATGTTCCGATATTTGAGACGCCATAACATTTTTCAACACTTTGGACCAGGAGTTTGGAGCGAAGCAAGGAGCTGTGGAGCACACTATTTTGACCGGAGCTGGAGCAACCAAAATTTAACCGCTTCGCTGCTCCGATTTATAATTTTTCCAATTACCTATTGTTCGTTTACAATTCATTGTTTTTGAAATCTTTATTGTCATTTCCATTGAAGTAATGAAAATGGTAATTGAAATATTCCACTGCCAGTAATGGTTATGGTAAGAGTAATCATCTCCAAATTTGAAAAATGGGTGTTAGGGCATACATATGAATTAAAAATAAAAAAAAATATTTTTATTAGGAAAATTATATGTAGTTAGAGCGGAGCAAGGAGCGGAGCAGGAGCTATACTTAAGAGCTTGTTTTATTAATTTTTTTTGTTTACATATGTTTTAGCCTTCTACCTTATCTCAAAGTTGCAATAATTTGATTAAATTAGGTATATCTTCATTGAATTCTCCGTTCATTGATTCCTCTAAGATATCTTTTGCAGCACAATTTGATGAAGATGAATTCGATGAATTTGACGACATTCGTGTTCTTTTGTCAATCGTTGCCTGCCAATATCTATTCATGACAGTCTGCACCTCCATAACTGCACTTGGCTGGAATTCTTCATCCAGTTCTAACATTTGTTCAGCCACTTGCTTCCCCAACCAGTCAAACTTATTGCTTTTGCCATTCTTTATCACAATAAGCTTCTTAAGGCTTTCAATTTCTTTTATAAATTCAGAAGACGTCATCCTTGGCTTTTTCAAGCAGTTTTCTGTACTGCTAGATGAGTCTTCACAACTCTCTTCAATACTCTGAAATAAATCCAGAATGAGCAACCTTCACATCAAATACTTTTCAATAATAATGCAAATAGTTACCATTTTTGTTGCATTGGATCTTAATTGAATCTGGTTTTTTAAAAACTGGAGTTGGTCGAAGCACCATAATTTAGGAGTGTACACATCATCCACACCAGCGTCGCTTTTCTTGAAACTTGTCAGCAGCCGACACTCTTGCAAATATTGAGTGCACAGACCTTTCCATTTTTTCTCTAAGTCTTCCAGTGTAATATTTGCATTCAATTTTTGGATTTCTGCAAGTATGTCGTTTAATGCCACAGCTTTTTTTTGCTTGTTTATATAATCTGCTGAGCTAACGGAATATAGGCACTCTTGTCCTTGGTATAAATAAATAAGTTTTTCACAAGCTTCCCGCGACCACATGAACGTCACGTTGTCTTAAAAATTTTAAAAAGAATTTTAATACGCAATTATATAAAATGTTTTTTAAAAATTCGAAAATCATGCACTGCGAACTATAAGATCTATTGTACCAAAGCCCTAAGTTATGAAAAAAAGAAAGGAAGAGAGAAAGATAGATAAGAAATATACCCAAGCCGAGAATCTAACTCGGTACTCCAGAGACAAGATTCTGGCACTGCCAATTTTTTATCAGCTTGGTGGTTTTGCCACTACTAACCAAGCTGTGTACTTGTACACTTTGTTATAATTCTCATTCTCTTCATATCGATAGTGAATATAAGAAGTTTATGAGAATTAACCACCAGACCAAGGTGGGAATCGAACCCGCAACCTTTCGGGTGAAAGTCTTGTGCACTATCCACTAGACTATCGAGGTCGTCAATAATATTAACAATTGTAAATCTTCAAATTATACCAAATGCCAAAAATATCATTTGTACAAGAAAACTGTCAAAAGCAAGAAAAGGAATACGAAAAAATTTACGGTACGAGAAACTCCACCTCTCTCTTCTTATCTTCCTCGCCTACAAACTCGAAAAATTTATTTCAAGACTTGGATAATGTAAAAGGGGAGAAGCTATTTTCTCATCTTACAATAACTAACTGCTAAGGTGAAGTTTCAGGACAATCGAGAATGGAAACATTTTGCGATTGCTTCTGCCTCCTTTCCATACGATTCATTTTTAACACCACCCCCCAGTGATGGTTGCTCAATTTGTTGAGTATTGTGAGAGGAAGAATTTGGGGCTGATATTATATTGCGAAGCACAGAACGTTATCTGGTGTAACAGCAAATGCAATATATCTCGTCTTCTTAACAAAATCCCGTCTTTTAGGTTGAACATACAAAACGTTGAGAACCAACCAACTTTTGTGACTCCTACTAGACAGGAGGTTATTAACCTAACTCTTTCTAATGATAGATAACTAGTAGTCAATTGCAAACTGGAAGGTCCTTAGAGATGACTATCAGATCACTGTCATATCGAATTTCAGCATGGTATTGACGTTAATCCTTTACCACTTATAAGAAATCCGAAAAAGGAGAATTAGGCAAAGTTTAGAAAAGAACAGGCTTCATAATGCAAGCCCTGTTGAGTCGAGAAAACTTATCAACAGGGCTCTCAAGACTAATCTTGATGAACACTGGGCTATATATCGTCAAAAACAAAAGGAGTATAAAAATTCGAGATTCGAAAAGGGCTTCTTTAGAAATTTCTGCAGCGGTATTGAAACTATGTCTGAAACAGATAGGTTGGCGAAAATCATTAAAAAAAGGTGTGACGAGCCAAGTTTGGCAACGAATTATGCCTGAACAATAACACCTAAGTGCAGTATAAACACACTGCGATTACAACAGAAGCCTGTCCCAGGGTATGCTGGGAGAAAAAATCAATCACACAATCGCGTCACAAATCTGATACTCTAAATGTGCAACAACATCGATGTGTACAAACAACCAAGTGTGAGTGTGCACTACAAAGATACTATTTGCAAAAGCGACAAACAACAAAGCTGTACATTCCAGTGGCGACAGTCTGCACACTGGGATAACAGGAAAAGCTCGCTGTGTGCTATAAAAAATGCGAACGCAGCACTGTAGAAAAGCCCAAACTGATCTGAATATGATTGACTATTGGTGTTGCTCAAACGGGCTATCGGTTTACTCTCTTAAAACTGGTGTTATTCTTTTCACTAGAGAAGGAAAATTGATAATCTCATTTTACCAGTACTCAGAGGAATCACTATTCAGCTATCCCATGAAGTGAAATATCTAGGAGTCATTCTAGATAGTAAACTTCTATGGCGTTCACATGTTGAGCTAAAGGTGTCCAAGACACTGGCAGCTTTTTGTCAATGTAAGGCTATTTTTGGCAAAACATAGGGTCTATCAGCGTATATAAGGTTATGATTAGACCCATCATCACCTATGCATCCATAGTCTGATGGAGCTGACTTAACGTTGACAGCGTTAGGAAAACTCTTGCCAGGACTGTGGCCATTTGTTGTACAGGAGCTTTCCCTACAACTCCTGACCCATCCTTGGATGTATTGCTCAACTTACCACCATTTGATATTTTTGCTAAAGGAGAGGCTGTCAAAGCCATCTGTAGGCTTAAACGCAATGGGTATTAGTGTGATACTTGCTGGGATATTGGTGACATTGTTGAAGATACTGACAAGGGCCTAACAGTTCTATCAATGCCAACAATTCCGGTTTTAAATCAGCGCTATACAATACAAATTACAGAGGCCTGGGCCGGGAGTTGATTGTAAGCGCATTTTCACTGGCGGCTCCAAAACAGAATACGGTTCAGATTCTGGAATCTTCATTGAAAATGGTGGAGTGCATCTTCACTTCTCTCTTGGTTTGTATGCTTCTGCTTTTCAAGCAGGCATTTTTTCAGTCATCAAGGCAATGGACCATATCATTGATAATGGTTGGAGAGAAAGGAGTATCTGTGTATTTAGTGACAGTTTAAGTCCTTGATTATTCCTCTAACCACATCTAAGCTGGTTATGAATTGTAAATCCAAGCTTGTGTTGGAAAATATAATAGCCTGCTGTTAAAATGACTTCCTGGGCACTCAGGAATTTCACGAAATAAATCTATTGACCTCCTAGCCAGAAGTGGTTCGGAAACTGATTTCCTGGGCATAGAACCTGTACTCTCTTTGTCGTCTACAGCTATTAAGACCTCCGTTAATGAGTGGGCCGATTTGACCCATAATCGTAAGTGAGAAGAACTGAGAAACTTTAGAAAGACAAAGATCACGTTACCTGTTATCTCGAAGAGTCTAACAGACTTTTTTTTTTATCATTTAACAGAAAGAACTATAGTCAGTTGGTGAGATTATATACAGGTCACTTCTTTTGGGTCTATCATTTGAATATGATTGGTCTGGAAGGTATGGTTCGGAGGAAGAATGTGAAGAGACGAATAACCAGTGATCTGAGAGCTGTATTTTTGAATACTTCTTTTGCAATTCCAACAAAAGCAGACTAGCTGTTTCAGCAATCTAGCTATAAAAACTACAAATCAGTTTAGCCCGCGAACAGCGATTCAGTAAAGTTCGTTAAACCTTTTATTAATTAATAAAACTTTTTTTTTAAGGGATACAATTGGATAAAATATGCCTTATGAGTTTATGGATACGCCAACGACTTCTCACTAAATCGATGGTCGATATTTAAATATGACACGAAACACATGATAATACCAATGCATGGACGCTACTAAAACGCTTACATTTTTACAACGCTGATTTAATGCCAAGGGATTCTGATAATGATTTGACGTACGTCGACAATAACTTGACGTTTCTGTCGCAATTATACAGGTAGACTTCGCTTAACACGGGGGTCACGTTCCTGGAAAATGCCGGGTTAAGGGAAATCGTGTTAAACGATATAAGAAACCAGCGCAAAAAGGGGGGTTACATTCCTAGATCTTAAAAGACACCTAAAAATAATTTTTTTTGATTTTCCAAACATTTTTTTAATTGAAATTATTGTTATACATAAATAAAAAAATAATAAAAAAACACCGATCGATCCCCTACACTTGGGGATTTTTCTTTTCTTTTTGCGCCAAAAACTGGTAACGCGTCTAGTTCAGCTTTCTTTTACTATCCAATCCATAGCATATACAACGAAAGATAAAACAAAATTTCCAGCGTTCCTGGTGCTTATATAAAGGATTTTTTCTGCAACTGCTTAAAAATTTTTTTTCCAGGTAAAATCGATTTGTGAAAATTTTAGAATGTGTCAAATGAAGCCAAGTGAAACTTTTTTACAAAGTGCACTCAAAAAATTTTTTGATACAACTGAGCCCTAAGCCACCCCTAGCGCCTAAAGTGACCATTTAGCACTTTTTTTTTTACGAATTTTTAAATTCACCTGTTAGGATTTTGAATATAGCGGTAATTTTTTTTAAATTAAAGTAAATACGATTGTAGGTAATTCAATTTCAAAATTCAAAAATTTTTCAAATCGAGTTATATTTGAACTGTTAAATTAACTTTTAGTGAACCCATGTCGAGTACAATCAAGTTTATCTTCGACAAATGTCGCCAAAAAACTGCAAAAAACAAAGCAGACGTTGAAAAATTACATTAAATTAATGAAACTTATCAATTAAGAAGTAACTACTAACTTTTAAAATGTTCTCCATACTTAAACCAAAGAATATATAATACATAAAAGGCGCATCACGAACAAATTTATTTGCACTTTACACTCAAAATTCAGTTGCTCTCATAAAACCAATGAGTGATTGAAATAGTTTGTTTCTCTTTGTTGTTGGCTTTGTTTAATGCGAAGGGTTTTTTAAAGAGAGTTTTGTTTTTCTTTTTTTTCCATTTCATTTGTTTTTTTTTCATGTTTCATTTTTTTTTTTTTTGGTTTTCGTACCTGTAATATGAGCTGGTATTTTCATTATTTAGCAGAATTTACATTGTAAAGCCGATGTGCTTTTATGTATGGCACAGATTATAAATTTCAAATCCCAAGTTGTGACGCGAAAAACTAAATAAAGTTTTTTATAAAAACTATTTATTATCTAAAAGTACATGAATTAAACTTAACTAATCTCTATTCAAAAATATTTAAAACTTTATGAGTAATGAGCGATCCCATCGACGCCTTTCTGGAAAACATGTTTTGCGATGAGCAATATTTTACAAATCTGGAGCATTTGAAATCCAAAAATGAAATGGATTTACTTTTATTATAAGATTATCTATTGATTAATCGAAGGATGTGAAAAAATATGCATATTTAACAAAATGGCCGACTGTGAAAGTAAACAGTTCAATTCTAACTAATTTTCATTTGTAAAAAAAAGTTTTACTTCGACCAATCTAGATTACTATATATTTAAAAAGCATATAAATTTGAAAATAATCGGTTTAGAAGTTGTTGAATAATCGTGGTCACCGACTTCAATAATGACTTTTTTGAGAAAAACGCGTTTAAAGTTTCAACTTACTTTAATATCAAGAAGAAAATTTGTTTGCAAATAACAAAGAGTCAAAAATTTTCTCCGGATCAACTTAAAAATTTGTAGACATATTTTTGAAAACATATACTTTAAGAAAATGCAAAAAAAGTAGATTTTTTAAAAGTTACAACGGGAGGTGCCCCCTTAAAAACTTTCTAAATCGATTGATTTCAACTTTTTATGCTTTTTCGAATACAAAAAGAAAAATAAATTTAGCTAAGACCATAATTTTGGGTCACAAATTGAAAAAAAAAAATTAATTAGGTTGGAAAGCAATATTGATACTCGGCAACAACGCAAAAAAAAACCTACATATTCTCCGCAAAAAACCCATTCAAATGAAACTGTACGGAGTCTTACTTGGCAGTACTCTGTAACGATATGCGAGAGCCTAAGAAAAAAACACCATGAGTGTGGATGGGAGAGAGCAGAGTTTTGTTCTTCCTCTTTACTGCGACCGCCCGCACCCGAAACGAAAGAAACATATTTTGGAAAAATTTTGAGAGATGCGCCTTCTATGTATTATTATATATTCTTTGCTTAATCGCTTGCGTCAAAATTGTGGATTTATTTATCAATATCAATATGTAATACAGGTGTCCCCGTATAACACGATTGTTAGGTTCCAAAAAAGCATCGTGTTGTGCGAATTCATGTTATACGGAACAAGGAACCAGTATAAAAAGCGGAGTTAGGCTCCAAGAATTTAGAAATCTGCCGTATTATATACGAAATCGTACAAAAATAGGGTTATGTAGTACAAGTAGTACAAAAATAGGGTTGTGTTCCAAGAATTTAAAAAAAAACTTTTTGGGATTAGTGTCGTTCGAGCTGTCACATGCAGGGGCATCCATTTGCTTTACGTCTATTTTAACTTTTTGTACGGTTTGATACATTTTCTCTCTTTTATTAATAAATTAAAGTTTTTAATTTTGATTGTAAAAAGTAAGTATATTGATTTTATATAAAAAATTTTAATAATAAGCATTTAACAGATAATTTGTTGGAAGATTTAAAGAAAAAATTTGAATTTACAAGCAAAAATAACAATGAAACTAGAACATAGAGTGAACTCTTGATAAATTTAGCAAATAAAAATTAGAGTTGTAGTTTTAAATAGTTTATTAACAAATTTAAAAAGCGATTTGAATTTCCAAATTATTTTCACTAATCATGTTATACCAGGGATTCAGTTATTTGCAAATCGTGTTGGAAGGAAATCGTGCTATAGTGTCATCGTGTTATATGTGGATTTCTGCTATCAACAAATCGTGTTAGAGCGAAATCGTGCTCTACGAATGCCGTGTTGTACGTGGAAAACCTGTACATATAATACTGTAATTGACAGACGAAAATAAAGAATAAAAATTTCCACGATAAGACAATTTTTTCAACTCCTGCCTTGTTTTTTCGTGCAATTTTTTGATGACATTTGTCAAAGGTGAACTTGATTGTACTCGACTTAGGTTCATTAAAAGTTAATTTACTAGTTCAAATATAACTCGATGTGACAAAGTTTTGTATTTTAAATAGAACTAAATTGAATTACCTACAATGCTATGTACTTTAATTTTTAAAAAATTACCGCTAACTTCAAAATCCTAACGGGTGAATTTGAAAATTCGTAAAAAAAAGTGCCAAATTGCCACTTTAGGCGCTACGGGTGGCTTTGTGTTCAGTTGTATCAACAAACTGGGTACGCCATTTGCTTTAGCGGCATTTTTTACGTAAGTATGGATATCTGAAAATCTTTTATATGCAAGTTGAATACTTTTTCCATACAAAATCCTAAACCTATTGTAAAACATCCTTTAAAATCACGGTTTTCGGAGTAGCGCATTCAGTTTTCACAAATTAAAATTTTTTTTTCATTTTAATTGGTTTTTAGCATCCTATTTTCATATTCCGCTGTCACAATTAAGATCTGAAATACTTTAGCAAAATGTATGGAGCAAATAAGCCATCTAATATACATATATACATATATGTACATTAGGGTGGCCATTTTTCAAAAGTCGGTTTTTTTTCGTCTCACTGTCTAAAAATATTCGTTTCGATAAAAAACTAAGAAATATAAAGTTTCATGCCGAGAAAATTTAGAGGTCCCTCACGAGCCCTAAAGTTAAAGAAAAGTGTTTTCAGCATTTTTCTCATTATAAAGCGATACAAATAATTTAAATCACTCAAAAAATCTAAAATAGCTAAGTTACTATAAAACTGTAATGGGGCTTAACCGTTTTCTACGTGTATTACTTATCATTTTAGTGCTAATAAAAGGCACTTTAAAGGGGGAAAAATATGTAATTTTTATTTTTCATGTAACACTGTGTGACAAATAGTCAAGCAGAAAAAAACTGCATACTCAGAATTTTGAATCGACCCTCAAAATCTGGACTTTAGGCCGAAAAGCCCAAATCTAAATTTTCTGCGATCGGCAAGAAACTTTATATTTCTTAGTTTTTTATCGATTCGAATATTTTTAGACCGTGAGACCGAGAATACACGTTCAAAATTTTCCTCCCATACATTAAATGGCCACCCTAATGTACATACATATATGCATGTGTATAAATCAAACAACATAACAAGCAAAAAAATGTTTTCGTTTCCGAAACCGTGTTAGAACGAGGTTTTACCGTGTTAAACGAAAATATGTCGCAAAAAGTTAAACCTGTTAGAGGCGAGGCCATACTATAAGAAGGACGTGTTTAGCGAGGTCTACCTGTACTTATTTTGTAATCAGTTACTTTATTTGTAAAATAAAAAAATATGTTTCAGTATTTGTCAGTTTAACCCTACCGAGGGCGCGCTCTGAAAAGTGACACGAGAGGGCGCGCAAATTTAGCAGCAAGGTGAATTTCATAGTATCGACTGCAATTTTTCTTATTTATAACAAAAAAATCGTTAAAACAAAACAGCTGATTGCTTTCTAGTGATATTGAAATATATTTTAAGCATTTATTTTTAAATGTTTATTTTTCATCGTTTTAACTTAGAGTTTAGAGTTGTGGGGGGGCTGGACTTAACCAAATCACTCAGTCAACGAGGACCATTGTACTATACCCAAGGATAGAACCAGTAGAAGAGAGTAGAGAGACAGGAAAGTTATGTGGGGATAAATGGGAAGAAGAAAGGTCTAGGGTCTCTCAATCTAGAATTTCTTTGTTTCACTGATGAACCTTAGAAGCTCAGGAAGAGGGAGAGTATGGGCATTATTCATACTCAAGACATCACTACTAAACAGCCTTAATCTGATTCTGGCGAACGCCGGCAAGACTTCTTGCATTTTGATGCACACCGTCTGTAAAAGCCGTCCCGAGATTAGTACGCACACATCGTCAGCATACGCTTGGATATGAACTCCAAAATTTTGCAAATCATTAAGAAGGGAGTCCACCACGAAGCACCATAGAAGAGGAGAGAGTACGCCCCCTTGAGGGCATCCTTTCTCAACCTCGACCATAACACTGTCATCGTTTTCTCCCCCCGTGATAAGCACTGTATGAATAGCATGGTATGAATCCATCGAATGACGATTTCTTCTACACCATATTGTCTGGCCGAAAATCACATCGAGTCGAAGGTAGCGTTGTCAAAAGCCTCTTCGATATCGACAAACATTCCCAGGGTGTATTTCCCTGTTCCCAGCCCTTGTTCAACTGTACTAACACAGTCGTGAAGAGTTGATTCACAGGATTTTCCACTCTGATAAGCATGTTGTCGAGAATTGAGAGGGGTTTGGCTTAAAACCTTCAGCCTTATGTGCTTCTCGACCATGCGTTCCAGACTTTTAAGCAAAAACGATGTCAAGCTTATCGGTCGGAAACTTTTCGGTAGATATCCCTTCTCGGTTAAGGAATAAATACAATTTTAACCGAGCGCCACAGACATGGAATGTATCCATGAGCGAGACAAGCCATGAAGATCCTTTCCAGAACCTTCATAAGATTTGTCCCTCCCCGCTTAAGCATGATTGGATAAATGCCGTCGGGTCCAGGGGACTTAAAGTCATCGAATGACGAAAAGGCAAACCTTAATGTGTCTTCGGTGACTATCCTAGAGGCTATAAAACAGTCGAGCCTTCTGGTACTGGAGCCAACCTGACCAGGAGTATTGACAGCGCTCTGAGGAGCAGCTACCTTGCAACCCGGGAAGTGCGTTGCAAGGAGTACGTCATTAACTTCTGACCTAGAGTTGGTGTAGGAGCCACCGGGCTTCAGAAGTCAGTCCAGCCATCCGGTCCCTTTGAAGAACTTTGCATAGCCTCGCTGAACCCTTCTGATCTACCATTTCACTGAAAAAATTTCTATAAGAGTCCAGTTTTAAAATTTTCACCTTCTTATAGTCTTTTTGCAGGTGAAGGTAGGCAGTCCAGTCCGCTTCCAACCGAACAGAAGCTTCCTGGAGTTTTTCCGGAGTTTCGTAAGCTCAGCGTTCCACCAAGGGACCGCCTTACCTTGTCTACTCCTACGTTCCGGGCACACCATCTCATAGCAATCACCCAAGATTTGCCCTAATGTATTAGAGGCTTCCTCGATTGACTCTATTGTCCGGAGTTACGGAATGACGCGAATTCTTTCTTCGACCAGCTCACCGAATAGTGTTCAATCCGCTTTTCGAGGATTTCGGCCGGCAGGAACCAATTCTAGCTCAGCTGCAAGCCGAAACTCTATGTAACGGTGGTCCGAAAGAGAGTCATCTCTAAGAACTCGCCATCCGGTGATTTGATTAGCCACTATACTGTTTGATAGTGTCAGATCAATCACCTCCTGTCTCCTACTAGTAACAAAAAACGGGCTGGTGCCAACATTTTGAATTACCAGTCGGGATGACAGAATGAAATCCAACAGCTCATTCCCCCTGAAGTTACACTTGGTGCTGCCCCAGATAATGTTCTGAGCATTGGGGTCACAGCCCACTATTAGTCCTAAGCCATTTGATTCCGCGTATCGTACGACTTCCATCAACTACCTCGTAGGAGAGGGCATAATAGAATCGTAGGGAAGGTAAGCCGAAACAACAATAGTCTCCACCACACCTCCCCCATAACGGTACTTTATTTTAACTGCAACGAGGTATTGACAGCAAAATTGTCTTAACGTCGTGCAGTCAACCGCTTTCGGCACAATCACGCAAGAACGCGGACGAACCACTCCTTCACAGTAAAGGACGGAGCTCCTCCCAATCCACATACGCGTCTGTTAAACACCCATGGTTCTTGGATTAAAATGATGTGGGGATTTGTATGCAGTTTCGCATAGCTACTGCATAAGAGGGCAGTAGCCGATTTGCCAAGCTGCAAGTTAGTTTGTGAGAAAGTAATGCTGAACGATATAGAATTGGTCATCATCACCTATTTCACCTTGCCTTCATCTGAATCCAGTAGAGTAATGAGTACGCGTCCCAAATTCAGATAAAAGCGCATGCCGTACCTAGATCGTATGACCTTCAACGACTCCGGATCGCCACCAATAACCAAACGGGAAGCGTTTCCAAGTATTGGATCCGATCCCGTCTTAGCATATTGATACGTTCTCCAGTGCGTCGTATCAAGCCCAGCGTTCTGGGTACGGATTCTGGTGATTATGGCATGAGGCTCTCTTGGTTGTCCAGGGATCATCATGCTCACCCGCGTCAGTCTTTGAATTCTGTTAATTTGTCTAATGACAAATTTACAGCCTTCAAAGACTGGCATTCCAGCCACCGTCTTTGTTAGCCAGTCGAGCGAATAAGAGTTGGAGCACTGAGCCTGCAAGATGCCGTGATCCGCCCTCATCCGCTCAAAACTAGGGGCCTCTTTCGAGGTCCCTATGGCCTCCCAGACGTGGCTGTCGACAAAGCCGGCGGACATCGGAAGCTGTGTCGGAGCGCTGCTGCGGTAATGAGCCGTCCCAGTCTCCTCGAATCCAGCGTCAGGTTTTGCAAAGGTTTTCTGCACTTGCTGAGCCTTTTCCGATTCCTCTGCTCTTGCATCGGCATCGCACAGCAACAGGCTCTCCAGCGGTTTGCTGATAGAACCAGGCAAGGGCACACCCCCCGAAAAGGGAATGTCCTCAACCAGTAGCTTGCTACCTCCGGGGCCCTGATTTTCAACCCCGATCATATTTGTCTCCAACGAGTTTCGAGCCAGTGTGGCTGCCCCGTGCAGAGAAAATCTGGTTTGTACTCATTCTTGACGTTTCCGGCCCTATTTGATACTCTTCAAGGGAGTCACAGTTGAAGAGGAACCAGTTTTCGATTGTTCAGGTCTAGATCCGCAGTTTTCCGTTAAAGCAGGGTTACCTCGAGCAGGGTGTGGCTCTTTACCACGCACTGACGATCCTGACTTAGTAGAGGCTAGTGAAGCTAAGCACAAGCTCCTATATTCGCATACCAAGCCCTGTAACCTATATCACACTTGCCAAAGAATTGGTTCGTGATATAGCATAACTTAACCCGTTTTAACTTAGAAAAAATTTCTTCAAACTACACTTGAATTTTTTTGTTACACGGATGTAACGCAGAAACCAACGGCTAACGGTAAACCACGCTGCATCTCAAAACGTACAAAGTCATTTGATTGGCAGCGGCTACTATGATTTGTAAACAAAAATTAAATAATTTGCAATGGCGTGCCCTCCGAAGTGTTAATTCCTATTTATCTGAAAGTGCTGAAAATTTTTACTCAACTCACAAAACAATAATTTTTGCTGGCGGCTTTCTAACTAAAACATCACTAGTTTTCATAATCTTTGTTTTCCTCATGAGGAATAACTTAACTACTAGATAGGTTTACTAGTTTAATTTACCCTCAACATAAACTAACCAGGGGGTCAATTCTGGTTCAGCGTTATCGTGAAGTGAAAAATATTTCCACCAATTCACTACATTTTGCGATTTTTGTTTTGCTTATTTTGTAAAATGGCAAAAGCTGATCGGATTCAAGTGAAGTGAAAAAAATTAACACTGAGATAAATGCAGTGTTAAACGCCATTTCAAACAAATCGGATTTGGCCAACGATAAGTAATCTATTCAATTTTAACATTTCGTGCATTTCTTATGAATTGTGTTTTTAACGTGGACTTAATGGAAGAAAACTCAAAAAAAAAAGAAGTGGGAGGACTTAACGCTGGCTGTCAATGAATTAGGGGCAGCCCAAAAAAGTCACACAAAATGAAGACTTAATTTGAAGTATTCCTCCTCAAAATTCTTGGATACTGTCTACAAACATTTAAGAAAAATATTTAATAAACTTGAAACATGGAATTATCACCTTTGTCATTTTTAGCTGAACTATCTGCGTCATCTTCCAGATAAATTTAGTACAAAAATTACTATAGAGATTTTTTAATTAAGAAAATAGCTAGAATAATAGATTTTTCTTATACTCATACAATCAAAGATTATTAAGATCTTTAATACAAAAGTCTGTCGAAATACCACTTAGCGCCATTCAGCAGAAAAAATTTAACGCAGAAAGAGAATCGGCCCCAGGGCCTCCTCTAAACTAGACAAAAACTGAAAAAACTTCCAGGCGGAAGTTTTCTCTTTTTGAATTTTTCTGTTATTTATTCTAACCCGCAAGAACTTTTAATAAATAGGTTCTACTGTTTTTATATACAAAATTTTATTAAACTTCTGTTTCTTATCTATAAAAAAGAAACAAGTTTTTTTGTACTACCATTAATAGGTATTTAAAATTGTGTAGGTGCAACAGTAAATTTCAAATGCCGAACGGATAACTTTTCAAGCGTAATTCGGGGTCGCTGAATCCGACCCTGTACTCAAATATTCTATGGGCCGAAACCCATAATTTTGGTATGCGCGGGACCATCATAAATTTTTTTTATAGCTAAGAGAAAGTAATTTATCATGGAAGGAAGGAAAAAAATTACTCAGAGAGCAACACCTCACCAATCCTCCTTACCCACTCTTTTGGGTGTTATATGAAACCCCTATTTGATATATGAAGGTTTTTTTTAATTAAGTGACTTACGGTTACGAAATTTGGTTTTAAATAAGTTTATTGCTCATTGTTTCGATAAAAAATGTTGTTAGGATTATTCAGGAAATGGATGATTTAACGGAGCCTTTAGTGTCTTTAAATTGAAAAAAAAAAACGCGCTGACCGCTAAATCACTATTTTTCCGCGTTTTAATTTTCAAAAAGCACTAAATTTAGCGGGAAAAGCGCTGAGTTGGTCACACTGATACCGGGTAAACGAACGCGAAACCTATCATTGAGTTTTGGTGCAAAATGTTCCCCATCGAAAAGTAAACCGAAGGTTAAAATTACCTAGGTCGAAGTTCTTAAAAAAATTAATTCTTGAAAACAATTTTTTTTATGATCCCTTTACACTGGATTAATTGTTTGAAAGAAATCATATATATATTCTTCGAAAAAACCTCCATCAAAAAAATTCAAGTCTTTGAAGTCAGAACCAACTGGTCCAACTTTTTCCCAGAAATTAATTTGAAAGATTAAAATTTGTTTGCCCTTATACTACCTTAATATTGGATTTACCGTTGAAAAAAACAACAAAGTCTTTGAGAAAAATATTTCAAGTCAAAACAAAATATACTTCAAAACTGAATATTTTGTATAATATAAATCTCTTTTCCTGAAAAACAGTGTTAGGACGTGATAGTTTTCACGACCCCGAAGTATCCAATATTTTAATCGCCACGTGAATTTGTTAAAGAAACGCCGTTTGATCTTATTTTAATATACCGTTTATTCATTGAAGGCTAAGTGACAACTCAGTCACTGCCCTTAGTCGCAGTTCTATATAACGCTTCAATATAATTCAGCAATACAGTTAGAAGTTTAAGTTCAGTTAAATCGAAAGATATGAAAAATATGCATAAAAAGAAAATAGTAAAAATTACACTAGGTACAAAAATTTAGTATACAAAAGATATATTAAATTAAGCGTTTCAGTACGCAACATGCCGGCGTCCTTGATGTGTCTGCAGGCAGATCAACTTCATTCTAGTTTGGGAATCGGCGCCACTTTTTGTATTGCGAGGCGGATGCACCCGTTCTTGGTTTGGACGTCGATAACGCGCACATAACCGTCAGAATCTTTTATGGCTCTTGTTACTCTACCCATTAGCCATGATTTAGGTGGTGAGTTATCTTCTGATATCAAAACCAAGTCGCCTTCAACTAGGTTGTCTTTTTTCGCTGTCCACTTCGTCTTCCGCTGCAACTCATGCAGGTATTCGGATGACCAACGCTTCCAAAAGTGTTGTTGAATGGAGGTGAGTCGCATCCAGCGGTCCAAATTTGAAATGTTTTCGCGTTCGATAATAGGTTCCGAAATACCAACAAGCGGTCCACTTGTCAAAAAATGCGCTGGCGTGATAGCTGCGTCATCATTAGGGTCAGAAGATAACGCAGTCAAAGGGCGCGAATTTAACGTGACCTCGACTTCTGGTACCACAGTACAGAGCTCCTCAAATGTCAGGAACGCTTCGCCTAAGATGCGAACCAGATGGAATTTAGCGGATTTCACCGCCGCCTCCCACAGGCCTCCAAAGTGGGGGGATCGTGGCGGTATGTGGCGAAAATCAATGTTATTTGCTACACAATACTTCGAAATTATGCCTTGTTGTTGCTGTTCGTTAAATGCTTCGCTGAACTCCTTCAGCTCACGACGGGCACCAACAAAATTTGTGCCGTTGTCGCAAAAAAGTTGCGCACATAGGCCACGTCGAGCGATAAACCTTTTGAGGGCTGCAATGAATGCCTTTGCGGACAGATCTGAAACTACCTCCATATGTACGGCCTTAGTTGCGAAGCATATGAAGACGGCAACATAGCTTTTAGTGGTGCGCATTCCCCTTTGTTTGTATGTTGTCATAATCGGACCGCAAAAGTCCACACCAGCTGTTGTAAAGGGTTTTGCGATGTTGACTCTCTCAGTCGGTAAGTTGCCCATGATTTGTTGCTCTAGCCTCGGTCGGCAGCGAAAGCACCGCAACACTTTGTCGTCACAGAACGTACCCTCTTTCGGGCATGAACGATCCAAAACCTTGCCGCATGATTGCCATCAAAGTTTGCGTGCCTACGTGCATATGCTTTTCGTGCACATATCGTACATAACTGCAAACGAAGTTACTCTCTCCAGGTAGCAAAATCGGGTATTTTTCGTCATATTGCAAGCTTGAATTTTTCAAGCGCCCACCTACTCGCAGAATATCAACTCCATAGCAGACCTCAATAAAAACGCTCAAGTTCTTCACCTTGCTTGATGTTTGCACCGCACCGTCGCGCTTTAGTGCACGATACTCGTTGCTGAAGTAGTGTTTGTTGCAGACAATACGTAATGCGAATTAGCGCTTCGTCCAGCATTGTTGTTCTGAGATGAGGCAATTCGTCGTGTCGTCCCTTTACTCGCCGCAATATACAAAGAAAAAGCGCCACTCGTTTTTGTGTTTGAACAAAATCGCTTTTCCCTTCAAGCCACTCGACAAAAGCATTTTTCTTCGTTTCCGCAATCAACGCTGTCGTATGTTTTCGTCGTTCTTCAATGTCTTCGCCTGGCTTCTTACACAGCTTATTAGCAGGCCATTGGTCGCATGGTTTCATTAAGAAAGATGGACCTGCAAACCAAAAAGATGTTAGTAATTCGTTAACATACGCACCTCTGGATATAACGTCTGCAGGATTTTGCCGAGAGGGAACATGTCTCCAGATTGCTGCTTTAGTTGCCTCTTGTATCAAGGCCACCCTGTTGGCCACGAAAGTTGTCCACGTTGAAGGATGCGCCCTTAGCCACTCAAGCACAATCTCTGAGTCGCTCCATAGATACAGATCATCCGGTTGAATTCGAAAATTCTGCTGCGTCTTCACTACCAATGTAGCCAGCAGGTGAGCTGCCATCAGCTCCAGCCGCGGGAGCGATTTCGTTTTGAGGGGTGCAACCCTCGATTTAGCACTCCACAACTGCACAGTTATACCCTTGTCTTCGTCGATTGATCGCACGTAGATGCAGCAACCGTACGCCCGCTCTGACGCATCCGCGAGCCCGTGCATCTCTACTCTTGCAGACCTTTTCACGCTCAAGATATAGCGCGGCACCTTTACATCTCGTATCTCCTTCAGTCTATCGTGAAACTCACTCCATTGGCTGTGCAGCTGCATTGGTTGGGACTCATCCCATGCCAGTTTTTTGATCCACAAGTCTTGCATAAAGATTTTTGCCTTTACGATGACTGGATTTACGAGGCCAAGTGGATCAAACAAAGTTGACAGCTCCGCTAGCACGACTCTTTTGGTTATGTTTTACGTGGTGGGTACATCTTGCCAGACATACCTAAAAAGATCTGCTCCTGGTTACCAAACAATGCCAAGCGTTTTAATAATTTCAGCATCGTTGACTCGTAGTGGCTTCTCTTTTTCGGCCTCGTCGAGCTGCTGTAGAAAACTAGTGTTGTTCGAATGCCACTTGCGTAACGTGAAATGCGCAGACTTGGTTAGCGCAGACACCTCGCGATAGACTTGCAGTAACTCTGCATCGGTATCAGCCCCGCTGATGAAGTCATCCATATAAAAATCGGATAATATTTTTTGCGACCCTAATGGAAATTGCTTCTCACCTTCTTCTCCCAACTGCTTCAGGCAGCGTGTTGCTAGGAAAGGCGCTGCCGTCGTTCCATACGTTATTGTCAGAAGTCGGTATGCCGCAAGCTTTTCTTGGCTGGAGCTTCTCCACAAAATTGCTTGATAGTTGGAGTCTTCTGCAGTGACCCACGCCTGCCTATACATCTTCGTCACGTCGGATGTGAGCGCGAATCTGAAGCAGCGAAAACGCAGTACAATAGAGAGCAAATCATCTTGTACAATTGGCCCTTTCATCATTACGTCGCTGAGGGACAAGCCGCTACTAGTTTTGCAAGTGCAATCGAAAACAACGCGAAGTTTTGTACTAGTGGACTCCGGGCGTAATACATGTTGATGTGGTGAAAAAAACTTAAGCTGCGCAATATCTGCCGCTTTTACCTTAGCCATATGTCCGAGTTTAATGTACTCCTCGATAAAGTCAACATATGCTTTTTTTGTTTCTAAATCTTTATTAAGCCGTTTTTCCAAAGCCAGAAAACGCCGCTCAGCTGTGTAAAATGAATCTCCAAGCTTGTCAACGTTGTTCTTAAACGGTATTTTCACGACGAATTTACCGCTGTCATCTCTGTGGACGCTCTCGCGAAATATGCGCTCGCACTCTGCTTCTTCGTCGGTGAAAAACGTAGACTTCGTTGATATCTGCTCTATTTCCCAGAATCGCTCTACCAAACTGTTGAGTTTTTCGTTTTGCAGCTCTACTCGTGCCACATTGCTTACCAGACTTTGCGCTCTCATGCGAATACCTTCACATTGCATGCTGCCGGATACTATCCAGCCAAATACCGTTTTTTTTCAATCGAGGTACATCATCTAACAGCTTTATTTGGCCTACGCACAGCAACTCTAGAAATATTTCTGCGCCTAGTAAAATATCCACTCGAGCGGGAATATTAAAGCGCGGATCTGCAAACTCAACATTTTTCGGAACATTCCAGGTGGAGATGTCGACATATTGATCAGGCTTTCTTGATGTAATTTTAGGCAATACATAAAATTGTAATGCCACCTCATAATTGCTGACTCGTGACTTAATCATGGTATGGACATTTTTCGTTATGCTCGTTCTTACACCACTTACTCCATTGATGTCTAGCGCACACGGCGCTCTGGGCAGTTTTAACATCTGCGCCAAATAATCACACATTAGATTAATTTGCGACGCTGAATCTAAAATAGCACGTGCTGGATGATAACGACCACAAGCGTCTTTCACCAGGATAACAGCAGTCTCCAAGAAAACTTCCTGCACAACTGTGGTACTCCATCCGTGTATAATGCAACCTTTTTAGTTGATGAACTGCTCTCCTTCTTCTCCAACGCGCTGGCTTCATTTGAGACCGACCCTGTGTCGTCTTGTCTATGTAGCAATATGTGATGGGGAAGATTGCATGTTGCGCACTTCGCAGCGCTACATTGCCTGAACCAATGCCCCTTTCTTAAACACACCAAACACAGTTTGGCGGTGCGTACCACAGAGTAGCGTTCTTGAGAGCTCATTCGCGTGAATCTTGAGCAATTCACTACCTTTGTGACAAATACTGCAAGACATTTGCTCAATAGCCAGTGACGTTGGCGTATTACGCTTACCGAACAATCCCTTTGGCTTGGATTCCCAATGGACATCTCTTACAGTAGCCTGGTTCAAATCGGTATGCGTACTCTTTGCTTCACGTGCCTCCAAAGTTTGGCACCGCCTGGATAATACTGCTGAGCAATTTTCCCACAAGGATAGCTGGGTATAGTCAATAGATTCCTTCCATTTAGCTTGCGATTCAACATCCAGCCTTTCCATCACCAAGAATATGATGAGGGCATTAGCAACGTCTTCGTAGTCGCCCAGCGACAACATCGCGCTCAAACGCGCATTAGTGGTATCAATTATTTTACGTAAATGCGCAGCCGACCCTTTGGTGGCCTTTTGCATTTCAAAAAGCGCAGCTATGTGTTCTTGAAACATGAGCGCCTTCTTATCGAAAATCAACTTTAAGCGCTCCAAGGCCTTCGGATAGTTTGCGTCTGTTTCATCGAATTCTGCGATTGCTGATAGCGGTCTTGGACCTAAACTATCTTTGAGTATCAGAAATCGTTCGCAATTATCCAAGGCTTGATCTTGATCAATCATTTTTGTAAATAAAGAATTTAGGGAATTCCGCGTATTTCCCATCAAATTTTGGTATTTTAATTTCGCGGCTCAACCGTGGAATTGGTGCAGAAAATGATGCAGTCTGCGAAAAGCTTGTATCTCCTTGCACATTGCATTGCTTAGGAATCAGTGACAAAATGCTCGACTTCGCACTGACATATAATTCCTCTACGTCACTAGCAAAAGTAGCATTGGCCGCTCTCTCTGTCTCTGGGCAAATTTTGTCTATGTTTGCCTGTACGCTAAGTATTTGCTTGAAGTAAGACTCCAAAATACACAGCCTACATTCCAATTCCTCTTTGGGCAAAGCAGAACCTTTATTCGTTATTAAGTTTTTAATTCGAGTTATATTGCCCTTTGTCGACGCACGTAACGATTTCAGTTCCACTAGTTTTGAACTCTCTTTCTTGCCACTCGTAGCCTCCTCTTTCTCCGTGTCCGATGTCGTCTTTACAACGGTTCAATTGATTTTTCCTTACGCCGTCTCAGAGTTATTCTCTCGCGTAGCTTTCGATGCAGTTGTGCTGACAAAGTGGATAAAGCGATGGCGATGTCTTATGATGCTGCGTTACGTAACTGCTATTCCTGCGGAATTCTTCGTACAGTTGCCTCTGCTAAAAACACGTTTTTTAATTCAATAAACCCGGCGTTTTATGTCTATGAACTAATCAACGCAAACTTTGCTCGAATTTATTTTAAAATATACGCGATCGCGGTTAACTTAGCCTTCTCTTACGAGCGATATAATTTATTTTATACTTCGCGTGGACTTCCAATTAAGTTCCTCAAAATTCAATTGGACCAATGTCCCGGGTTTCGGCACCAAAATGTTAGGACGTGATAGTTTTCACGATGCCGAAGTATCCAATATTTTAATCGCCACGTGAATTTGTAAAAGAAACGCCGTTTGATCTTATTTTAATATACCGTTTATTCATTGAAGGCTAAGTGACAACTCAGTCACTGCCCTTAGTCGCAGTTCTATATAACGCTTCACTATAATTCAGCATAAAAAGAAAATAGTAAAAATTACACTAGGTACAAAAATTTAGTATACAAAAGATAAATTGAATTACGCGTTTCAGTACGCAACAAACAAAATGTGGAATATTCTATCCAATATAAGAAATTTTTGTTTAAACACCTTTTTATTATTTAGTATTTTTAATAATTTTTTGAAATCGACAACTTTGAGAAAATAAAAAAAATAAAATAAAAAAAGGTCAGACCGCGATCGAAAAATGAAATTAAGCCGCGCGGTTGAAGTCATTTCGGTTTTGCGGTCTTAATTCATTTTGAAAATGAGTTTAGACCGCCATACCAAACGTGTCGCGGCCTAATGTCACGCGGTCTAATGTCCATCTCCCAGCAAATTTTAAATTTTCTTGTGCGAAGAAGATGACTCCTAGTGTTTCCGAATGAATTTTTCGTGCTGAACACGAATCTGGGGTCAAAAACTTCTCATAACATCACGTTGAAGGGGTCGAAACACCTGAAAATAGCGCTTTTGGCCATTTTTGAAAAATTGTAGAGCTAAGCCATGACGCACAGTGTCCCGAAATAACTTCTAAATGAAATAACTCCCAAAAATCTTCATATAAAAAAAAATTAGGAGATATTTCATTTTTTATTGGGAGTTACAGTGAAATAACTCCTAATCGGCAAAAGTTTTAGGAGTTATTTAATTTTTCCGTTAGGAGTTATCTCATTTTATGTTAGGAGTTATTTCATAATGAGATGAAATAACTTCTATAGAATAAATGAAATAATGAAAAGATGAAATAAGTCCTAATATTTAGAAGTTATTTCAATTTCGTAATGTTGTTTTTGGAATACAATACACACTTTATACTTTGCTATTTCGGCATCCAAGTTTAATTTCTCGTACTAAAAATCTAAATATCTCAAATCCAGATATTTCAAAACGGGGAACAGAAATTCGACCAAACTTCATTTTTCTAAAAAAGGAATATTATAAAATTTTTGGGGGCTTTAGTTAAATTTACATAAAATATAAACTAGACAAATAAACGGTTACTACGCATTCTATCGTTTATAAACAATTAAAATTTTAATCAGAAGTTTGTTTCAAACATATGTAAGTTTTTGAGAGTTTAAAAGCATAATAGTACAAAATTGGCGCGAATGTTAATCACAAAGTTTTTGAGAATTTAAAAGGATAATAGTAAAAACTTCGCGCGAATTTTTTACTATTGTCCTTTTAAATTCTCAAAAACCTATACAAAAAAAAGAACTCTTGTTTTCAAAATTAATATAATTTACCTTGATTGAAAAATTATTTTCTGTAACTACCGTTGTAGTTACTCATATGGTTGTTGTTCAAGTCATAAAAAATTTAAAATTTGGCTCAAATTCCTTTTACTTAAAAAAATAATAATAATTTAGTTTCAAATAGGAATTTGGGCCGAAAAAATTTTTGGTCGAACTTCCTTTTCTAAAGTGCATTTCAACCAAAATCAAAAAGGAATTCCAACCAAAATGTTTTGGCCTGAGTTCCTTGGGTGAATTTCCAAAAAAAAAGGTAATTGGGCCAAAAACTTATTGTGGCCTAAATTTTTTTTTTGGAATTCCTTTTTAATTTCGGTCGAATTTCACAGAGCCTAAATAGTTTCTTTGGATTTATTCCATTCGCAAAACCAAACAGTGTGGTGATTAGACGTTTAGGTGCCGTCACTGTAGAATGAATTTATTATAGAGGGTGGAACAATATCAAAATTAATAATATCCATATTTAGCCTAAGTACCTCGTGGTGTGTCTTTGGAAAGTTTACAGGATAAATTGCATTTATTTTTGCTCACATGAGGAATTATTTCATTTTTGAATTAGGAGTAAATTCATTTTTGTATTAGGAATTATTTCATTTCATTATGAAATTAGGATTTATTTCAGTTTTGTATTAGAAGTTATTTCGTTTTTTGTTAGGAGTTATTTCATTAGGACTTATTTAGCGTTAGGACTTATTTCATTTTTCAATTAGGAGTTATTTCATTTAGGAGCTATTTCGTGGAGCCTCGCGAGTGCGGCCAAAAATACAAAAAAAAAAAGTTTCAAAATACTCAAATATTTGTTTACTCATCGAAAGATAACACTTTAATTAATGTAAATCCAAAATATTTTTCCAATATTTTTGCTATTATAGCCACTCCACGCCTCCAAAGTTCGAAATTCTGGAGGACATATTTTTTTGTGGTACCATATTCTAGAAAACGTTACTTTAAAAAACAGCAATCTGTCAAATAGAAATTGGAAACAATCGTAAACTTTGAAAGAATATAAAAAAAATATATCCAAATATACCCCTCCAGTATTTCATATACACAAGTATGCAAGTATGTATTTTCATACAATCAAAAAACCAGCTACTTTTAGCTGCAAATAAATGAAATAAATTAATTTTTGTAGCGACACCCAGAGTAAAAATTTGTGAACTATTTGAGATTTGTATTGAAGCACGCAAGGAAAGTCGAAAAGAAAAAATGTGTGCAAAGTTTAGCTACATAAAACAAGGTTTTCACATTTTTAGTAATGGAACAACTTTGGAACTAAAGTTCACAAAGTTGTGGAACTCTTACAGTAGAAATCGTAATTTTTTGGAAACCAAGCATTTGCCGTGGCTTCAGTCTTGTTTTGATTTAAGCGAAATCGAAGAGATTCGTGTCAGTTATCCTATTGTTGTTAAGTTATGGTAATAATATATAATATGAATATTTAAATTTTAAGAAGGGCGGAGAATATATAAAGATGAAGTAAGTTTTCAACGAAGAATATGTAGGTAGTGATGGTGATGTTTTTTTTTATTCTCAGTGAGCTATATGAGCTTCTGGCTAGCCATCCCTGCATTAAAGTATAGTTTAGTTAATGGAAAAGTATTCTTGGTATAACATGCCTGCAATAATACACAAAATATTAATATACGGGTTGGATATTATTTAATATTTTAGCATTCCAGTTGGAATGCTTTCAGAAGATGTACTTGGAGCAAAACTTAAGGAAATTCAAAAGTTTCGCTTAAATAGTACACGAAAAACTTCTCGAGAATCCTCAAATAGGAAAGCAACGATGTTACTTTCTTCGGAGCCAATTATTTCCGCTCATAAGGGAATAAACTGTTACATAAAGTTGTAATGGAGCTGTTTATAGTTATTATAATGATGTATCATTATTTTATAAACAAAAGCCATTTTATAAAGTGGGCGTGGTCGCCTGTTTATTCTTAGTAGAAGATTAAAAAGTTGTTTTATAATATCCTGTGCCATGTTTTGTACTTTTGGCCCCATTTATATGGAAGTTACCTCTATAACCTCACAGACTTAAGCTGAGCATTCTGGTGTTTAAATTGAGTATGTTTTTTCAGAATGAGTGTTTCATTTGTATGGGAGGTGGGCGTGTGGGTCAGTTTTTACAATTTTTTCTTTCGAACCTTACTTTCACCAAAAAACAATATTTGAAAAGTTTCATAGAGATTGAACAACGTTTACTATTTTTGGCCACAGGTTATATGGAGACGCGACACTGTGTGACGTACTAAAAATATAAAAAATTAAAAGCTGAATCATGTCCTTTTAAAATTTAAATGAATCCTAAATCAAATTGGGGTGCAGAAAAAAATGTACACATAAGAGATTTTATTTTATACACCCACGGCCAGACATAATGAAAATTTCATTCGGAAACACTAGGAGCCATTTAATTCGCAAAATTTATGCAGGGCAGTGTTATTAACAGACATAAATACTTAAATAATTAAAATATACAAAATAAGCAAGCAACATGTAAACTTTAAAAAAAATCTGCCCTTATATGTATACTATATATTTCACTTACGCTCGTTTTCACCAGAGAGATTTTCGGCAGTATCATTAGTTACGGTGTCAATAATCGGGAATCTAAGAAGCTTTGTTTCTGCTTTGGTCACTGGAAGTAGATGAAGGTGTAGAAATAATTAAATTAACTGTTATAAAATTTTTACCATAGCTTTGTTAAGCCTTTCACTTGTTGGGATATTTTAAGATTTTTTTTTGTCATTATATTATTTTTGACGAAATCAGGAAAAAAAATTTCAAAATTGCAAAATTGAAACAAAAATCTAATTAACCCTCTCAGGGAGACTTATATTTCCGTCAGGTGATGTCCAATATAAGGGACACCGTTACTGTGTGTATCACAATTTTCATCACATGCTCTTGTCCAATATATTGGAAAAATGTCTGGAAGGGTTAACACCATAGGATTTCATCTTAAGTGAACCCACTTTTAAAATCGATCGAGCTCAAACTTGCACAAAGTTCAGTCTTATGGGATAGTGGTTACCACACCAAATTTAAACGAGATCAGTAAAAAAAAACCGCCGAGTTGTAGGATTTAAAATTTTAACATTTTGGCCAAACAACTTCTGTTTCGTATCCATGTAACTAATCACCTATTGCATTTAGAAAATTTTGTCCAACAAGTTTCCGACAGATTTTTATTCAATGAAACTGGAGGAATTTTTATTTTTATGAATGCCCTGCTTTCTCTCGGGCGAGATGTGTTACACTGAGCAAACCATTCTTAACTGGGTCAACTTGATCTAAGCCATGAAAATTTGCAAAGGTTTCTGGTAGATTTAAGGACACTGACACAGTTGCAGCCATGCTAAGATAGGAGAGTGCCGCTCTTCGCGACGGAGTACAATGGACTTTCTAGTCTACGTGCTCCTCGTTCTTTGTCGGACTCTACTAAATACAATACAATATCTAACACACAATATTTGAATAATTTTTTCTTTTGTTAAATAAGCTAGTTCATGATATAACAAACCCAATAACAAGTTTTTTGAAAATTGCAAGGAATTAAGGTTTTGCGGAATCCGAATTAATTTTTTTCAATAAAAAGAAAACAAATAGGAAAAAATGGGTAAAATTTCTTTACAAATTTTTGTTTCAAGATTAATAATATAGAGTAATAGTTACTTAGTTCTGTTAAACATTTCACATTTAATAATCACATATTTCGATTGTTGAATGAAGTAGCCAAGTGTCTCGGCTTTCTAAGGCGTTGTAAGGATTGTTTTACTCCGACTGATCTCCACTTAATCTACATCCCCTATAATCGTCGCAAAATAGAGTTTAATACGCAGATGTGGGCAAGAGCTTTGTAAACGCAACTGGTACTCTTGGACCGTATTCAACATCAAGAGATACAGCTAATAGGGTTTCCAGCTCTATTCGCTCCTTGTAGCATCGTAAAATCGTGGACTAGTGTTAGATTGTAAATTCAATTTGCCACAGCAGTCGACCTAAAATCACTGCAATCGCGCTTAAATTTGATACGATGACAAATCATTTCATTGTTTGCAAAAGTTCCTTAAGGGTACATTCCAGTTAAAATTTTGAAAAATTTCGATTTTTATTTTGTTTTGATTTTTGAATTTCTTATAGTTTCAAGAATACCCTCCTAAAATATTAGTGAGGGAATCTATGTAAAACGAAAGTTATACATATTGTAGTTGGCAACGCCAAATGATAAGAGGACAGTGAAATTTAATCTCAAGTTTTTCGAAAATAAATATAAAATCAAGTCAATTTAAATAAAGTTCCATATATTAATATAGTATTTTTAACGTTCCTTCAATACATTCAGTACTAATAAGGAATCAGCCTTAAACATAAGCAAGATCCTTGTGTAAAAATTAGCTAATTAAAAATTAGTAAAAATCAACACCTGGTGTGAACTAACCTTAAACTATTTTAAAATAACAATAGCATCAATCAATTACTGAAAAACTTCTAGAGCTTACATACATATAATAGAAAAAAAAACAAACAAGTGACGCAACTGCTATGCGTAATGGATTGAGGAGCAAGTCAACATTTTAGACTACTTTTGGTATTACCTCTAGCCCCCAGCAGTCCCAACAACAACCGAAAAAGCAGAAAATGTCACCCAAGGCAAGCAATAATACCCCTACGATTCACACTCGATGAAGCCAATTGTCTTGGATGTTAACGATGTAAAATCTAGCGTATCAGAACTCAAGTCGGATATGAAAGACATTAAAAAATCTATCCAGCAACTGAGCAATCGCATTACAAGCTCGCACTGAGGCATGATAAAGGAAATGAGTAATGACTTTATCAAAATTAATGAAACCATGTCGCAACTAACGCAAGAAGTCAAGGACTTGAAAGAGAAGAATGAAAAAAAGGATAGACGTATTTAAGCTATGGAACTAAAACTAAAAGCTTAAGAGCAGGCGCTCGAGACAAATATAGAAATCAAAATTATTCCAAAGAAAGATGGTGAAAATCCGAAATGCATTGTTGAAACTCTTGTGTAGTACATAAATATGGAGATCGATGAAGAAAACATAGTTGAAGCTTATCGTTTAAATCAGAAAACTGGCACAATAATCATTAAGCAAACATTAAGTAAGACTTGATGCCGGAATATACGTGGGAAAAGATTATCCACTGATGCTCTGTCAGACAAAAAATCAACGTCAGGGAGACCATATAAATAAAACCATTATCTACAAGCCTTCGATTGCTTTGGCAAGCAAAAAATCAGCCGGCTGGAAGTTAGCTTAGGTACGCGAGTAGCGCATCTTGACAAAAAAAAAATTAAATAAAAAAAATTTTATAACCCCATACAGAATCTGTCCAGAATCAGACCTACTAAAATTCGAAATTACATATTTTCAGAACAATCTGTATGGGGCTAGGAGAAATTATTTTATACTTTTTAGTCCGTTTTAAAAACGTGGTATATTAAAAAAATTTTTTATTTAAATTATTATTTTCTGCTTTTTACTCTTGTGTGTGTTAAATTTTTTACTGGCAATCCAACAACTATATAGGCCTAAGCCCTTGTAAATTTTCCGTGTTGCACTGTGTAATCGATAACAATATAAGAAAAGTAGCACAGTTGTATTTTTCTTTGAAATGATATCACATAAAAAGAATTTATTGTACGAAAGTGTACTAAAATTCTTGCTTATGTACTGACGTATTTCCGAGCCTCAAAGTGTACTGAAAAATTTACGATCGTACGGAAACCCCATCACTAATGTATACCGACATATGTTTCGTTCCCTTGAATGAGCAGACAAAGAGTATAGATTGTAAAGAGGTCGCAATCAGTGCTGTCGTTTTGAAAAATTTAAGGGGAGGAATTTTTCCTTTAAGTGGAGGATTTTGCTTTACAGGGGAGGAATTTTTCAAAATGTCTTAAAAGTTTTTAAATAAGTATTACCTTCTTAGATAATTGCTAACAGTTCCATTAATGTATAGAAATTTTATTAGAAAAAAATACACAGCTTTTTTGTTACAAATTCAGTCATACTTAAAGTTATAAAAACCAAATATTCCTTCTTTGGGAAAAAAAACGGTACTATTAGTAAATAATACCGTAAGAGTCTTTGCCGAAAACAGGGTTTAATCGCACTTTAATTTCTTTGGTCAGGTACCACAATCCTTTCTTTACAATTCTATGTCGTTCTATGAAGTGATTTTTGTGGTCGTAATGTGATGCAAAGTGAAGAAGTCAGTTTTAGCTATTTCCAAAATGATGGTCCTAAGCCGGCATCCCCTTGGTCCTGAGTTGGCACATAATATTTTGTTCGCCCAAATGAAAGAAAAAGGACATGTTATATAACTTTTAGGAAGAAATTGACAAATTTAACCCATTTACGATGAAAAAACATGTAGAATATTTTCAAACATTATTTATAGAATAGAAACAGTTCTCCATCACAAAAATGAATCTCAAAATGAAGGAAAAAAATTAAAAAACTGTTAAAACCGATGAAACTGCCAAGGGCGTTAATCGCGTTATTACATAACAAAATAACTAATAAAAGTATATAATTATTCTAAAAAAAAATTTTTTGTGAGCTCCCTGTGAGGTCACTGTGAGGCGTCTGTTTCACTGGGTAAACTGAGAAAACCGACAAGAGATAAGCAAACGTGTAAGTAAAAATCAAATATTTACACACCTGTAGCAGCTTCACACTAAAAATGTATACCGTGTTCACGTTGTCAAGCGAAAACTAAAGTGACAATTGTCAACGTAAATTACGTCCATGTCTACCAACCTGTCATACGACAAAATGGTTAAGCCGACACGCGCGTCATCTCTGAAAAACGCTTGGTGCCGGTTTAACCCACAGTGCCACTCTCCTCTAATATTAGTAAATCATAATCAAAAAACAATCACACTTTAAACCGTAAATGTTATAATGATTACATAAATTAACTTAAACTAGAAATTCATAGTAATTCTAAGGCTTTTTATGATTTTGTGAATATTAAACGTAAAAATACTGAATTTCCTTCGTCTATAAAATGGAAGGATTATGTGTCTAACGATAACTCTTCAATTTCAATTTTTTTTGCTGAATTTTTTATGACCACTTATTCCAATGAATCATGCGACAGTAGTACGGCTTACCCTTACCCTGATACATCATTAACCACTATCAACATGCCATCTATTGATGCGGAGAACGTATTATACCATTTAAATTCTTTAAAAAAAAAAAAAAAAAGATTTAAAAACGTACAAGGAGGATAATTTATTAAAGTTTATGAAATATGAAAAATTCCAATATTTTACCTAAATATACTTATTTACATATATTTAGGTAAAATGTTGAAAATAGTAAAAACAACTTCTTCGCATTTTGATTTCTGTTGAAGACATGAATTTAATTGAGTTCGACTAAGTTGCAACCCTGCATCCGGTGTACTAAAAACCCAAATAAATTTTATTTTGATTGTTCTTCTTTTTATATATATATTTATATACGACAGCATTGTTGCACAATGCTACCGTTTTCTTGAATTCAATCTTTTTTATCTACTCAAAGTAGCAAGACTGCAATTTTACATTTTTTTTCTCCTTTGTATAAAGTCCCCTTAACTTACAAGTTATAATTTATACTTTAAATTTAAAATTTATTTAAATTAAATGCAATTGAATGCAAAAAAAAGATCTTTATTTTTAAACCCGACAAAATCCCCACAATAGCTTTCAAACTATTGTACATGGTCCTTCGAGCCGTTCGAAAAAATAAAAAGAACCGGCACAGAACTCTAACTTAAAATATAGCGCCACGAAATAAGAAAGGAGCGCGCGTGTGTTAAAACAGAAAACCAGACAATCAATTTTCAATTAATTACAATAAAAACAATTTCTTCTCGTGTATAATTTTATAAAGAACTCAAAAAAGCAAAAGTAGTGGAAAAAATTAAAGTCAAACTAAAAGCTAAGTGCGAGTGGAAGTTGTGCACAAAAAAAAAAAAATATTCAAAAAAAGTGTAAGGACGTTGGTCCAGTACAACCAACAGCCGAAGAGCCAACAGCATCAGAGCCACCACCAACCGCACGCAGAGGCACCACCAACAGCAGCAAACCCACCAAAAGCAGCAGAGGCACCACCAGCAGCCGCAGAAGCACCACCAACAGCAGCAAAGCCAACACCAAATGCAGCAGAACCACCCCCAACCGCAGCAGAGCCACCATTATTCGCAGCAACAACAGTAGCAAAAACAACAAACTATTGCACACACAGCACGTAAGACACATATTAACCCAGTGGAATGACAGAGTAAGTGAAAAATCATTTTCATATATTAAAAATTAGATTTTCAAATCGAATTTCTCCAACCCAAAGTTCGAGAAAATTGCGGTAAACATATATTTTATGCGATAACCGCTATTACGGAACATATATATTATCGATATATAATAAACTTAGATGCTTAACAGCAATATCGGTAATTATATATTTCGATACATACGATTTTGCCGCATAATTTCTTTTTTTCCCTCGCATTTTTCGTGCTCTCAATACATATCATATTCACTCTGATAATATTGATATATATAGACATAATTCTCTCGCTGTCACAAAATTCACCTCGATCCGTTGCTCTCAAATTATTTCGAAACTTCACTTATATACTTTTATAAATAAATAAATATATAAAGACTGTGGTGTAATTTGTTTTTTTTTAACTCTTTTTTCCTTTCCGTTGAACACACTCTTAAAGTTTCCCATCTCTTCTTATATAATATATTTTAAACATTATTATATTTTTATACAAAATACTCTGCTATTCTCTCTACAGGGTGACAATCGTAAAGTGACGCACACATTTCAGCAGTTATTTTCAAAAGGACGTACTTCCATTAAGTACAATTGAGTGTTAACATTGCTGAATATATAAGCATTCATTTGAATCCCACCTCATTCAATATAACCTCCTTTAGCCTGCACACATGCCTTCAATCGATCCGGAAATCGTAGGACTGTTCGCCGCAGGACTTCCTGATCAATTTCAGTCCAGGCTTTCTCTAATGAATTTGTCAGCGACTCCAGACTGTGGTGTTGAGATGCACAAGCCTTACTCTCTAAAATACTCCAAATAGAGTAGTCCATTGGATTCAAGTCTGGGGAGTATGGTGGCCATTCTTACGATGTTATGAATCCAGAAAAATTGTCTTTTATCCATGTTTGCGTTAATTTTGCCATGTTTTCATTTCCAAATGTATCTTGGGCCCAGGGAAGAACATGTTCATTTAAAATGCTCCGATAAACAACCTGGTCAATTTTAACACCCTCTTCAACGAATATTAGAGGGGTTCTGGCATTAGTGGAAACTCCAGCCCATACCATAACGGAAGCTGGCTTTTGAACTCGGCCAACAGTCCTATTTTGTTGTGATGACGATGTTAGCCACATTCGGTCATTTTGCGCATTGAAATGTTGTTCAACCGTGAACATTTTTTCATCTGTAACCAAGATATTTTCAACATTTTTTAACACGGTGGAGCGTAGCAACGCCTTGCATCTTTGCAGTCGCAAATCTTTCTTTTTTTGTGTCAGATCTTGAGCTTTTCGGAGTTTGTACGGCTTAAGATTAAGCTTTGATTTTGCAATGATTCGCACAGTTTCACGGTTTACTCCCACTTCCTTAGCGATTTTTCTCATTGAGCGCCTTGGATTTCGCTTGATTCGTTTACGAATTTTTTCTGTTAAACCAGTAGTGGCAACTGTTGAAAATTTTCCCCGGTCTCTATCTCCAAAAACCCCAGTTTCATTATATCGAATAATAGCTCGGTCTACCGTACGACTTGACAAATTTAAAGCCTTTGCAATTTGACGGCTACTATAATTTGCCAAATGAAATTTCATAATTTCACGACGAATATTTTCCTTGTCCATTTTTATGGAAATTTCAAAATGTAATAACAAAAATTCAAATGAAATTAAAAGCAAAGCCAATGATGAATGAATTTGCTTTTTAAATTAAAGTAACGGTAAATGGCAAAGCTTGCTGCAGAGTATTAAACTTGCGTCACTTTACAATTGTCACCCTGTATATTCGCTCCAAACATAACTTGAATTCGCCGAAAAAGAACAAATTCACATATTTGAATTCTGTCTCATACAGTAGATAAAAGAAGAAATACACTTTTATGTGTACATATAAATCTGCACACATATTGTAGAAATTTCTTCGATCCAATATAATACAACCCAGTGAGCATCGGTATATGCCATTGGTAGTATATATTGAAGATTTATCCAACTTTTTTTCTCATCTCCCACAATATTTCTTTTTTATTATTAATTGGGTATCTAAGTGCACGACAACCCCTTGTTTGTGTAATCCGTCTTCGGTATCCAATAATTTAAGAAATATTGTTAAAAATTTGGTTTTCTCTACTCATTAATTTGATATCCAAGTACACAACAATCCCTCGCTTGTGTTTTAGGTATCTAATTACTTACAATTTGTGGCACTCACATTTCGGTAACACACTTATTTATCGATTGGGTATCCAAACGCACAGCAACCGCTCGCTTGTGTTATCGGTCTTGGGTATCCAATTATCAAAAAAATTTTCTTATCTCTCTCCAATTATCAAAAAATAAAAAATCTCTCACAATATTTTTTTGAATAATTCGACTTTACGTATAGACACAACACTTGATTTAACCTTTCTCTAAATCACAGTAGTAGCTCGTTACGTATTTGATTCAAATAAAGAATTCTTTTATCAGTACTCTGATAAGCACTCGTTTATTTTACATTCATCATGGAGGAAGATAAACGAGAAATCCCTCAGAACCAAACAGGTCCCAAAACACGTGCGAAATCACAAGGTGAAGATGAAGGAACACGTGTATTACGAAAATTAATATTTGAGTCCGACCGCAAAAAGCGGTCAAGCATCCCAGTGGAAGATCACACTGAATCCCTACTCGAAGTGGATATCCAGGAACTCAACCAACACTGGGCGCTAGTAATACAAGCTTACGAATCGGTTTATATGCTTGGAACAGCAACTTCAACCCAGCAGTCAGCAGAAAGGAAATATAATTCCTGCAGCGATAGCTTCAAAAAGTGTAAAGCGCAAATCAGCGATATTTTGAAACCTGTCCCTACACCAACCCCTGTTCCTAGGGCATCGCCTCAATTCGAATCCCCAATCTCCTCCCATAACTCTTCAGACAATTCAGGTATGTGCATCAAGGTACCACCATGCGATACCGAAATATTTTATGGGGGCTATGAAGAATGGCCGTCCTTTCGAGATATGTTCACAGCAATTTACATTAATCAACCTAAATTAACCCCAGCTCAAAAACTGTATCATTTGCGCTACAAAACAGCAGGTGCCATAGTGAAACAATATCCCCTAACGAACGATAATTTTGACCTGGCCTGGGAGGCTCTGAAATCGCGGTATGAAAACCGAAGGATTTTAGTAGACAAACAACTCAAAACCTTGTTTAACATCCCAGCTGTAAGCTCAGAGAACAGTGAACAAATTCAAAGAGTTCAAAATGCAATAAACAACTGCTTAGCAGTTCTCACTTCACAGGAAGTGGCTATAGAGAACTGGGACCCCATCCTAGTTTATGTATGCACCTTAAAACTTCCAGATGATTAGCTCTTTGGGAACAATCATTAATCTCAAGAAAAGATTTGCCCCTGTGGGAAGATCTAGATAAGTTCCTCACAAAGCGGTACGAAGTTGTTGAAAGACTTCATAATTATCGGCCAAGTAAACCGAAATTCACATCCAATTATCCTCAAAAACAAAATAGTTCGAACAATAAACACCCGAATAAGACTCAAACCTATCACACTGAGCCACAAAGGGAAAATTCTTGCAAATTGTGCAAATCTAACCATGCACTAAAAACCTGCCTAAAGTTCAAGGCACTCTCAGTGCATGACCGCTGGAGATTTGTTAGGGAAAACAATTATTGTGAGAATTGTTTAGCCTACTCACACTTAAAGAATGATTGTCAAAGCAGTTTCCTTTGCGTCTATTGTCAAAAGCGGCATCATTCTTTGCTTCACTTCACTCCAAAGACCCTCAATCCCAAGGGGGCCAATAAACCACAAAAACAATGGCCCAAATCAACATCTCTATACCCACTAGCCCCGAAAGACCATTCACAGGTCAAATAACTTCTCAATCGCAAGGAGCGCCCAGCACCTCTCAAGAAAATAACAACGATGAAATTTATGTTCATCACTCAAGCAGCCAAGAAAAAACTCTACTCCCTACTGCCATAGTCCCTATCTCTCATATGGGTGAAATTTATCACGTACGAGCTCTAATAGACCAAGGATCTCAGAAGACCTTCCTATCTTCTAAAATCCAAAAACTCATTGGTTTAAAAACCAAAGAATCCCATTATGTGATTTCAGGCATGGGGGGAAGAGTGGTTCAAAACTCGAACCAGGTTTGCTTCCTCACAATATGTTCAACAGACTTAGAAACTAAAATTGAAACACAGGCAATAGTATTACCGCAGCTTAATCGCTTCTTGCCCACCTTTAGGGTGGCAAAAACAGACTTACAGGAGTACGCCTCTCTCAAGCTGGCCGACCCTAATTGTCTGACTCCAGCCAAAGTAGATATGGTGATTGGCAGCGATCTTACCCCCAAGATCATATTACCCGGTATCAAACAAAACGTGGATGGAAGTCTCCTGGCACAAGACACGATCTTTGGATGGATTTTAAGTGGCCCTATCCCCGAAAGGGTAGCAACCTTCACCCCTCACCTCCACCCATTTGCACCCAACATGCAAATTTTCAAACAGCCGTTACTAGTAGACCGAAATTAATGTTAGATATTTGGGAAATGCAGGATTGATCCACTCCTCAATACCTATCCACTGATACCCATGTCATGTCTGGCACATATGTACAAGTGCTCCATATGTCCACCAGTTCCTCCAGCCATTTGCACCCAACATGCAAATTTTCAAACAGACGTTACTAGTAGACCGAAATTAATGTTAGATATTTGGGAAATGCAGGATTGATCTACTCCTCAATACCAATCCACTGATACCCATGTCATGTCTGGCACATATGTACAAGTGCTCCATATGACCACCAGTTCCTCCACCCATTTGCACCCAACATGCAAATTTTCAAACAGCCGTTACTAGTAGACCGACCGGCAGCTCAACAATAGTTCCTCAGCATAGAGCGAACTTTGGAAAAAAAAGGTGACCTGAAAAAGACATACTCCGGTGTCTTACAGGTATATCTAACCCTTGATCATATGGATCCCACAACTCCTCGTGAGATCATCTCTGACGGAAAATATTTCTCCTTTTACTTACCCCATCACGCAGTTATCAAACCGGAAAGCAAAACTACGAAAGTTCGGATAGTCTTTAACGCGTCCAGGATGTCAAATTCTGGGAATTCACTAAGTGATGTTTTCCATACGGGCCCCACTCTTTAAAATGATTTGATGTTTCTCATTCTCAAGTGGAGACTCTACAAATTTGTTTTTAATGGGGACATTGAGAAAATGTACCGCCAAATACTAGTACACAAAGAGGATCAAGATTTTCAACGGATTCTCTTCCGTAAACTTCCCGAAAATCCCATAAAAGACTTCAAGTTAAAAACTGTAACCTTCGGCGTAAATTGTGCTTTAGCCTACAATTCCAAGGAACAGTTCCCTCTCGCATCTAACATTCTCTTGCAAGAAACATATGTCGATGACATACTTTCAGGTGGACACGATATTCAATCCACGGTAGACTCAATGTGTCAAGTAAGACAAGCTCTCAAATCGGCAGGATTCCCTCTCAAAAAAATGACTGCTAATAACCCCAAAATTCTTGAGAACATTCCCCAAGAGGATCTGTTGGATTCCGATTTTCTACGATTCCAAAGCACTAGTTCCACAAAAACGCTTGGAATTCGTTGGAATGCCATGAAAGATTCGTTTTCGTACACCTTTGAGCCTCTCCCAGCCTCCAATTCTGCTACGAAGCGCCAAATCCTCTCCTCGGATGCGAAACTTTTTGACCCGGCAGGATGGCTAATGCCAATAATGATCCTGGCCAAAATTCTTCTTCAACAACTCTGGTTGGAAGGCACAGACTGGGATGAATGTGTAAAGGTAAACTCACTGCTCAAATGGAAAACCTTTACCGATAACCTAACAGCGATAAATGGGATCGAGATCCCCCGTTGGGTAAAATTCTCTCCAAAAGAACAAATCCAAATCCATGGATTTTGTGATGCGTCCGAAAAAGCGTATTGTGCGTGTGTGTACCTACGGGTGCAAGACAGCAACAACCACATCTCTTCCGATTTGCTTGTAGCGAAAGGAAAAGTTGCACCATGCAAACAGTAAGCCTCCCTCGCTTAGAGCTCTGTGGCGCCGTTCTGCTCTCAAAGTTAGTGAAGCAAGTTCGTTCACAACTGGGCTTACAGTCCCACGAACTGACACTCTGGTCAGACTCTTCTATTGTTCTTGCATGGTTGGAAAAACCACCTTGCGTGTGGAAGACCTATGTTGGAAATAGAACGTCTCAAATTCTGCTCAATGTGGGCAATGCCACATGGCGGCATGTAGCCAGTGCCGACAATCCAGCAGATCTCGGAACTCGTGGATGCAAACCGCAAGACCTTCTTTCTTGCACACTCTGGTGGAATGGCCCAGAATGGCTCCCACAGCCACCTCATACCTGGCCAAAGCAAACGACGCCAAATCCATGCCCTCCCGAACAAAACGAGGTACAAGCATTCCATGCTTCCACAAACATCGACATTCTTGATCGATTTTCGTCCTTTCCTCGAGCGATACGCGTGATTGCATATATGTTTCGCTTTCTTCGGAAATGGCGAAAGCTGCCCGTTCCAAAGACCTATCCTATCACTCATGAAGAATTCACATTTGTAAGGTTGCGACTGATCACTCTGGCTCAGTCTACTCATTTTAGTAGAGAACATGAACTCTTGTTGGCCTCAAGACCCATCAGTAAGAAGAGTTCTTTATTACCTCTGGACCCCTATCTCGACAAAACTGGCATTATGAGGGTTAATGGGCGCCTGGCATATTCCGGCTTAAGTTATAATGAACCCCACCCCATAATTCTACCTGAAAAATCCAGATTTTGTGACTTATATCTCGATTTCCTCCACATAATTCTTCTCCATGCAGAGAAACAGCTATGATTCGCATGGTACAACAGGAATTCTATGTTTCACGCCTCAAACCAAAAATTAAAGGTTTGATTTTCCGGTGTAAAACATGCACCATACACAAAAAGAAAGTCCGATCCCAAATAATGGCAGCACTACCTACAGAACGCTCTACCTACTCACTTCCCTTTTACACGACAGGAGTAGATTTTGCGGGACCGTTCTTAGTAAAATCCTCCACGCTACGGCGTGCTTCATTTTTAAAAACATATGTGTGCTTCTCCACAAAAGCCATCCATTTGGAGGTTTGTTCGGATCTCTCTACCGAAGCATTCCGCGCAGCCTTCGCCCGTTTCGTAGGCCGTCGTGGCTTACCAAATAAAATCATGTCCGACAATGGAAAAGCTTTAAAACACACTTCACCAAAGTCGCTGGAAATCAAAGGTTCACCTTTGAAGAATTTACCACATTAATAATTCGCATAGAGGCAGTTCTAAACTCTAGACCCTTATCGCCTATGACTCAAGATCCCAGTGATCTTCTTGCGCTCACTCCCGGGCACTTCCTTCGAGGGGCACCTCTGCTCGCATTGCCGGAACCCAATGCGGAGAGTTTGTCTCTGGGTAATCGGTGGCAAAAACTCAAAGTTTTGCATCACCAATTCAGCAAACGATGGAAAAATGAATATCTGAAAGAGCTTCATAAAAGGTATAAATGGAAATACTCCCAGAACAATATCTCTGAAGGAGATCTAGTGGTAGTAAAATACGATCTCCTTCCACCCAATCAATGGCGACTCGGTCGTATAATTAAGCTCTATCCTGGCCCGGATCAAAATGTCCGCGTGGCCGACGTTCGCACCCAGAACGGAACCCTCACCCGACCGATAGTAAATAATGTGTATATTATCTTTCGCATAATAGTAAACGACAACCCATATTGACTCCCCTTATTTAACCAACGTTCATATTCATACTCTATTACTCCAATGTTCACCATCACTAATAATTGTTTATTTTTCACAGGACAAAGCAGCAGCGGTCAGCTGATTTTACCCAATGCCGACTGTGCAGTCGTGTACACCCTCTGCTCTACTGCGCTGTCTTTCAAGACATGAGCACTGATCAACGCTATGAAGCAGCACGAGCCAACAAATACTGCATAAACTGTTTGGCGACTTCCCACATCACTGGGGCGTGTACCTCCAACGGTAGCTGTTATCACTGTGGTCTTGCGCACCACACGATGTTACATCGTTCTCGATTACGGGAGCCTAAAAAGCGTCATACCTCCCGAGCCAGGCGTATAACGCCAACGTACAAGACATCAAGCAGAGACAATCATCGTCACCAGCCGCAACACAACACAAGCAACGTACGCAACATAACAAGCATCGTACGCAACATAATAAGCAACGTACGCTCCACACGCGAAGTGCCAAACATCGGCGTATTCGCCACTTATTCAGCACGGCCTATGAGACGCTGCAGCAACTACAAGCCTCGCTCCAGGAGCCTACACCGATGCAGGGGGGGCGGCATGTTGAAGACATGAATTTAATTGAGTTCGACTAAGTTGCAACCCTGCATCCGGTGTACTAAAAACCCAAATAAATTTTCTTTTTATTGTTCTTCTTTTTATATATATATTTATATACGACAGCATTGTTGCACAATGCTACCGTTTTCTTGAATTCATTCTTTTTTATCTACTCAAAGCAGCAAGACTGCAATTTTACATTTTTTTTCTCCTTTGTATAAAGTCCCCTTAACTTACAAGTTATAATTTATACTTTAAATTTAAAATTTATTTAAATTAAATGCAATTGAATGCAAAAAAAAGATCTTTATTTTTAAACCCGACAAAATCCCCACAATAGCTTTCAAACTATTGTACAATTTCATGAAATCAGTAGAAAAAGATTCAAAAGTACTCATTTAAAATTTATAAAATCAAAACAAAACGTTTTCATATTTGTATATAAAGAATATATAAATTCTGTAAATATTGAATGTTATTTGCCAAAAGAAATGTAAAATATTTGTTTTATCAAACACGTCAAACTCATCCATTCATACATTTTTGTCTGCTGGATGTGTTGACAACCGTCGCTTTCACACCATCGATATTGCACCTCGTTTCTGGTTTCTACGATTTTATGTTCCGATTCCAGTAAGAGCGAATTGCGACCTCTTTACAATCTATACTCTTTAATGTGAAAAACTTAAAATTGGACCAACACATTTTTTCAGTTTTGAAAACATTTTTCTTAAAGCATTCTTTAACCCAGATAACCCCAAAGTACTATATTTAGTACACTTCAGAAATGTTTGATTTTAATTAAAGGACAATATATTCAATCAAAATCACAGCTTTCTGAAGTGTAGTACATTGGGCTTATCTGAGTTAAATGAAAAATTTCACACCAAAAATTCCTCCAGTTCAAAATCTAATAAATATATAAATTTATTACTACTTTATTGATATCAAAGTACTAAATATGCAAATTTACTTTTACGCGGTTTTTCTGCTATTGATTTCAATTGTCAAAAATTACAAACATTAACACAAAGGCAAGCAAAAACTTTTGGAAATGGAACACGAAGCTTTGAATTTGGACAGTAACCCAGCGATAAATAAAATAGAGCTAGTTATAGTAACAAATATTTCACAGACAGAAACGAAAATAACCCAACAAAACTCATTTAGTTTGATTTGCTTTTATTTTGCATACAACCCAAAAATTCGAGAATATGAAATAGGTGGATTTTTTCCGATTGGGGAGGACAGGAGGATTAAGATTTGAGCGGAGTACGAATGCTCCGATCGGAGTACCTTCGGCAACACTGGTCGCAATTCGCTCTTGTTGAAATTGGAACAAAGAAACGTAGAAACCAGCAGCGAGGTGCAATACCGATGGTGTGACAGCGAAGGTTGTCAACAATTCCAACAGACAAAATGTATGAATGGATGAAATTGACGTGCTCGATAAAAAAAATTGTTTCCATTTTTTTGGCAAATAACATTCAACATTTACAGTATTTATATATTATTTATATAGAAATAAATAAACGTTTGGTTGCGGTTTTGCATATTTCATATAAGTACTTTTGAATATTTTTCTACTGTATTTCATGAAATCAAAATGCGAAGAAATTTTTATTACTATTTTCAACATTTTACCTAAATATTCGTAAATAAGTATATTCAGATATACAATAGTCCTTGATTTGTTGCTTATATTTCGATTTATAAATTTTAACACGTTTTACACAACTTGTTTCCTTGACGGATATAGCGAAAGTGAGTTGCAGTAGGTGCCATCTTATATAATGACAGAACTATCAGAGTTACAATTTAAGGGAAATGCCAACATAAACAAGATTGCAATCTGATGGCTGTGATTCACTTCCACTTCACAATTAATTATAGTTTACAGATAAAATATTGAAATATTTTAATTGTTAAAATGTTGGAACTTTTCATATTTTATATTTCATAAACTTATAAATAAATTATTCTCCTTGTACATTTTTTTACATTCATAATAACAAATCTTCTTACTATGACATTTGGCCAATGCCTTTTTTCATTTCTGTAGAATCACAACGAGGTGCAATGTAAAAACTAATGAAAATGTTAAATTTGAAATTCTGTAATAGCCTATTTTCGTCAACTATCGGGAAAACAACAAAAACACATATCTTCTTCATATTCTTTACTTTGGTTTTCTATTACAATCAGGGAAGCCAACTCATTTTTTCTCTCTCCCCGATAACCCTCGAGAAATTCCCCGAGTTTCGATCCAATTCCCCCCATTGGTATAATTTCGTATTATAACAGCGCTACACGCACTTTTCATATAAACATTTTACAAAAACGAAATTGACCTCAGTGGGTGTTATTTTAAGGCGACCCTGAACTTTCTCGGTCTAAAACTCAACCAATTTTTATGGGACTGGTTGATTGATAGAAACGTACTTTCTGACTCCGGAATTCTTAACATAAAAGTTGGCTAAAGCTTTTGGACATGGGATTTCTTTTGACTCAAATAAAAAATGACAAAAACTTTGCTTTGAGGAAAATGGGTTCAATAGGTTTGTCAGTTTTTAACATATAAAATATACTTCATCTTCATTATGATGGCTGACCGTAATTTATAAGTTTACAGATTAGTCAGCAATGATTAAGAGTTATTAATCAGGAGGTGCTGGTTAAAATGTTGGAACTTTTCATATTTTATATTTCATAAACTTATAAATAAATTATTCTCCTGGTAATTTTTTTTACATTGGTAATAACAAAACTTCCTCTTACTACGATATTTGGTAAATTCCTTCTTTTCATTTCTGTTACAAAATGTGGAACTACAACGAGGTGCAATGTAATAACTAATGAAAATGTTAAATTTGAAATTCTGTAATGGCTTATTTTCGTCAACTATCGGAAAAACAACAAAAACACACAGCTCTTCTTTTTATTCTTTGCTTTGGTTTTCTGTTACAATCAGATTTTAACATAAGATGTAGTGTTAAAATTCTTTTGTACATGTTAAATAATCGAAAAATCCCCTAAAGCAAAGGTACAGAGAGCACGTGAATATATCTTTAACTAAACAAATTTTACAGTTAAAAAAAGAAAGCATTAAAATTACACTTTTCAAATCTTTTAATTCGCGTTGTCGCGAAGTGGAGCATGAGAAAAATTTATGACGTAAGATTTTCTTCTTTGGAACCCTCAAGAAGATTCTCTCAAAGTTTAAGCAGGGTCTAAGATAGAGCAGCAACGAAATTTTTGTTTTTCAGACGATTTCATATGGAATGACTCATGAGTTTTCACTCACACTCACGCGTGATCGGTATTCATCTATCGACCACTCAGTCGATAGATGAATACCGCAGCTACAGGTTGCGTAGCTTCAGTACTCTGTGTGCTGTTTCGTTTTGATTCTATCGTCAGTTGAAGGTCAGATTTCGAGTAATTAACGAAAAAAAATTATTTGGGTGATATTAAAATTATTTGTGATATTTTTAATTATTAAATTTAAAAAAAAAATATTTATAATGGCTTGTTTGAGCTGAAAAAGTATTAGGAAGTAGAAAATTGATTTTCCATTTATGCAATTTGAATACATAATAATTTTTAACTTTTTCATTTATCGAGACTACAAGATTTTTGATGAACCACCTATTTTTTGAAAAAAATTGGCCTGCTGGAGGGCTAATATTAAGTATTAGTATTATATGGTAGTATACTTAATATACAAATATTCAGATCTTGGAGGAGAAAAATTTCTCTAGCTCCCAATGGGCAGTGTATGCCCACCCATATTGAGGTATAGAATTATAGCTAAATGTCCAGGCTATCTAACTAAAAAATGTTTTTTTAAGACTTTTGAAGCTAAGGATTTACACTCCAAAAAGTGGGGCATATTTGGAACTCTTTTAAAAAAAAATTTGTATAAAAAAACTAAGCAAAAAAAAAATTATTTTAACTGCATTTAATATATTTCATATATTTTTTAAAATGTATAAAGTGAAATGTTAAGGTTGCTCGAGCTATTTCGTCTATCCCTCTGTCCTTTCTGCTTTATTCCCTACACTTTTGAGCAACTAGTCACCGTCTAAATGCAGACTACGGTAACGGTATTCCAGACAACAAATAACGTTAACGTTTGCCTATCGTTAAAGTTTCGAAAATTCTAACAAAACTTTTCTTTAAAAAATTTATATTTTTATAATCCCACTAGTTTTTGCAGAAACTGGCCTAGCCCAAACCAAATCCCGGTCGTACTCTACAAACTAGTATAAGGCTTTTTATAAGATATATGTTTTCGAACAAATAGTACTTACGGAAAATGGAAAAAACTTTATTTTTTTGGCTATCGTTCAGCTTTTTGACATCAGCTAAGGAAAGTAGAATTCTGTTACTACTCCTGACGCAACACAACATTTCCTCAAATTGTGCGTTAGAGAAATCTTGATACATATTCAATTGTTCATCCCAAAAGAAGAGCAGCTTTCTTTCGAAGAGGCTGTTTTCCAAATCACTGAACATCTATACACAACAACATTATCAATCTTATTTCATCTTTTCAAATAGTGCAATACTTACGTCAATAACTATTTTTTTTAATGAATTTCCCCAATATTCTGTTCCTTGTTTGGAGGCCCGCCATAAAAATAATGTTTTTATATAATAGCTTTTCAAATTCATCATATTTGGGTGTGAATCGCGAAATTTTTTCATAATGCGTAAAGCATTTTTTAAATTTCTTTTATCCTTAATTTCATTGTTTTCTTGAATATAATATGACGAGCGAAATGACACGCTGTCGGGGTTTGTCGGTTTCATTGGCTTTGGAATGGCTTCCCATGGTGATCCGCGTACTTTTTGGGGAACAAAACTTTCAGAAGAATGTAGTAGTATTCCAGGAACAAAGTCCACAGAATATTCAAGTGTTTCTTTTACAAATATTGTATGAGCAGGACCCATTCTTCTGTATTTTAATTTCCATGTTTTTTCATTGTTTAAGGAGTTTATAACTTTCTGAAAACAGCGTTGTAACCAACTTTGTAATTTATCTACCATGAGTAAGTTATTGGCGTTAACACATTTCTTTAATTGGTTGGTTGTTATGTGCTGTTTCTCATTTTCAATTTTTTTAAAAACGTTTGTCAGATCGATGGTGACGTTTCCAGGTATTTGGTCATCCTTCCTTATTATTAACTTTTTACTTTCTGGCAGCTCTAAGTGGAATACCATATCAAATTCATTTGGTAGTTTTACTTTTAAATTATCTCCATAGCTACCTGCAATTATTAAATTTTAAAGTTAAATGTTATATGTTTATGTTTTCAATTTAAGAAAAAGTGAAAATGATGAAATGTAAAAGCTGATATTTGGTATTGGTTTTTATAGTATAATACTCAAGTGTAATAAATTAAAACTTAAAATTCAATTATTACTAGTAATTTTACAACACTTTTGTAATAGAGAAACATTCGTAGTTCATTATACCTAAAATTTTAGCATGGAAATTGTCAATATATCCTCTATCGAATACATTTTATTTGAAAAAAAGTTAAAAAATTTAACTTTTCGTAAATTTATTAACTTAACACTTTCACGAGTAAGCGGTATATATGTCCCAAATGGATTTCGCAATGTTTTGAGTTTGACCGCCCTTTGTTTTCATTTGTGTATGGTGTTTTCATTACACTGTACGACAGTCGACTGGGGAATTGATGAAACCAAGTTTTTCTGAAAGCTTGGGTTGGAAATATAAAAGTAATTTCTCAGTTTTCCCAGGTTGGCGATTTTAAGCGGTTTTTTTAATTTTGAAGTTTCTGATCGCGGAGGAGTATTTTAACAAATTAAAATTCATTTAAATGCAAATTTTTTTACCATAAAAAGGTCTCTTTGGGGGTTTTCGGGTACGAGGAATCTGAAACTGCAGTTTATTTTTACCAATAACGGCCGTTAGGGTGCGCTTTGGTGCAAAAAACATGAAAATTCCATATTTTTACGGGTAAGAAGGTCAGAAAATCAGATTTAATATGTGATAAGCTGTAATAAAAGCCACTCTTGACGTACATAAGCAGTAGCGTATCCAGGAGGAGGACTATAGGGGCTTAAGCCCCTCCCCCCCCCCCCCCCCCCCCAGAACTCGACAATCTTATAGTAAACAGTCATTTTTAAGAAATCAAAAATATTTAGATTTTTCCAAAAAGAAGCCATCAGCAGTGAAAAGTATATACTTTCACTAAACGCAAAACTTTAAGACTTAAAATATTATTTTATATTATATTTTATTTTAATAATAATAATTGAATATAAATATTAAAATGAGGTCGGGTATTTGAATCAATTCTGATTAGCTGGGCGTGCCAATAGGATGCACGTAACAGTGCAACTGGTTATTAAATACATTCAGACTACATTGAATCTATAATTTCAACGCCAGCTTATAAATGTCTTACTTTTAGAAAGCTTGATAATGGTCTAGTTTTGGGATTGAATTTTGTACAGAATTTTAGTCTGATATTGACTTAACTTTTCCGATTTTGCGTTTTTGATCTGATTTGATTGTAAGTCAGAATTTTGTTTTATTTTAGTTTGAATTTTAATCTGAATTTGGTTTGAGTTTTAATCCATATTTGGTCTAAATTTTGATTTGCTTTGTAGACCAGCGACATTAATAGTGATATCAATGCTAAGAGTGATATGAGTATATATTTTAAAAATTCGTTTAAAATACTATCCAAATCAATTGTTATCTCAATTTAATTTTTTTTTTGGGTTTTTGTATCGACCAAAAATGACCCAAAAAAATAGAGAAGTATCAAATTGTTTCATCAAAATTTTTTCTCAAAAGAAATTAAAATTTCTTTCAAATTATTTTCTCAAAATAGACCGTTTAACAATATAAATCCATCAGAAAATTCATAATCAAGATTTTGATCTGAATTTCGTCTCATTTTGATGTAGATTTTTGATCTGAATTTGGTTCTTTTCTTGGTTTGAACTTCGATCTGAGATTTCCGGCTAAATTTCTATCGGATTTTAGTTTGAATTTTGGTCCCAGTTTTGTTCCAGTTATCTTTTAATTTATAACCTGTATTTGATAAAATTTTTGCACCAGTTTTTGGTCTAGGTCTGGGTTTTAGTCGATAGTGAGTCTGATATTTATCTTTTAATTTATTTAAAATCAGAGGAAATAATTTTTGCATTAAAACATAATAACTCTGAGAGGTTGAGGTTGTAGCTAAATAATTTTTTTTTTTATTAGGTAAGTGTAGAGTCAGTGGCGGATACAGGAAACATTTTTGGGGGGGAAATAAAAATTCTCCTTATGAACCAAAACGCAGGCTGGAGCGTTTTTTTCTCGTTCGTGTAACGTTTTTTTTTTTTGGTTATTCATAAACTTTATTTCGATGACTAACAATTTCAAAGGTATGGCCATGTGAAAACTTGCTGGTACGGGGTACGGGGAAACCCTGTTCTTGTAGCAAAGCATTTCACAATTTCTATGATCTATTTCCAAGGTAAAGGAACGTGGAAAATATAACAATAGGATACATTTATTCAGTTGTCGGTTTAGGATTGGTTTATAATGAGTCTCAAGAATTAGTAGAATTTTAAGAATTTAAGGTCGCTGATTCCCACCCTGTATTCAAATTTTCTTTTTCCTATCTGGGATTTTCTTTATCGACCTGAAACCTATAATTTGGTTTTTTTTTTTTTTTTGTGGATTCAATTCTCTACCTAAGAATAGATCCCGTTGAACTGGTACTTGAGTCAAGTATATAAGAACTAAATCACCGAAATGATCCATTTTATTAGAGCACATTTGGACATTTTTTTAGAATTTAACCCCATCTGGGAATCGGACCTGAGGCAGATGGAACTTCAGTCAAGCACTCATCCACGAAGTAACCATTGTTGAACGCCGAACTATTTCTGAACTAGATTAGCAGCTTCTGTAGGAGATTAATTTGACGTTAAAATGCCAGTATCGTCAGAATAAGTAGCTATAGTAACACCATCAATTTCAGGCAAGTCGCAGGTTAAAATCGAATAAAGAGCAGGACCCAGAACACTGCCCTATGGTACTCCCTCTTTTACTTGACATTTGGCTGATGTTTCATTATTTACTTTAACATAGAATGATAGGACTTTAAGACCAAACTTGATGCCAAACTTTTTCGAACGGTTCTGGAATGTCCAAAAATATGGCAGAGCAATATTTTTTGCGTTCCAGAAAGTCAGTGACAATATTGATGATATTGCTCAGGAGTACCGTGCTTATGACGATTGGTGATTCGGAACTATATTCTTATTTTCTTGTATTATTAGCAATCCATAACTTCAAATATTTTCGAGAATATTGCCAGCAAACTTATAGGTCTATATAAGGGCACTGAGTTTTCAAGTTTATTTGGTTTAGGTATCATTATTATTTCAGCACATTTCCATAGAGAAGGACTAAAAACAACAATAACTAATTATGTTCAAGTGTTTGAAAATCTTTTGGGAGAGGTAATTTCCCCCTACTCGCTTCCCCCCTTGTATCCGCCCCTGGTAGAGTAGGATACTTCCTTATGTTTTGTTCCCAAACATGATGCGAATTTTGTGTCAGGTTTGCTATAATTGCGTTGAAATATTGAATCAACTCCATAGATATGCCGCTCGAAACCGACGTCGTTATTAATTTGTCATGGATATATGTAGTTTTCACTTTTTAGTTTTACATAAAAATGCCCGAACCATGTTATTGATGCCACAATTTTCTGTACATTTAGGCCAGAAAAATTTCAATTTGATTTAGCTTAAAGCCCAGTTTGAACGTAGGCGTCTCCGTTTAGCTTCATATCTAGTAATATGATAATTCTTCTTAAAGTGCTGCTCGCTTTTCGTTGTCATATAGCATACGCCATGCCATTTTGTAGCATACGCCAGGTTTTCTACGTACCAGACATATTTAAGCGAGAGTAGTTTTCTACGCTTTCAAAGTTCAGTAAACAATGCAAAATTGATAGACGAGCACGATTCATGGTCGAAGAGCTGTGTTGGTGTTCCAATAACGGTATTTTAAAAACTTTTCTCAACCACTCTTCTTCCCACTCATAGAACTTTCATCTAGATCGTTTAGCATGGAAACAAAAATTTGTAGTTCATCCTAAAATGATTTCTTTGAAATTATAGTTTTTAAAAAAAATCTAATACGATTTTCGACTCCGTCCCTTATATTTCAACTTTCTAAAAGTTTAGCTCCCAAACCCGACCCGGGGACGGTCTCGATAGTCTAGTGAGTAATGCACTAGACTTTCATTTCCCGCCTTCGTCTGGTGGCTAATTTTCATAACTTTCTTATATTCACTATCAATGTGAAGTGTATGAGAATTATAAGATAGGGTAACAAGTACACATTTTGTTTGGTAATGGCAAAACCACCAAGCCGATAAAAAACTGCCACACCGCCTTTCGGAATCAGCTTTAAACTGTAGGTCCAACTATGTGGTATCACAATGGGCCGTTCAGGCCTAAGTGTGTCTCTCGACAGCCACTCCAACCTAACTAAACCTAAACCCTTATCTTGTTATAATCAATAAAAAAAACAATCTGTGCAAAATTTGAGCTCAATTGGACAACTGTAAGGCGGCCCTCATTAACCATGAAGTTGTGCATTGCCGCCCGGAAAGTCATTTTTTCAGATAAATCAATTTTTGTTCTTGAATTTCTTGAACAACACTTTTCCATGAAGAAATAACACCGAGATGATTAGCCAGAGTTGTTAGAGTTGTTTCGACGAATCCCACGCCCACCTCCCGCCCAGCCGACCGAGGGGCGCTCCCAACTGCGAATAGATTACCGTAGTAGAGTGACCCGAATCACACAACAGAAACGCGTACGATAGCAAAAACGCGAGGGGAGAGAGCTCCACAAAGCACAAAATGGCTGGATAGTGGAGAGAATTAATTGTTAATTTCAGAAAGAATTTTATGTTTAATCGAAATTAGCGAATCAGAAAAATTTATTAAGTGATAAACTTTATTAAAATCAATGCAGGCATTATTAAAAGGTACAAATTTTAAGTAATAACAATTATAAGTTTTCAAACGTAATAAAGTATAGTTCCTTGTAGAGTGCGTAGGTATATTGATATATATCCTGCTTAAAAGATAAGTGCTATTTATATTGCCCTGAAAAAGTTTAAGTATAAATGTTGAATTTAACATAATTCTACGCGGTTTTAAAGACGGTAATGCAATTAGTTTCATACGATTTTCATACGATGGAAGGTTTAAATTCGGGTTCCAAGGTAAACCACGAAAGCAGAAAAGTATAAATTGTTTTTGGACCGATTCTAAGGCATCTTCATGGCACTTATAATATGGACACCAAATTATTGAGGCATACTCTAATATTGGTCGTACTAACGAAACAAATAATAGTTTGTAACATAAGGGTCATCAAATTCTTTCGCCCATCGTTTAATGAAAACGAGTACACTAGATGCCTTATTAATAATTTTGTTAATGTGTGTAATAAAACAAAGCTTGGGGTCCATAGTAACACCAAGATCCACAAATGCTGAAACAATTTCAAGTTTATAATTATCAATATTATAGTTAAATAATAAAGGAGGCTTATGCGAAAAGAACATTTGCTTACATTTATTTAAATTCAGCTTAATTAAGTTTAAGCTACACCAACTATACAGTTGATTTAAGTCATTTTGAAGTAACTTAGTGTCATCAATATTCGTCAAAGCATAAAACAATTTAACATCATCAGCGAACATTAAAATTGTACAGTACTGAAAAATATTAGGTAAATCGTTAATGAAGAGTAAGAAAAGAATGGGACCAAGGTGGCTCCCCTGAGGGACGCCCGAAGTAACAGGAAAACTATTAGATTTACAACCTTTGAAAAAAACACTCTGTGCTCGATTTGCAAGGTAAGAAGAAATCCATTTAAGTAACCGTGGCGGGAAACCAATATTACGTAATTTAAGCAAAAGCTAATTATGATTTACTACGTCAAAAGCCTTACTAAAGTCGGTGTATACAACATCAGTTTGTAATCCATTGGCAAAGCCTTCAATCACTCTTGAAGTGAATTCAACAAGGTTAGTTGTTGTCGATTTGCCGGGTAAAAACCCATGTTGAAAAAAGACATCCTCGACGGAAATCCGGAATCTTTGCGTTTAATGTTCACAAACTCCCAAAAGGATTGAGGGTCCTGTTTCAGCGAATATTTAACTTTATTTAAATATCCATTATAACAAGCTTTACACTCCAATTGATACCTGTAGCGGAGATTAGCGGAAAGGACGATATAAAGAGCACCCACTGTAATTGTAGTAGATTAAATAATAAGGATCTGTTACAGTTTAAAAAGCACTGAAAATAGCTGAGAGCAAAGAAAATAGCTAAAGCGGTAAATATCAATATAAAAGAGAAACGAATTTTGAGTAAAATAACAAAATTCGGTTCTCAATTAAAAAGTGAAGTAAAAACATATATATGTATGAAACACAAAATATGCACATATACAAAATAAAAATTATAAATAATGCCCAAATACAATAATTGAAGAAACAAAAATTATAGCACTTAGCTGTATAGATGTAGAATCAAATACAGACACTTTTTAAATAAATCACGTTACGCAAAACACACGGTAAAACTAAGTAAAACAAAGCAAAGTAAAGAGCTCAAAAAAGACACGTCCGATGTATTCGAAAGTTAACAGTGTCAGTTATCTCTTAAGGGGAAGAACTCTTAAAAAGAATTTGTATATTTCTTGCTCGGGTGTACGTTCGAGCCTGGTATCTGTCACCATATGTAATTAAAGCACCTAATCATTGCTTTTTGTTCATGCGTCAATTGATAAGTTATCAGGTTATTGCTCGAGAAATCAGAACGGTGCTGCGGACAAATTTGTCACACACCTCGAGTACTTTGCCTTCAAACTGTGGCTCTATCATTATTTGATGAAAATGTTCCAACAGCGGTTAAGACAAATAAAGCTTAAATTATATTAGAAGCAGGCTACAAAAAAATCATTTAACTTCGTTTATAAACATCGAATTTTCGTCTTTTGTAACTCCTGGTACAAAGATTTTCTTCGCAGAAATTTTCTATCAGGACCGATTTCTTCAACAAATAACTTTCAACATGGAAAGATGATCCAGGTCACAAAAATGAAATTGAAAAACTTGAGAAGAAAGTTGTTGTCGATGACGTTGCAAAAAAAATGTGAAACTCATGCAGGAATACAATAACATTTTCACAAAAAATTAAGCTGAGAAACAATTTGTTTTACAAATCGTCCCCGAAGACCGAAAAAAATACCCAACTGCTACTAAATTCTGTTTTATAGTGCGAACTAGTGTTTATTTGATATCCATATAGAATCGATACTTTTGCTCATTACTTGTATCGAATAAAAGTATCGATGCCATCGAAAATATCGGAAAAATTTATCGAGTATGTACTTGTATCAAATACTCGTTGAAAGAGAAAAAAAAATACTCTACTCAACACGAAATTGGTGTCAGGTACTTCATACTTATTTCTCTGATCAAGATGGCGTATTCAGTTTTCACCTTTACGTCATGTTTTTGAGATATTTCCACTAGAAATGAAGTATGTATGAGCTGCCTGACGTAAAAGAAAAGGTCCAATTTGTTGAGTAGTGTTAATTTATATGATGTTTATTATGTTTAGATACAAACCAACTGATTATAGCTTGCTACAAATATTTTATTTTAATGAAAAGATTCCTATATACATTATATGCCGCCCACGCGGCAATATTTTCTAAAACTTTAATACTGTACTGCAATTTTTGGCGACATTTGTCAAAGATGAACTTGATTCTACTCGACATGGGTTCACTAAAATTTACTAGTTCAAATAAAGCTCGATTTGAATAATTTTTGTATTTTAAATAAATTAAATTGAAATACCTACAATACTACGTACTTTAATTTTAGAAAAATTGCCGCTATCTTCAAAATCCTAACGGGTGAATTTGAAAATTTATAAAAAAAATTGCCAAATGGCAACTTTAGGCGCTTCGGGTGGCTTTCTGTTCAGTTGTATCGAAAAACTAGGTACGGCATACGCTTAAGTGGCCTATTTTACATAGGCTTAGATACCTGAAATTTTTTTATGTGCATGTGGACCTTTTTCCATACAAAATCCCAAACCTATTGTAAAACATCCTTTAAAATCACGGTTTTCCAGTTTTCGCAAATTTAAATTTTTTTTTAATTATAATTGGTTTTTAGCACCCTATTTTCATATTCTTCTGTCACAATGAAGATTTGATATAATTTAGCAAAATTTATGGAGCAAATAAGCCATCTAATGTACATGCATAGAAGTATCAAAATAAAAAGTGAAGTAAAGAAAATAGTAAATCTGCTCACAGAAAATGGCCTGGCAGTGGGGCTTGGGAACGTGGAGAACCCAGGACTAGACGAGACTTGGCGCAAGTTTTTTCTACTTCGTGTATACTCCTAGTATGTGATTCAGGTGGGGCGCCAAGTGAGGGCTATTTAGAATCCAACGCAGAAGTGAAAAATGTATTGGAAAGTGAAGCAAGGGAAAAGCTAGCAGTGCAAAATTCTAAAATTTGGCTCATTCGCTCATGGGGTCACTAGCAATCACTACGTGAAAAATTATAACGATCGGACTATTACCACGCCTACTTCCCATACAAATGAAACCGCGAAAAGGTTATAACTTGGTATATATTATAGATATGATCATGAAATTTAGTGTACCTATAAACATTATTATTGCCATATATCACTGCAAAAATTGGATAGATCGGATTATTACCACGCCCACCTCCCATATGTGCGAAATTTTTAAAATCCTATAACTTGGAGCCCAGATATAATGATGAAATTACATATGCTGGTAAATAATAGTAATGGTAAAAAATAGCGTAAAGTTTTTTCTTTAATATGAGACCAAAAATAAAGGTCTAGCTTTAGTATTGGCTAAGTTATTACACTTTATGTGCAACACATTATCAATAATATTAAAACTTTTGGCAGGATATTGCAACTTTCGCCGATCCTTCGGCTAATTAGAATATCTTGTGTGTGGATTATGATGAGAGATATAAGGAGAGTAAACCCATATACTTTTGAATTCAAACCGAGATAGCCGATTTTCGAATTTCGGCCAGCTAGATTTTTCATAGGCCCCATAGTACAGTGTGGGCTGACAAATTCAACATTTCCACCAAATTTAAATTCAATATTTTCCATCTTAATGTTACGTTTGCATATCCATTTAAGCCACAAAATTGAAATGTTTCCAGCTTATATTTACGAATTGAAATGTTTTCCAACTTAAATTTACATTTTTTTTTTTTTTTGTTAATTTTAAATTATAATTTAATATAACTATCATATAACTATTTACGACTGATATATATGTGAATTTGTAAAACTATTTTTTTATTTGAACTTTACTTAACATGTAAATTAATAAATAAAAATTAGTTTGTTATCGCAATTCTGTATTTTAAAATTTGTTTGATATCGATGGCAACGCTATATCTTCCTATGAGAGCAATTGGATTACAATCCGTTTCGTTCATGTTTGAGATAAAGTTGAGAATTTGACATTTCTCAATTTGAGAATTAAAGAAAATCCCATATTAAAAATGACCCTTTTCAGTGCTGTCGCTTCAAAATAAGTTTTTCACTTCACTTTCAAGCCCGATACTTCGTCACTTCCTCTTTCATAAAAACACTTCGGTTTTCCAGTTTCAATGAAAAGCTAAAATCGATAACAAAAAAAAATATAAATATGTTCATCTCTAGCACTATTTCGTTGAATTAATTTTTTGCATTTCCCCTTAATTTGAAAGGGCATCGTTGACTGCAGCCAGATCGGAGTGTTTCAATTAATATTCCCTATAAAAGTAAGACTCCATCTAGCACACATCCTATATTACATTTTTAGACCTTTTGTGTTTATTTAAATACCTATTTCGCAACATGAACTGTCATTTAATTGATTAGCGCTACCACCGAAAAGGTTTTTTTTTTCGCAAACTAAACACATAAAACCAGATAAATTCTGATAATATGTCGTTTTCTCATTACACTTCAAAAAGCACTTCACTTTTTTTAAAAATCACTTCGAAACACTTTAATTTTTTAAAAAGTTCACTTCACAAATAAATTTCAAACCCTTTTAATTTGAGAACGCTATCATCGCACATTGGAGTATTTGACCAATTTAGACGGCCTAAATTATTTTGTCAAGGAAATAGTTTCTAATCGTGTCTGTTTGCTGATTTTTACTATCCTTAACTCTGTACTGCTATTGGGGCATATACGGCCACCTGACCTTTTACTCTCCTGGGGATTTTCAAAAAATTTCCAAGAAAACTAGAATATATTAAGCTTCTAAAATACAATGACGTATTGGGGTCTTACAGTCTGAGATTCATAAAAATACATCTTAAAGTTAAAATACGTTCTCTTTTTTAAAAGTTTTGAAAATTTGTTTTCCCTAATATATTTTGATGATATTTTCGGAAATGTTTGTTTCTAGCTTCAGCTGCTTCTTCTGACAACTGTTCTATAGGCAGCAGAGCATTCTCAATAGAAATCACATCAGGTATTAATATTTTATGCATGGTTGGTGTTATCGGAAACCATGAATATAAGCCAACGTTTCTGTGCTTGCTTTGAATTTTTTTTTACTTTTCGCAAAAAAAAAAATGTTTCTTTATTGTAGAAAAATTTGTAATCTTTACGTTAAACCCAAAATCAATGCCGGAAATCAAACGCGGAAAAATATATAAATTTTTTTTTGTTTTTTAATATGCTTTTTTGACCCACGACTTTTACGTGTAAACGAATGTTTGAAAAGTAAACATACTGACCTGCTTAATTAGGATTCATGGCTTGCCTTTTACACGATTCCCAATAAAAAAAAAAGCATTCAACAAGAGAATATTGGCACAAAATTTAAAAAGTTATTATTTTACTGACAAATAGCATCAAGTTTTAATAGATTTTACTGGTTATTGGCTTGTGCGAGGAGTGTAAAATATATTATTCATCCAATATTTCTATTTGTATAGCAAAAAATTTTTTCTACCCTGTGTGAAGTTTTTAAAACCGCCTAGATCTTCGAAATACTTCTCTGTGCAACAGTTAGTTTAAGTGCATTTGAGAATTAACCTTTGAGAAAAGGATTAGTTATCAAATGCACCTCAAGTTGAGATTAAACAAAAATGTTTGTTGGGGTCGTTTCAAACAACTTTATCTTCAAATTAAAGATATATAATTTTAAAAATGTTATAAAAATTCCCGTTACTTTATTATATATAGTCAAAAATATGTGATAAAATATTTTTCATCTTAAAAATAGTTATGCTGTTTTTAATTTTTACCACAGAAATATTGCAAGAGCAGCTGTTATGAAAACAAAATGCAAAATGTCAAAAAAATATATCATATTTTCCGTGTTTTTTACAACCATGTGCTTGAGGGTTGAAATTCTTGTGAAATTCACAATTGATTCTATATCACAAATCACATACAAAAGATTGCGCAGAAAGCTGTTCAATTTTTTTGAGTTGTACGCATGTACGTCACAGTTGACCTGCTGCAAAACAGCTAATCAAAAATACTTGTATTTTATTTGCAAACAGTGAAATTTCTTTAATACAACTGGAATATTATAATAAAAAATAGTAATAATAAAAGTAAATTGAAGAAGATAAAAAGAGGCAAAATCATTAAATGTGAAGTGATTAACGTTGACACAGTGTAAGCAGTGCCAGATATTGAGGATTATGGGTATAATTAATTGTAATATTTTTCTCCATACAAATGAGCCAGCAGCGCAAAGCTATTTGTTAGTCTCCCGAAGAAAGCATTGGACTTGGGATTGAATGCATATATATTTGGTTGTGTGCTACATATTTGGCTATGTGACATGGATGGTTAAGCTCTCAGATGTGTTAAGTGAAATTTGGATGAAATTGTGGTACTGCTTTCACATGCCTTCAATATGATACCTAACTAGCGCGCAGTTTCTTAAGTGACTAGCCAATTAACCGCAGTTAACACTGCACATCCCATTTTTACAATTTGTTTTCACAACGAAAACCACAAAGCAAAAAGGCGCGGGTCAACTTTGACGTGTGTTAAACATATGTTGTTATAACTGAAATGCGCAAAGCGTAATCTTTTTATTAGTTATTTGTGATTTTATAGATATTATTCTTGTAAATAAAAATACGTTTCGTTATGGGCGATTATATTTTTCATGTTGTTTCAGAAATTTTGCGAATTTACTTTTAAAATTTTATTCAGAAGGTTTCCACACAATTTCCTGGATGTTTCCAAAGAAATTTCTCTAAGAAGAAACAAGAAAGTGGCTAAGATAGGGAAGACTATACCGTTTTTGAATGGAGTTAATAGTTGCGTATACTATGTTTCAACTTCAAGACGTTTGAGGGTCACCTAGAAGTTGTCCGATGGAGCTGAAGTTTTGCAAAGCCCGGTTTTTTCTTGAATGGAACCAGATTAGTGTAAGGGAGTAGCAACATTTATACTTTTGAAAAAGTAGGCTAGGCTTGCCATAATTTTTTTCGGTCCAACACTGACACTGGTCAAAATTTCAAACTATCTTTTAAAAACCAAATACATACATTATACATTATTAGAATTTTATAATATTTTAGAAATTCAGCAAAATTTGTATGAAAAGTAAAATTATGGGCGAAAATTCTAATTGACATCCATCGAGAACAATAAACATTATCCGATTTAAAATTTTTTTTTTGCATTATGTTTGTATTTGTAAGGAGCCATAACGGAGCTGTGAAATTTGAAAAAATTGTTGGCTGAAAAATTTAAAAAATTCTGAATTTATGGTCAAAATTTCGGGACTTCCAAGATCCTTTTGAAATCTAAAAATATTATCTGATTTCAAAATTGTTGTTTCCAATTCTTTTCATCTGAATAAAAGAAACTTAACGCTGTTACTTTTTGATTTAACGCCACTTTTGGCTATTTATCGTGTATCAAAAAGGTATGTATGTATGTTTGTATTGTATAACGAAACGAACCAAATTAATATTTCATTAACGTAAAAAAATAATCGGTTTTGAAAAATTACGATACAAATCTGATTGCATTTACTAAATAGGGCCACTTCGATAAATCATCAAACATCGAAACTTTTTGGTGTGTCCACTATACAAACTGTGACAGAACACAGCTAATTTTTAATTGGGTCATGTACAGGATGATACGCAATATAGTTGATAAATAGAAGTGGACGAAAAACGTAAAAGTAAAAAGAGGTGCATAAAAAGGGGAGACTTCATCAATATTTCTTAAATGCCTGACAAGATATCTAATGTCTGACTGTTAGGCCTAATTCCTGACGTATGGCAAGCCTACCTAAAACTAAGTGCCACCCTAGTGTATATAAATCATTATCGGAAGCAGAACCAGACTTTTTTTTTCTATATTACAGAGTTCTGCAATCTATTTTTATTTAAAGTATTTTCCAATGAATAAATTCCATGACAATGATGAATATTAAGTACAGCTGGTCTCAAATTATTGCATGTAACTTACATATATGGGAATTGTTACTACTTATTTATTTATGACATAGCGTCTGCCCGATGTCAACAAAAATGTGAAAGGGTCTTAAACATTTAATATTATAGAACACAAAACAAAAGAATTAATTTATTGAGAACCTAATTTAGAAAAATGGTATTTTAAAAGATAAGATGAAATTAAAATACTGATTGTTGTCACGAAGACGCCACGTATGAGACTGACTTCCTTTTCTGTATCGCCTTACATATGTATGCAATTTTAAGATAGTACCAATAATGCACTCCCAGTTATTATTATTTTTAAATCTCACAAGTATGAAAAGTACACGTGGCAAAATTCCAACCGTGATAATTCTTATCACGAAACAAAACCTACAATCAACATTCTCATATCTAATTTGGCTGAAACTTGGATATGTTTTTATATTCTGTGAGAAAAGGTTACTTGATTATTTTAAATTTTTTTTGTGAATTTTAGAAAAATCTGATGGTTTGTAATTTTTGATAGTTTCAAATTCTTATAAATTTTTTAAAAATAGATCAATATAGATCGTCAAATTAAATTCGGAGTTTCTGCAAATGCAAATCAGCTATTCATAAACACGAAACCTTAAACTCGAGTTTATGTAGCAATATTTATTTATTTATTTATTTATTTCATTGAGTCAATGGAAATTATAAAAAATTCCTTACAGACTAAAACAATAGTAACTTAAAATTAATTAAAAATAAAAATAGATTTAAGACAAGCTTAAGGATAGAATTCATTGAGTAGGTTTTTAAATGAAACTTTAGTAACCGAGAAATCTAAAACCAAGGAATTAGAAATAGAATTAAACTCAGTTAAGGCTCTAGAAATAGGAGCAAAAGAGGCATAATTTGATCGTCGCAACCCAACATAAAATAAAGCTGAATGACGCAAATCTCTAGTTGGAATATTAAAATTGATTAGTTCTAGAAGAGCAGGACAATCAACAAAACCAACAATGATGTCATAAACAAACATGAGAGACAAGATAGTTCTTCTGTTGTTCAAGGACTTTAGATCGATGAGCATGCAACGAGCATTGTAAGAGGGAATGGGCTCGGCAAAATGAAGACAACGCAATGCAAATCGAATAAAGACTTTTTGAATCCGCTCAAGTCTATTAATATGACAGAGATAATGAGGCCTCCATATAAATGCTGCATATTCTAACCGAGATCTTACTAAGGAAGTAAACAGTATTTTGAGCGTAAAAGGATCAGAAAACTCTGAACTATTGCGACGGATAAAAGCTAACATAGAATAGGCTTTAGGAATGATACAATTTAAATGTGGAACAAAAGAAAACTTCACATCGAAAACAACCCCAAGATCTTTTATTTCACTCAATGATTTTAAGGTAGAATTGGCAATGTGATAAGATGTAGGGATAGTATTATGAACTTTGGCAAAAGTCATATGGGAACATTTGTTGATATTTAGCGATAACCGAAATTTGCAGCACCAAATAAGAAACAAATCTAAATCAGACTGTAGAATTTGAGAATCCGAGATATTTTTAATTACAGAATATATTTTTAAGTCGTCGGCATATAATAGGTATCTAGCAGTTGGAAAGCAGCATGAAATATCGTTAATAAATAAGAGAAAAAGTAAAGGACCTAGAATGCTACCTTGCGGAACACCCGAGGTAGCAATAAAAGGAGCTGATTCAACATTATCAATAACCACAACGGATTGTCTATTGATTAAATAGGACCTTATCCACTCCAAAAAAACCGAGTGTATACCCAAATTAGCTAATTTAAAGATCATAATATTATGAGACACCTTATCAAAGGCTTTTGAGAAATCAGTGTAAATTGTATCAATTTGATATCCATTTTGAAATGCTGAGATACAATCTTCAGCGAAGACGGCTAAGTTGGAAGTAGTAGAGCGACCCGGAACAAACCCATGCTGATTACAACAAATTACGTTCTTGACGGCGAAGTAAAGCTTGTCTTTTACGATACTTTCAAAAAGTTTTGACACAGTGGATAGCTTCGAAATAGGTCTGTAGTTCGAGACATTACTCTTGTTTCCACTTTTAAAGATTGGAGTGATGGCTGCAAATTTCCAATCATCAATAAAGACACCAGAGGATAGTGATTTATTGAAAATAAGTTTTAAAGGTAGAGCAATAGACGAACAGCAGTTTTTTATGATTGACCCAGAAAGACCATCTAAATCAGTCTGTATTGATAATTTAAGATTGGTAATACCCTTAATGATATCATCTTCTGATAATGTAAGGGACCCAAAATCAACCGAATTAACAGAGTTGTAAATGAAACTATCATCAAGATCAATATCATGATCAAAATTTGATTTAAAAAATTCAGCAAAGAGATTGGCAGCACCAACAGGGGAGCATGCAGGTTCAAGAACATATGGAATATGATGTAAGCTAATATTATAGAAAGGAAAAGCGCATTTCATTAGATTGTAATTAACGTTATTACTAATAAAAATTAAGTCAAGAGTCAATATGAACGTACTATAATACTATGTTTGGACAGACGAGTTAAACATGTTAAATGGGTTTAAACAAGTTAAATTAACAAAACAAATTTCTAAACAAGTTAAATCGCATGCAATTGTTTTTGTAAATTAAGCATGCGAAATCATTTAACACCGCGGCTACACGTGCAAGTCCAAGTGCGAAAAACTCAATACACTCACACATTTCTATTTTGACAACATTCGCTTCCTTAGCAAATTAGTAATACTTCTTTAAAAACATAGTTTTTATTTGCAAGAAAATTTTTAAAAAGTACTTAAATTTATTCGTTGTCAGAAAATTTTTTTTTGCAAATATGCAGAAATCTAATTGTGTGTTGTGCCATAAAACATGGACAAAGGAAGGCATCAATTTGTTCCATGTCCCAAAGGACGAAGTAAAAAGAAAAAATTGGATAGAGTCATGTGGAGTCAATTTGCAGCACGGAGAGAAGGAATGTGCTTTGCATTTTTCTTCGGAGGATTTTGTGTCCGGTCCAGAACAAAAAAGGGTGAAGTTAGCCAGTGATGCCATTCCAATGGCTATTGAGAGCCTGAGTGCTTGGAATGTACCGGAGGAAATGCCATGTTAATTCGTTGACGTTTCAACACAGACCGAGTAAATTTACAATGTGATTTTTAAAAGCTACTATTATGGATATAATTGTTGTTTTGGATCAAACACAGATCGCCGCGTAGCAATACTCGGCGAAACTAAAAGCGCAAATCGAAGAGCTGCAAAAGCTTCGGGCAAATTTAAGTAAGTTTTTAAGAGGAAGTATACGCAAAATAGAAAACCCTTCCAAAAACATTCATTGGACGTGGAACGACATGTCGTCGTCTATAGCTTTGCATTCAGCTGGACAGAGAGCATATAACCACTTGTATAAAAATGGGTTTCCGCTACCTTGCGAGTCCACCGTGTCAAAATGGTTGCAGAAGCTTAAGTTCGACGATGGTGTATTGCACTTTTCTTTAAGTGTAATGCGTAGCATGAACGAGGTGCCTCTTGCAGATAGGCTTTGCATTCTCGCTTTTGATGAAATGAAAGTCGAATCTGCATACGAGTACAACCCTCTATCAGACACTGTCCGAACACCGTGCAATTACGTACAATTGATTATTGCACGAGTTGGGACATGGGAAATGTATAACGCATGTGAAACTGCCGAATTCATTGAAATCGCGAATGACTGGTTTGATGTTTTCAACACAAAAGTCACAACATTCCAGTCAATTCCGGCAAAGAAGCCTTTTGGAATGGATTTGCAGTATCAATTGCAAATCATTTCTAAAATGGACGACTGCATGCAGCAAACGCGAGCTCATGGAAGGCAGTCTTTGCTACCTTTCCAGAAAGGGATTTTAATGAACAATAATTCAATCAGGGGATCATATCGGTATGTTCAGGACAAGTATTGTCTTCAGTATATCCTAACATACCGATTAAATCAAGATATAATTGAGCATTCCTGCGGAGCAATGCGTGCAAAAGGAGGGCTTTACGACAATCCCAGTCCTATGCAGCTTAAATACAGATTGCGAAAGTACTTGCTAGGTAAATATGTTATTTATTAACATACGCACATACTTATATCGCTAGCTTAGAGTGAACGCTAAGTAAAGAAAGTTATTTGTCTCTCTTGTAAAATTTTAAAAAGTGAACTTATCACTTTTTCATTCTAAACTAGCAATATGTATATGAGTATATGCTTAATTAAATAATATGTTTTGTTCACAGCACGAAATACGAAAACTCTTGCGGCTCGCGGAAATGTAGAAGCCGATGAAACCGATTGGCTCCGTCTCAACTCAGTGGAAGAACTTAAAAGTTTTCTCACTGAGGATGAGACGGTTTTAGAGGATGAAACATTTTCCGGCGATGTTATGAATGAAAATGAAGATTTTAGTGCCTCCATGAGGATGGATTAGAATATATATCAGGATACAGGGCCGTAGCCAGAAATTTTTTTCGGGGGGGAAGGGGGGTTTTCATTCGAAGAAAATATTCATAAATAATTTTTATCAAACTGATTTTTAAATACAATAAATTAAATCAATGATACATTTGATGGACCCTATAAAATTAAAATTTTAGGAAAAATTTTCCTATTTTTTTTAATCTTAACCTCAAAAGAATGGCCAAAAGTAACAAAAAATTCCCAGAATAATCAAATTAAATTTTTTCAGCTAAATATTATTCAATGTGCATTTTAGTGCATTTTTTTTTATCGTGAGTGACATAATTTCATTAACTTATTGACTTCCCACTTCCCATCACGTAACGTTTTAGGAAAAAAAATGGAGATTGGTAATACCCTTAATGATATCATCTTCTGATAATGTAAGGGACCCAAAATCAACCGAATTAACAGAGTTGTAAATGAAACTATCATCAAGATCAATATCATGATCAAAATTTGATTTAAAAAATTCAGCAAAGAGATTGGCAGCACCAACAGGGGAGCATGCAGGTTCAAGAACATATGGAATATGATGTAAGCTAATATTATAGAAAGGAAAAGCGCATTTCATTAGATTGTAATTAACGTTATTACTAATAAAAATTAAGTCAAGAGTCAATATGAACGTACTATAATACTATGTTTGGACAGACGAGTTAAACATGTTAAATGGGTTTAAACAAGTTAAATTAACAAAACAAATTTCTAAACAAGTTAAATCGCATGCAATTGTTTTTGTAAATTAAGCATGCGAAATCATTTAACACCGCGGCTACACGTGCAAGTCCAAGTGCGAAAAACTCAATACACTCACACATTTCTATTTTGACAACATTCGCTTCCTTAGCAAATTAGTAATACTTCTTTAAAAACATAGTTTTTATTTGCAAGAAAATTTTTAAAAAGTACTTAAATTTATTCGTTGTCAGAAAATTTTTTTTTGCAAATATGCAGAAATCTAATTGTGTGTTGTGCCATAAAACATGGACAAAGGAAGGCATCAATTTGTTCCATGTCCCAAAGGACGAAGTAAAAAGAAAAAATTGGATAGAGTCATGTGGAGTCAATTTGCAGCACGGAGAGAAGGAATGTGCTTTGCATTTTTCTTCGGAGGATTTTGTGTCCGGTCCAGAACAAAAAAGGGTGAAGTTAGCCAGTGATGCCATTCCAATGGCTATTGAGAGCCTGAGTGCTTGGAATGTACCGGAGGAAATGCCATGTTAATTCGTTGACGTTTCAACACAGACCGAGTAAATTTACAATGTGATTTTTAAAAGCTACTATTATGGATATAATTGTTGTTTTGGATCAAACACAGATCGCCGCGTAGCAATACTCGGCGAAACTAAAAGCGCAAATCGAAGAGCTGCAAAAGCTTCGGGCAAATTTAAGTAAGTTTTTAAGAGGAAGTATACGCAAAATAGAAAACCCTTCCAAAAACATTCATTGGACGTGGAACGACATGTCGTCGTCTATAGCTTTGCATTCAGCTGGACAGAGAGCATATAACCACTTGTATAAAAATGGGTTTCCGCTACCTTGCGAGTCCACCGTGTCAAAATGGTTGCAGAAGCTTAAGTTCGACGATGGTGTATTGCACTTTTCTTTAAGTGTAATGCGTAGCATGAACGAGGTGCCTCTTGCAGATAGGCTTTGCATTCTGGCTTTTGATGAAATGAAAGTCGAATCTGCATACGAGTACAACCCTCTATCAGACACTGTCCGAACACCGTGCAATTACGTACAATTGATTATTGCACGAGTTGGGACATGGGAAATGTATAACGCATGTGAAACTGCCGAATTCATTGAAATCGCGAATGACTGGTTTGATGTTTTCAACACAAAAGTCACAACATTCCAGTCAATTCCGGCAAAGAAGCCTTTTGGAATGGATTTGCAGTATCAATTGCAAATCATTTCTAAAATGGACGACTGCATGCAGCAAACGCGAGCTCATGGAAGGCAGTCTTTGCTACCTTTCCAGAAAGGGATTTTAATGAACAATAATTCAATCAGGGGATCATATCGGTATGTTCAGGACAAGTATTGTCTTCAGTATATCCTAACATACCGATTAAATCAAGATATAATTGAGCATTCCTGCGGAGCAATGCGTGCAAAAGGAGGGCTTTACGACAATCCCAGTCCTATGCAGCTTAAATACAGATTGCGAAAGTACTTGCTAGGTAAATATGTTATTTATTAACATACGCACATACTTATATCGCTAGCTTAGAGTGAACGCTAAGTAAAGAAAGTTATTTGTCTCTCTTGTAAAATTTTAAAAAGTGAACTTATCACTTTTTCATTCTAAACTAGCAATATGTATATGAGTATATGCTTAATTAAATAATATGTTTTGTTCACAGCACGAAATACGGAAACTCTTGCGGCTCGCGGAAATGTAGAAGCCGATGAAACCGATTGGCTCCGTCTCAACTCAGTGGAAGAACTTAAAAGTTTTCTCACTGAGGATGAGACGGTTTTAGAGGATGAAACATTTTCCGGCGATGTTATGAATGAAAATGAAGATTTTAGTGCCTCCATGAGGATGGATTAGAATATATATCAGGATACAGGGCCGTAGCCAGAAATTTTTTTCGGGGGGGAAGGGGGGTTTTCATTCGAAGAAAATATTCATAAATAATTTTTATCAAACTGATTTTTAAATACAATAAATTAAATCAATGATACATTTGATGGACCCTATAAAATTAAAATTTTAGGAAAAATTTTCCTATTTTTTTTAATCTTAACCTCAAAAGAATGGCCAAAAGTAACAAAAAATTCCCAGAATAATCAAATTAAATTTTTTCAACTAAATATTATTCAATGTGCATTTTAGTGCATTTTTTTTTATCGTGAGTGACATAATTTCATTAACTTATTGACTTCCCACTTCCCATCACGTAACGTTTTAGGAAAAAAAATGGGGATCAAGCAAGTCTTATTTTACAAGGATCCGATAATTTTTTCTATTTTTATTAATTTTTAAGCTTTTCAAACTGATTCAGGACGAAACCTTAAATCAAAAACAGTTACTGACCCAAAAAAACTATGAATGCAGGAGTGCTCAGTATCACCTTCTCTTTTTGAATCCGTTGTCAAACCTCATGTCGAAGAAAACAAATCGGATTTGAAAGCTTAGTGTAAATAAGATTTCAAATTAATTTTTTATATTTAACTTTTTAGATAAAAAAAAAACGGAGGAGGTAAATATATCGTTAAATAGATTTTATTTTGACTTTTTTTCCATCCATTGGCAATTAATCTAAAAAATTAGAATAAAGTTTCCACATTTTGGGGGGGGGGGGTCAGAACCCCCTTCCCCCTTAAATACGGCCTTGTCAGGATATATTATAAGAAAATTAGGATTAAGAGAGTATTTGTCAAAAGAACCTACATACACGTGGATTGACGAAATTTCTGAAGGAGCTTCACTAAAACCTTCAACAGAATTTGTTACTCAAATTAAATCTTTAGAAACAATTTTTTCAAATTTCAATGGTAAAACTATTGAGAGTTGTCAAAATTATCAAACAAAATTGTTAAAATGCACTGAAAATTTTAACATAGGGTAGAAGGGGGAGCATTCGCCACTAGGGCACATTTGCCAACCGCCCCCTCCCCCCCTTATCTTCTAATTTAAGAAAGTTTTATAATTGAAACAATCTATAATTTGTGTTTTTATCGATCATCTTTCATCCCTTCTACTTTGACAGTTGAGCCAGAGAATATATAGAGAGTATATTCTCTGGTTGAGCTTTGTAAGTGATCGTGGGCAGACGTGTTTTTGTGTTTTTCGAG